>JAOCZM010000157.1:0-600000 GCA_026122235.1 Vinca minor
AACCACCATCAGTGAGTACATCGATATTGCCTAAGGCATTACATGTCAAATTTTCACACACATTGCAAAAATAAAGAATTGAAAGATCTTATGTGGATTGCTGCTTCTCAAAAGAAGAAAGTTAAGTGTGATCAAATTCTTGACCTTATAAAACACAAAGATCAAGATGCATTTAACTGGATAATGATCATCCGAAATAGTGGTGGACTTTGGCCTACGATGGGGGGAAGCGCTTCGGGTGCATGACGACTAACATGTCTAAATCACTTGACGGTGTTTTGAAATATTCCGGGCGTTGCCTTTGAAAGGTCTTGTGGAGATAGTATTTTACAAGCTTGTTCAAGTATTTTGACTTTCACTTAGGCAAGACGCTAATACTTGTAAAACTCCATTCCCTAAGAGAATATTGGATCGAGTACTTGATTTACTGAACTTAAAGCTCAAAGTTTGACTGTGCAAAGACACCACAAAAAATAAGGCATCTATAGAGTCCAGTCCAGACATAAAGGACACAGTGAAGGTGGTAAAATATACTCGATGAAATTATCGACTCCGGAGTGTGTAATGCGATAAAATTGAATGCATATGAAACACGAAAATAACGCAACAAGGTAATTTTTTATTAATCAAATCAATAGTGAGTTACAATCTCTGGAAGGACTCCAATTTAGTTTGGAATGATCCTCCGATTCTCCTCTTCTGAATTTGTTTTGTCCTAGCGTTGGAAGACTTTATCTTGAATTAAATATGATTTGATTCCAAGCGCCGAACCTTCGATTCCACAAAGTCGTTATGCCTTCCCGGGTTTTTGTCGCGAAGAACGCCTTTGAAGATTGTTGAAGATTTCCTGAGAGCTTTTGTCAGTTGGAGTCTGTTTGTAGCTTCCAAATGATATTTCCCTCTCCCTTTTCCTCCTTTTAAGCCTTGGGGAAGACTCCTATTTATAGGCATAAATGAGGGCTAGGGTTTTACTTATTGGGTTAAGCAACCCATTCACTTATGTTGGGTTGACCCATTCTTTATTTGGGGCGGCCCAATGTTTAATCCATTATCTTAATGGACCTCTATTTAACTTAACATTTTGGGCTCACATTTCATTAGCCCAATTTAGTTTGATCCACTATTTTCTTTGGACTTTATTTCAAGTGGTTCTGGGCCTGTTTAAAAATGATTTATTTAATATGGCCCAGTTGTAGTGGTCCAATATTTAATCATTAATTATTAAATTCAAGCCGCCCAGACGAATAATAGTTATTTATTAGTCTGGATTAAATAAATTTAATTACTTGAAAATTCACTTGTCTACAAATGCCCCCACTTCAAGGCTTGGATTGAGTGTTTGATCAAAGAGCTGGATGACAAGACTTGAAGTATATTTATTTGAAGCAATTCCCTATATATACTCAATCTCCTGAAGATGAATTTTGCTCCAGGTCATGAAAAGGGCAGTTGACATAAACATTGACTCCAAATTGAAATCCATATAGGAATTGAAATTTGATAAATATAACAACTTCCATATTTGAATCCCTTTGTTCTAGGTCATGAAAAGGGCAGTTGACATAAACATTGACTCCAAATTGGAATCCATATAGGAATTGGAAATTGATAAATATAACAACTTCTCTATTAGAATCCCTTTGCTCCGAGTCATGAAAAGAGCAGGTTGACATAAACATTGACTCCAAATTGGAATCCATATAGGAATTGGAAATTGATAAATATAACAACTACCATATTTGTTATAGAGTAGTTAACCGAGCTTATCTTCCTATATAAAGGCGTCATTGCCCCGATTCCTTTCACCAACTTGAAGCTCCCTATTCAAAATTATTATTATTTTGTGTGTGTAGCCTTTCTTTGCGTCATCAAAGGCAAGAACAAATTTTTTTTTGGATCTCGGAGTGCATGCGAGAATATGAAATGATTTTTAGGGACTGCAATCAAATGTATCATGGTAATCTTCAAGGACTTAGCTAAGGATGGCTTGGATTACTTATTCATCCTCAAGCGCGAGGAGAATCCTTGGAGCGAGCATTTACGCTTTTCGTACACACTCCGATGCATGGCCGCTTTACCCCCAAAATCAGCACTTCCGCTAGAATCCGATTTGCATGAATGGTCGATCAAAGTTGCTCGGGAAGATGGAAGCACGTCTTATTCCTTGCAAAGCTCTATTCACACAGGTGAACGGAGGCTTGGAGGATTTGAAACACTCGGGAGGCGAATCATAGCTGGATCCGCGTATTGGACATGTGCGTTGAGGCTTAATGGAGAATTTAGCTTTGTTCTAATGTATTGGGAATGGCTCGAGAAGTACTAGGTCGCAGCTGGGAAGCTATTGAACAAATCCGAGATGTACCGGGCATTGTTTGCATCACTTTTCACGTATGACCGGGAGTTCGACATTGTACGAGCATTTTTTGGAAGCATGGAGTCGGAGACCAACACTTTGCACACCTCGGCGGGAGAATTATCCCTCTCGCTTTGGGACTTGCACAAGCTAGGAGGGCTGCCCATTTACGGCGGGATGTACGAGGTGGTTATCCCTTTTGCTAAAGGAAGCCGACATGTATGGATGCGGAGGGCAAAAGATTCATTCCCATAGCTGCGAACACCTATTTCTCTGCATACCATCATTTGCATTTGATGAAGTCAACAAGCGGTTCAAAGGATAAATTGGGTGACTGAACTTGAAATTTCTTTCAAGTTGCGTATCCCAAGAGATAAGTTTGAGAATCAAGTCATAACGTAGTTCAAAGAATTTTTTTTTATTTTTTTTGTTTAAAAAGGGAGTGATCGAACTTAAATTATTTTTTCAAGTTGCCTACGTATCCCAAGAGATAAACTTGAAAATCAAGTCATAACGTAGTTCAACAGAATTATTATTATTATTTTTTGACATGGGTGACTGAACTTGAAATTTTTTTTTTCTCAAGTTGCCTACGTATCCCAAGAGATAAGCTTGAGAATCAAGTCATAACGTAGTTCAACACATTTGACTTTGCGGTTTAAACTCGTGCGGGACTAGGAGTATTTCCATATTATGCGTAGTAACGCTTCAAATACTTGCCATTGATAGGACCAACTTTCACTCGATCATTTTCATCAATTATCTTGTAAGATCCATTTGAGTAGACTTCCTGGACAACATAAGGACCATCCCACTTAGATGTAAATTTCTTCTTCTTTTGCCCCATAATGATTGGTCGGGGTCTTACGACTAAGCACCAAGTCCCCGACTTGAAAAGAGCGAGGTCGAACTCTCTTATTGAAGGCCTTTGATATGCGGGCTTGATAACACTCTAAACGTTGCTGCGCTTCCAATCTCTTTTCATCAAGTGCCTCTAGCTCCTCCAACCTCAATAAAGCATTCTCTTCTGTTGTCAACACTTCCTGAATCGCAATCCTCAAGGAAGGAATTTGCTGCTCGAGTGGGAGGACCGCTTCAACACCATAAACCAAAGCATAAGGAGTGGCTTGAGTCGGTGTGCGATAAGTTGTCCTATAAGCCCAAAGAGCCTCACCAATTCGAAGATGCCAATCTCGCTTGGACTTATCCACCACTTTTTGCAGTAAATTGCACAAGGTCTTGTTAAACGCCTCCGCCAATCCGTTTGCAGGAGCATAATACATGGAGGAATTATTTTGCTTAAATTTGAACTTCTCACATAGATTGTTCATCAAACTATTGCAAAACGGCTTCCCATTATCGGTGATGATGTATCTTGGAACTCCATATCGAAAGATGATGTTCGAGCGGATAAAGTCAACAACATTTTCCTTCTTAACTTCCTTAAGTGCAACTACTTCTGCCCACTTGGAGAAGTAATCTGTAGCAGCGAGAATGTATAGATGTCCAGCAGATGACTTCAGCAAAGGTCCAACAACATCAAGACCCCATGCATCAAATGGCCATGAAGAAACAGTTGGATGTAAAGGTTCGGGAGGTTGGTGTATGTAGTTTGCATAGAACTGACAGGCTTGACATCGCTTTGCGTAATCCATGCAATCCGTCACCATAGACGGCCAATAATATCCCATCCTTTTTATGCGAAAATGAAGCTTTGGGCCGGACTGATGAGCTCCACAAATACCAGAATGAGCTTCCTCCATTGCTTTGGCAGCTTCCTCGTCACCTAAACATCTCAAGAAAATGCCTTCAAAAGACCGCCGAAATAGTGTATCCTTGTAGTAAATGAAGCGGGGTACGCGACGACGAACATCGGTACGTCGATGATGATCATCTGGAAGTTTCCCATCTTTGAAATAATCAACAAATACTTGACGCCAATCCTTTGTATCAACCTCATAGACCGAAACAGAATGGAATTCGCACTCCTCATCAATGTCATCATCGAACATAGGGGGTATTACCCACTTTTGGCATAACGACACTTGAGCATGTTTGTCCGGTAGACTTAAATTAGAGGCGAGATTTGCCAATGCATCGGCCTGCTTGTTTTTGTTTCTGGGCACATGGTTTATCGTCACATCACCCACCCATCCCATGAGGCGTCTTGCATAGTTATGATATGGGACCAACTCGAGCTTCTTGACCTCATACTCTCCGAGCAATTGCTTGACAACTAATTCAGAATCTCCATATACTTTGAGTTCTACATGCTTCATGTCAACAGCCAATTCAAGTCCCAGAATAAGAGCTTGATATTCAGCCATATTGTTGGAGCAACCCTCAGATAAAGTGAATGAATATGGCAAAATATCACCTTCGGGAGTAAGAAATACTACACCGGCTCCCGCTCTTTCACGATGTGATGCACCATCAAAGTACATTCTCCATGGAGGTAGAACTTCTATTATAAAAACATCTTCATCAGGCAGCTCATGATCTAACTCCCATTCGGCAGGTATCGGGTGATCGGCCAAGAAATCCGCTAATGCTTGTCCTTTAATAGCTTTTAGCGGGACATAGACAATCTCAAATTGTTGAAGTTGCAAGTACCACCTAGCCAAGCGATCGGACACAGACAGCCTTTGACATAACATATTTGATGGGATTTGCCCTCGAGACAAGATGCACAAGATGAGCATGGAAGTAATGCCTCAACTTTTGAATAGCAAAGACCCAAAGTGATGAGCAAAGCTTCTCGATAGGTAAATAATTCAACTCATTTGGCGTCATCCTTCGACTCAGGTAATACAAAGCATTTTCCTTTCTATTTTCATTCTCCTGAGCCAGCAATGCCCCCACAGAGGTCTCTTGAGCGGCAACATACAAAATCAATGGCTTTCCAGGGATTGGTGCAGCAAGCACCGGAGGCTTCATGAGGTATGACTTAATACTCCTAAAGGCATTTTGACATGCTTCATTCCATTCAAACGGTACACATTTTTTCATCAAATGACTAAATGGTTGGCAACGTCCAGCGAGGTTTGAAATAAACCTTCTTAGATATGCTAGCCTTCCCTGTAAGCTCTTCAATTCAAGGATATTTTGAGGCTCGGGCATCCTCATAATTGCATCAATTTTTGATTGATCAATCTCTATTCTTTGACGACTGGACAACGAGCTCGAGTAACTTTCCATAAGCTACACCAAAAGCACATTTCAAAGGATTCATTTTGAGTTGATATTTTCGAAGCCGCTCAAATGCTATCCTCAAATCATGGAGATGATCGCCTCTTTGTCGCGACTTCACTACCAAATCATCAACATAACACTCCACCACTTTGTGCAATATGTCATCAAAGATTTTTTGCATTGCTCTCTGATAGGTGGCTCCAGCATTCTTCAACCCAAAAGGCATTACCTTATAGCAATAAATTCCTTTTGGGGTACGAAACGCGGTCAACTCTTCATCCTGTGGCGCCATTCTGATTTGGTTGTAGCCAGATGACCCGTCCATAAAAGAAAGCGCTTCATGACCAGTAGTCGCATCGATCATTAGCTCGGGGATTGGGAGCGGAAAGTCATCTTTTGGACATGCGTTGTTTATGTCTCGAAAATCAACACAAACACGAAGTTGACCGTTTTTCTTCCGCACAGGGACAATATTTGAGATCCATGTAGGATATTTGACTTCACGGATGAACCCAGCTTCAATAAGCTTATTAACTTCAGCCTCAATGGAAGGCACCAACTCAGGCCGGAAACGTCGTTGGGCTTGCTTTAAGGGCCTTGCTCCATGCCTCACAGCTAATTGATGGACAGCTATCTTTGGATCTAGGCCCGGCATTTCCTTATAAGTCCATGCAAAGACGTCTTTGTATCCCTTGAGGAGGTCTATGTAAGCTTTTTCTTCATCAGGGCTAAGGAGAGCACTTATATAAGTTGGGCGAGGATTTTCCACCGTACCCAAGTTGACTTTCTTCAATTCGTCAACGGTGGTTTTCACACCTTCCTCAAGTTCATGAGGGGCATCTTCAGCATCTTCTTTGAGAGAGATTCTTCATCCATAACACTGATATGATTTACGGCGACAACTTCTTCATTATCCATTTGAACAATATTTTGCTTATTCTCGCTTCTCAAATCCGATTGTTCTTCGATTCTTCCACTTCTTGTTTGAACATTATGGATGGTTAGATTTTCGGTATTTTGGAGATAACCATCTTCAATCCATCTTTCCACTTGCAGAGTGATTGCACTTGGCCTTTGAGCAGGGGCAAGAGAGAAATGACACCCTCAACACAATTAATCTGATAGGATGAGCCAACGCTCTCTTCGCCTCCTTCCACAAGAGGATCGTGAACACCACAATGCATTACTTAACTTCGGGCATGTTGTCGCAATCCACATTCACCCCCGATTCCGTAAATAACATCCTTACGATGTTTCTTCTTTAAAGTAGCATTGGTGCCAAGCCTTTGAAAACCGATATATGAGAAGGTCCAAGTCGATGAAAGACCGATACTCGAGAAGGTTGATTTTTTTTGACCAAGTCGGCGAAAGACCGATACTCGAGGATGCACTCTATTGTCAACAACAGACTTTTTGGATTTGAGGTACCTTCATCATCCTGCAGTGATGTACTCGAGTGGTTGCTCTCTTAATCTTGAGGCGTATGGGAGATGAATGTTGGTATCCCTGCATCGGTTTTAGCAGATCAAGCTTTTTCCATTAGCCGCTTCTTGAGGCAGCTTTCCTAGCAAATCCCAATTTTGAGGGGTATATCCGGCGTTGGCGAGGAGTTTGTAAGCATTTGGATCAAAACCATCCTCTGCAGTGCGAGTTGGCAACTCTCCATGCTCCACTTTGCATATTTCTCCGGTCGGACAAACCCCTTTTAGGGGGAGCAACCAACGGTTTGATAGACTCAATTTTAGTTAAAGGCATGATAAAATCGCTTGATGTTTCCAAGCTACTTAGCGCCAATCGCTATGCGTTTGGAATTTGGACATATGACTAGTTTTTTTTTCAAATGAAGCGGACATGCCGCTCTTTCTCCTTCCCCGCTTTTTTGAGGAAATAGCTTTTTTGAACTTCTCTTTTGCGGATGAAAGATCTTTAGAAGTTTCACCCTCCTCGCGAATGTAGTACTCGGGCATCGGTAAGGTATGTCTCGACCTTCAAGAAAGGGCTTATCATCGGCAATCACCTTTTTTCATGATCCCTATCATGGGCAATACTTGAAACATTGATGGAGCGTAGATGCTACCACACCATTGTCATGAAGCCATGGTCTCCCAAAAGCATGTTGTAAGAGATTTTTGCATCTATGACATGGAGAAAAACACTCGAAACCATATCATCTATTAACAACTCAATTCGCAAGGCCCCCAATTGCTCGCTGACCTCCCTCGTTGAATCCTTGAATCATCGACCGACTTTGAGAAAGCTCATCCATTGCAATCCCCAATTCCTTCAACGTGCGCAGGGGCGTAATGTTAATCGCAGATCCACCATCCAACAGATCCGGTTGATTCTTTGTTCTTTTGCATATCCAAGTAATAAACAAAGGTCTGCATGTGGAGAGTAGCCCCAAGCAATAAGTCGTCATCATTGAAGGTAATTTCAGCACAATCCACCGCATTTTCCTCAAAGTCTTCTTCTTCCTCGTATATGTGTGTGGCATAACATGAAGACATATTCGGATCCATGAACTCTATTGGCGTAAAATCTCCCAATGTGATAGGAAGTGGTGACCTTTTGGTCCAAGTACTTGGTGCTATAGGGGAGCGCTCAACCTTTTAACTCTCGCTTGGTACATGCCTCTTGACGAATTTACTTCTTATGCGGCATACGTTCCCAATTTTTGCAGATTTTGTGCGGCTTCTTCTTCTCGCGAGTCACAAGCGTCCCAACCTTCATCATCTGGATAGCAGTTTTTCCACCTCTTAAAGACTTCTCAACATGTTGACCGCATTCTTCCGTAGTAAGAATGTGTCCATTAGCTCTCACTTTAATAGAATTGACTCCAAACTTGATTTCATAGACTGGTTCTTCCAATAAAGCTAAGTCAGCATGAGCATATGCTATTGAAGTTTGGTTAGCAGTTGCCTTCTCTTCCTCGAGGAGCACACGTCCTTCACGGGCTAATCGCATTATCAAATCTTTGAAGACAAAGCACTTCTCAATTGAATGACCAACTAAACGGTGGAATTTGCAGTAATTAGGATCACCTTCACGTCCCGCCTCATCTGGTCGCTTTGACTTTGGCAACTCAATAACATTTGCAGCAACAAGTTCATCAAACATTGCCGAGACATCGAAATCCAGAAACGGATACTCATTCGCTTGCATCTCTTCCAGAGTTAATTTATTTCGCTCACGAGGATGATCAATTCTCTTGTTCATATTTTGAGACACCTTGGTGGATATCTTAATCGGTTCAGTATTCGTCACCATAGACTCCTTGGATTCACTTTTGGAAAAAGTCATGCCACTTTTCTTATAGTCCTGCTTCTCCTTTGCCTTTGCACTTGAGTTTTGGACAAGTGCCTTGCCTCCATTTGCAGCAATGCTCAATTCCATGTCATGAGCGCGCGTAGCAAGTTCTTCAAAGGTTTTCGGCATAATTCCCTCGAGGATATATCGAAGCTCCCAAAGACATACCCCGAATGCACATCTCTATCGCAGAGGACTCGCTCAAAGCGGTCTTTACAGCTTGAGGTTCGGATTCCTCCACTCGTTGATATAATCAATCACAGGGCTCATCTTTCCATTGCCGAGAATTGGTTAACTCTACCATGCTAACAATTCGCGGCACTCGTATAAGCGGTTGAGAAACTCCTGCTCAAGTTGATCCCAACTATTGATGGTTCCAGCCTCCAAGTCGAGATACCAATCGAATGCATTGCCCTTCAAAGACCGCATCGAATTGCTTCACCAAAAGATCTCCATAGCTTCCAACATTATTACATGTCTCAATGAAATGAGCCACATGTTGCTTTGGGGTTTCCCTTCCCATCGAATTGTTGGAATTTTTGGTGGTTGATAACCAGCGAGCATCCTCATGTCGTCAATTCTTTGGGTGTAAGGTTTGGCGAGGTATTAACGAGACTTGCTACCTTTTTTCGCTCATCGCTCCCATGACGAAATCCTTCAATTGGTCAACATGGATGAAGCTTACCCGAAGAGACTTGGATACCTTGAACTTTCTTTGTCGATTCCACTTCCTCTTAGATCTCGAGCTTCTTTTGGGGAGCTTGACTTGTCTCTCCACTTTTCTCCAAGTGGCTCCTTATGTGGGCGATGGAGTTCTCCCGCTCTTGGGATCGCCTGCAAGCTCTTCAATAAGCCCGGTCAAATGCGCGAGTTGCTCCTCTCGTACTTGTTGTGCCAGCCATCATGACAGGAGCAAATGAGGGAGCACTTGAATCCTCGTGAGATGGAAAAATCGACCCAAAAGCATCATGATGACCTTTGGGGGGAGAAGTTAACACTTGTTTCATCATCTTCAAACTTAGAGCATTTCTCCATGTGAGATGATGACTTTGAAGTTTCCAATGCAACGCCTTGCTTTGGCTTCGAATTGATGGTGATGAAGCGTCATTCTTTCCAATAGCTTTTGATGCTCCTCGACTTCTTTCTCAGCGAATGCTTTTGTTCCCGCTCCTCGTCATCATTCCGTGTTTGAGACTTGAGGGGTTGAAGTAGCAACAACAACTTCCTTGCTATCGCAGACTTTTGAACGAGCGGATTTTGAGTTTTCGTTCTTTGGTGCCATGGATTTGACTTGAATATGAATTTGATTTTGAAGAAGAGAAGAGATGGGAGACAGAGATTGTCCCATCAGGGCGTGCCAAATTTGTAATGCGATAAAATTGAATCTGTAATGTAAACACGAAAATAACGCAACAAGGTAATTTTTATTAATCAAATCAATAGTGAGTTACAATCTCTCGGAAGGACTCCAATTTAGCCGGAATGATCCTCCGATTCTCCTCTTCTCGAATTTGTTTTGTCCTAGCGTTGGAAGACTTTATCTTGAATTAAATATGATTTGATTCCAAGCGCCGAACCTTCGATTCCACAAAGTCGTTATGCCTTCCCGGGTTTTTGTCGCAAGAACGCCTTTGAAGATTGTTGAAGATTTCCCGAGAGCTTTTGTCGATTGGAGTCTGCTTTGTAGCTTCCAAATGATATTTCCCTCTCCCTTTTTCTCCTTTTTAAGCCTTGGGGAAGACTCCTATTTATAGGCATAAATGAGGGCTAGTGGTTTTACTTATTGGGTTAAGCAACCCATTCACTTATGTTAGGGTTGACCCATTCTTTATTTGGGGCGCCCAATGTTTAATCCATTATCTTATCTGACCTCTATTTAACTTAACATTTTGGGCCGACATTTCATTAGCCCAATTTAGTTTGATCCACTATTTTCTTTGGACTTTATTTCAAGTGGATTCGAGCTCGTTTAAAAATGATTTATTTAATATGGCCCAGATTGTAGTGGTCCCAATATTTAATCATTAATTATTAAATTCAAGTCACTTGCAGTCTAATAATAGTTATTTATTAGTCTGTATTAAATAAATTTAATTACTTGAAAATTCACTTGTCTACAGAGTGTAACTGCGATAAATGGTCTACTTATACAACTCCATGCACACATGTAATTGTAGTGTCCAAATCTTTCATGGAGGATGCTTCAAAATGTATACACCCTGTGTATTCTCTGGACTACTACAGGAATACATACAAGTCCATTTTATATCATGTACTTGATCCCATGCATTGGAGGCAATCTCCTTTTGAAATGACACATCACCCTCCTAACATGAAATGTTCACAGGTGGGTGGACCTCAAAGGATGAGATTTGAAATGCCGATGGACAGAGAGAACCGGGAAGCTCCAAGACCAAAGAAGTGCGGCAACTGTAAAGAGATCGGGCACAACCGGAAGACTTGCCCCAACCAACAAAATCTTAACCGACCACCTCCTAATTAATTGTATTTAAATTTTGTAACTTGTAATATTTTAGAATGTAACTTGTAATATTTTAGAATGTATCAATTATCACTTATTTTAATTTTCTGCAATCTTATCAACTTATTTTGATTTTATTTCATTCAATAAGAAAACATTGCAAATATTACAATGACGTATTAATAAAGTTGTTCCATTAGATTGGCAAAAACATAATTCCCGGCCCCTATAATCAAGGATATCGTAAGGGGCTGGATGGATTTGTACATGGTCACCGGGTTGCAATCTCGAAAACACAACAAACTCAGGCAACACCCAAAAAAATAGTAATCGTCTCCGCCTTCGTCTCTAGCCACTTGGAGTGTTAGTTTGTTCCCGCGACTATTACACATGTGTAGTATTTCAGGGATTCCAAGCTGCATTCTAACACGCCATTGCATGTAGTTTCTACCTATCCATTGTACACAGAAAAACAAATTATAATAAATAACTTGAAGAGGAACGAATATTTTTCCAAGAATTTAATATTAAAAAATGTACCGGTTTTGAAAGTCCCGAGTAGGTTTTGTCTGTATCTATTCGAAAACTCTGTCGAAAAAAAGCCCCGTCGGAGGGATACGACAATTCTCCCTTCAAGTAACCGATCCCAGGCCTTATCAATAACCCTTCCTTAAAATAAATATCTAGTAGGTTCATCGGAGAAGAGATAAAATGAACTGTATCTGTCAGCCGAAGATTGTTGTGACGCAAAAATTCTTGTAAACTACCGTCTAGGTAGTACTTGTCATCGATTTTGGTTACAAAAACGCACCATTGATTCCCAATGACGTCTTTCAGATAGACACAACTTGCTAAGCCGAGACCAGTTCGCTCCAACCAATTTGTGTACATTGATGGAAGACGCTACAAAAAAATCATATTACTTAGATAGCTCAACACATTTGATAAAATAAAAAAGTACACATAACAAAATAAGTTATTACCATTTTTCTATTGGTCTAATTTCCGACAACAATTTTGAATTGGTGTCTGAAATACTCTTCCAGGGAGGGAACCATTTCGCTATTCATTTTCAAAATGTTAAGTTTCAGAGTAATTACCTAAGTTTGGAAGGAAATTTGGAGAGAAATATGAAAATTAATATGATTTTGGAAGGATAAGTATGGATGTATGTATATATAAAGGAAGGTTCAGAGGATTTAAAGACTGCCAAATGAGGACGGAAGTGGCAATTCCGTCCTCAAAGTCACGAATTTTTTTAGGGTTTTTTGAGTTTGGTGTGATTTAAAGATTGCCAAATCAGGACGGGACTTCCGTCTTGGGACCAAAACGGAAGTCCCACTTCCGTCTTGGTCTGACGTGGAAAAGCGCGTCTGGAAAACGCCACGTCAGACTCAAGACGGAAGTCGAGCGGACTTCCGCTTTTGGTCCCGTGACTTCCGCTTTTGGACAAAAAAATTTCATGTCATGTTATGACCATTCCGCCCAAATAGTGTCATGCTAATGCAAAGCCTTTACCATTTTATCCCTCCCAAACTTAATGGCAGTTTAGGAGAGAGAAGAATGATTCAAGCTTCAAAGTTAAAAAGAATAATGACGAGATAAAATATTAATTGTTAACACATTATTCATTCATCACTATCTTAATTTGTGTAAAATAGTCATGAAAAACACTTATTTTAAATCGAACTAGTAATAATCTTAATGTTAAATTGTTTGATACGGAGGTTGAGATAATTGTTTAGAAAATAAATAAATTACATAATTGTTTTTTAAGATTTTATTCCATTCATCATATTAATTATTCGTTGTAAGCTCAAATTTTCTTTTATTTTTTCTCACGATCGCCAAGGCCTTAGTGGTGACCTTTGTTTATTTTGGAACTCCTCAATCAAACTGGATGTTATATCTTAATCGTCTAGTTATATTGATTCTTGTATTTCTTCAAATGAATATGATTTTAGATGGCGTTTTACTGGTTTCTATGGGAACCTAAATACTGCCATTAGGCTGCACTCTTGGCAACTACTTAAGCGATTGCATTAAGTTAATTCGCTCCCCTGGCTATGTATAGGAGACTTTAATGAAATCTGAAGCCAAGATGAAATCCTGATCTTTTCCCAAGAAGTAAACTCAAATTAATAACATTATAGATGTGGTCAAAGATTGTGGCCTAGGTGGTATGTCAAAGATTCTGGCCTAAGTGATCATAAGGGTCTTGCCACTCCGTGTAACGATCCATCTCTCCTAATATAGCTATTTAACACTTATACATAAACGATAGTGATCACCTCCCAATTCTTCTTGGAGTTCATCCTCCTCGTAAGAGGATAAACGACAAACCTCGTCTTCTACGATTTGAGCCTTTATGGTTCGGAGAGCAAGAATTTTTGGATTATGCTCGCCAAGAATAGACGCCTCCCTCTGATTTTTTAGCATCTGGAATAAGTTATGCTCTATCTATCTTCCGTGACGACCTTTTAGAGTGCAGCACAAAAGTCGTTGGGCACCTAGAGAAAAATATTAAGGCCAAATAGAACGAGTTAGATGCAGTCCAATAGCAGCGTGGCCTTGATGGTTATTCTTTATTAGAGGAACTTTAAATGTCCAAGAAGTTGGAAAAGATTCAGGACCTTAGGGAAGGTTACTGGAAAAGCACGAAGTAAAGCAGTTTGGTTGATGGAAGGAAACTGGAACACTGCTTATTCCAACAATAAAGCGTCTAACGGAAGAAGAAATTTTTTATTGAAATTATTGTGGCCTCGGATGGCAGTCTGGGGATGGATGAAGATGATATAGTGGATGTGACTATGAACTTTTTTCACTCTGCTCACTGGCTAATACTGGAAGAGAGAGACTCTCTGCTGATTTGCTCACCAATAAATTTGATGCAAGAAAAATGAATATCCTAGAGAAGCCCTTCATAGGGGCCGAAATTGTAAAAGATCTCAAGCAGATGCATCCGCACAAGGCTCTTATACCTGATAGAATGCATGTATTTTTTATCTAGAAGTTGTGGCACATATTGGGAAGCTCATTCTCAAAATTTATTATTGGTGTTCTAAATGATGGGTCGACATGACAGTAATCAATTCTACACATAGAGCTCTAATCCCTAAAATAAAAAGGCAGTTTATATAGTGCATGTTCGGTCAATTAGCTTTTGCAACGTTGTATACAAGCTCCTCTCAAAAGTTCTCACCAATCGACATAAGTTGGTAATGAATTCTATCATTGATGATGCTCAAGTGTTTTTTGAAGGGTATACTTATCACGGACAATGAAATTGTGGCTTTTCAGGCATTTCACATCTTACAAACGGTCCGAAAAAATGGCTCACATTAGTTGGCCCTAAAGCTATATATGAGCAAAGTCTTTGACAGAGTTGAATGGAAATACATGGAAATGGTGATGGCTAATATGAATTTTCTAACGAAATTCCTATCTCTGATCATGGATTGTATTAGTATTGTCAATTACTTAATCATTAATTTTTCAATAGTCAATTAAAAATTTTGTTGAATAGAAAAACTATGTAGAAACTTTTGATTATAAGAAATGCTTGTCAACTTAATTTTTTGAGTAACTTTTTATATACCAAAAAATAGGAATAAATAGCCATTTTGTCACCAAGTATTTTTGTCCCTGCCACTTCGTCAAAAATGAGTTTTTTTAACTTTTTTTCATCACTAAAGTTTTTTCATTCTGCCATTTTGGTCAAAATAAGTTTTTTTGCCATTTTCATCACTAAAGTTTTTAGGTCTTCCATTTTGGTCACTAAAGTTTTTTCATTCTCGCCATTTAGGTCACTAACTTTAAGTTACCTAAATGGCAGAATGAAAAAATTTTACTCGACCAAAATGGAAGACCTAAAAAACTTTAGTGATGAAAATGGCGTAAAAAACTTATTTTGACCAAAATTGCGGAATGAAAAAAAACTTTAGTGATGAAAAAAGTTTAAAAAACCCTTTTTCGACCAAAGTAGCAGGGACGAAAATACCTCGCGACTAAAATGGCTATTTATTCCAAAAAATAGTTATAGACTATAATATGGTGCCAGCCGTCAAATGAAAAAAAATTATGATGAAATCGCTTATTTAACAATAGTTGTTCGATTTTTTTTGAATATTATGAAAAGATAATCTCAAGCCGTAAAATTTTAATCCCACAATTGTCAAATAATGCGTATTTAGAGAATTTGACGTTCGCACTATAGTCGGACTGTCCAAAATAAAAGCACATTTTAGTTGAAATTCTTTACTCGTTTTTCCACTCCAGTAGACTTTGAAGTAATCAATCTATTTTCTAGCTTGTCCGCCGGATTGGACCCGTTTATGGTCAATTTCCAACGTTGCTTTCAAGGAATTGATCCGGAGCATCTTTCCCACCCATTTTCGATTCAACCACTGTTGTAACGACTCAACTTAGTTATTAAATCCAATTTATAATGACCATTCTTTAAAAATTAATTTGGTATAATTTAAACTCTAAAAAATACATAAAAAGGAAAGATTTTAGCTAATCGACTTAAATTCTTAAAAAAACTCAGAACGAATTTTATTATTTAGCATTTCAATAAAAAGGATTCCGAAAAGAAAAGAAATACCAACCCGAGGTTTAAATTTCTTAATAAATTTAGTTATCATCAAAGGACCAATAGCTCAAGAGAGCATTAGTCGACCCACGATCGAGAGGTCCCCTGCTTTGATACCCTCCCCAAGTATGGGTAAAGTTTTAATTGTCTCCCTCGGACGTTAAAAAAAATAAAAAAATAAAAATAGTTATCTAACATGGTTCATTTCCTTGCCAATGTGTAATAATAACACGCGACTGTTTTTCATGCGAGTGATACTGGTGTGGTCGAGAGAATCACATTTTTTGGTTTCTTCTAAAATCCTTTCTTTTAACCTTAATTTTGTATTATTTTTATTGGAGAAAAACTCCATATATATACATAAACAATTTTTTTTGTTAGTAAACTTTTATTTTAACTCTTTCTATACATAAATTATTTTCGAACTGCTGATTTTGTCAAATTAGTGTAAAACTGGTAGTTTCCTGCCACTTTTAATCATCTGTTATGCACATATATCCCTAGTTGTAAGGATTTAAATTGACAAAAATACCATCAATACTGAAAAATATATGCATAACACGTGTTCAAAAGTGACTAAAAATTACTTATTTTACACTATTTTGACAAAAGCATCAGTTTTAAAAATATTTTATTTATAGAAATAACTAAAATAAAAGTTTACTGATAAAAAGAGAAAAATAAAAATTATTTATGTACATATTGGAAGGTTTTTTCCATTTTTATTACATGCCTATTGAACATTTTCCCGACTTTCCAATTAATCAAATATTTCAGTCACAGTTTCTCCAATCTACCATTTGGGAATTATAATCTTTTAAACATATTAATTGAAACCCCCCAAAAAAACATATTTCTGCAATTTTGAGGTGTGCCGGGAAATGTTAGGGATACTAAACTTGTTACTCGTTATGATTATGATGAGTTTGTGAATGTTTTTATGGATTCTTTAACTCCTGACTTTATGGATTCCTTAATCTCCTATTCATGAAGAAAGAGTCTCGTAATTTATCAACAATCACATTGTTACTGTAACAACAAGGAAATAGACATTTTTATTATGTGAATAATTTTAGATCACAATGTTTATATAGATCAAGTCCATATCAAATTGTCCTAACCAAGTCCGTATCGAAATTTTCCTAAATTATATTCTTGAACAACAACAATATAAGCCATTAAATCAAATAATTGGGGGGAGAGAGATAGGATACATGTCTAACCTTTGGCAAAAAAATATATAGAATGGTTGTTCACAACAGAATACCACTAAAACAGATGGATTTAGAGACTAACGTAATCTTTGACAATAAATGCACAAAGTGGCTGCTAACAGAATACAACTGAAACAGTAGTTCCCTTATACCTCACGTTTGCTACGGAATTATACCCTGAAATCAAAGGCAAAATGCATCAGAAAAGACAAACTCAAAAACTATTTTAATTTATGTGTACATTATCATACTTGTTTCATTCAGTATCCAAATCATTTATATGCAACATTAAATTATATTCATGAACATATATAAAATTTTGGCATAATGTAAAGAGATGAACAGAGAAGAGAAACGCTTTGAGTTTTTGAAGTCCGATTGGGCGGTTGCCCCATATAGGGAAAAGAGAACCGCCTCGCATGTAGAAGGAGATAAAGCACTAGAAAGGGAGATTAAAACTTGTCGCACGCAGACTGAAGGTATCGAACCACGACTTTAAGATCGTGGACAGACGCCTTCCCCACTAAGGTAGGACACCTTTGATAACGCTTTGAGTTTTGTGGTGGTATTCTGTTTACGAATTTCACCTAATTTCATGATATTACGTGTTTATCCTATGTGGTTGAACACTTTATTATACTTCCTGAAACACGCAAGTAAAACCCTCAAGAAAATTAAGAATTCGCAAATTGTTCTCAACCATTAAGATTTCGCAATTCGTTTGAGAAATCTTTAAATAAGAGATTTAGTAATGCCCCCAACTAATTAATACATTAAAAGTTTTTTCCTCTAAATACAAGAAGGGTTACGCTATTAGAAAGAATTATATAGCTAAATGATCGAATATAGCTTAAAGTCATAAATCAATTTACATGCGCAGAGATGAACCGTATTAAAAAAAATAAAAGAGAAATTAATCTTATTACAAAAGGAAAAGAAAATTATCTGTTAAAAAAAAAAAATTCTACATTAAATAGGAGGCTGATCCTAATAAATTTTTTGCAGAGGGGACAATACATCATAACCCAGTAGGGCATTGGCCGACCCGTGACCGAGAGGTCCCGAGTTCGATGCTCACGGCTCCTATGTGGAACAGCCTTTTGTTCCGTATATGCGGGACAAAATTTCGTCCGCTAGATTAAAGTGTTGGCGGTTGAGATTGATTAAAAAATGAACAGTTATTCATTTTTCTAAACAAATTGCTTTCAAGCTGAACAACCTGTTCTTAGCTAAGAACAGCTGTTTTCAAGGCAAAAAAGTGTTCCGCATGTGCGAAAAAAATAGTCTGCTCGCGATAGGAACTGGATCGGAGTTCGATACCCTCCGCATGCGTGCAAGTAAGCTTTTATTCTACCTTATTTAGGGTGTTCTCTCTCCTTAATGTGAAATCGTTTTCTCTCCCAATGTGGGACAATAGCCCATCGTGACGTCAAGTTTTTTTTTAACACAGAAGTAGTAATAAGTTTTTTTTGAGGTAAATAATAAGTTATTTTAAGTCAAAAGCCACTAAATTAAAACATTTAAGCAATCAATGCCTTACGAAAATCGAAGAGATCAATAGCTCAGTGGGGCATTGGCCGGCCTGTGACCGAAAGGTTCCGGGTTCGATACCCTCCGCCTTCGTGCGGTAGCTTTATTTTACCTTATCTAGGATGTTCTCTCTTCCCAATATGGGGCAATCGCCTATCGTGGCGTCAAAAAAAAAAAAAAATGCTTTACGAAAAAAGCAACACTTCTAATCTAATCTAGTACTACCTCTATTCTGAAATATAAGAGTTTCATGCACATGTAGTGAAAATTAAGGATGGGAATCGGGTAGCCCAAGTGGTAAGGCTACTCGAACACGGGGCGGAGGTCCTGTGTTCGATTCCTATATCTCCCCATAATGGGGCAAATAATTCTCCTCCTTATGAGGCTTATCTTCCCTCCCCAGGCATGGGGCATGCTTCAATCTTCCCTATATAGGGTACTCTCCGCTCTTCCCCTTCGGGGGCAATCGTCTTCGGACGCTCAAAAATTTAAGGAAGAAAAACTTAAAAATATTTTTGTAATTAAAATATTAATATTACTCTCTCAAATAAAATTAATGGTATACATGTAATTTTTAAGAGAATAATATTAATATTTTGATTACTAAAGTACTTTATTTTTATTTTATTTTTAATTTTTAATACATTTTCTAAAAGTCTTAAAAATGGAGGGAGTAGTTTATTTAACAATAAACAAGAAGGTCATAGATTTTGCGGAGACAGAATCTCACAAGTGACCGCCCACTTCGTATTATAAACAATTCTATGGTCTACTTGTTCATAGTTTATTTATTTCAATCGCAATAATAATTATCAAAGGTTGTTTACCTTTTCTTAAAGAAAAAAAGGACAAAAAAATATTTTTTTTCCATTTTATAATATAAGTTGTTCAAGACATGTAGTGAAGATTAAGAAAATAAAAAAAAATGTATTTTAAATCAAAATATTAATATTAATTTCTTAAATATAATTATTGATATACAAATTTTAATTAAAATAATAATATTATATTTTAATTAATAAAGTATTTTATTTTTTAATTTTTTTTATTTTCTCTATATATTTTAAATGCCTTATATTATAAAATAGAAGAGTATCATGAAAAATGAAAAAGGACATGAGCATTGTTTTGTACCATCGGCCTTGTGTTACTATTTTCTACTCATAATAGTTAGTCTAGAATTCTTACGTCTAAATAATGTTACTTTAATTTCAGACAACAGCCCTCTTCTCTCTCTTTTTCTCTTTCTATTTCTTCCTCCTAAAGTTTCTTCATTTCTTAACTTTTATGGCTAGATTCAACCATTTTTGGTTGAATTTAGCCATCTTTCTTCCACTTTTAGTGTCTTCATCCCCTCCTTTTGTCGTAAACCGTGATGAAATTTTTTCATGGTATTCTGATTTAAGATTCAAGACTCAGATGCAAGATCTACTTCAAATCCTTCCAGATCTGGAGTTTCCCTTTAAACCCGGAGTTGTTCTGGGCCCTTCCTCAGTTTTCTTCATCTTTCCGAGACAATATATGAGACGGTTGATACGCTCATGGTCTCGTAGATTGTTGATTTCTAAGAAAGGTGTTGGAACTGAGCTTGCTACTGCTATTCAAGGATTTTGGAGAAGATGCTGCGAAGAATTTTAATATGTATTTATTTATTTTATTGTTTATAGTGTTTACCTAGTCTGTGGTGTGAATTTTTATTTGTTATCATGGTGGTCTCTACCATTGTATAACTTTTATTTTCTTGTATTTTATTTTTATCTTTTTATTGTAATAGCTTCAGGTATTTTATAATTAATGGATAATTTCTTATTTAGCAAAAAAAAATCATGTTACTTTAATTTGAGACACGCAATCCTTTAAATTAAGGGTCAATGAAAAAACCACCCCTATTTTATGTTCAACACACCCCCCTACACTCACAATTATTTTTTTTCTCTCTCCTTCCAAAAAATTCTCTCCCCAAAAATTTTCTCTCCCCCTCCCTTACCGGAAAAACCGTCACTGTTCACCGGAGCCACCGCCGAAACACCAACCGGAGCTCCAGTCACCGGTTTCTGGCAAAAAATATAAATATTTTTTTTTTTTTTTTTTGCATTTTTGAACTTATTGGACTAGATCCACCACAAAATATCAATTTTAAAAATTTTGGAGCAAAAAAAAAACTCCGACAAGATTCCGGCATAATGGACTCCGAAGATTGCGGTTATTTAGAAGACTTTGATTTTGAGGTAAATAATAAATATTATATTGTTCTTGTTGTGTTGAAATTTTTTTTTTGTGTAAAAATACATGTTTAAAGCCGATAAAATGCGAAAAAAATTGTCCTGAATCGAGAAAACAAAGACCTAGAAAGTGGGATCTGGGAAAAAATGGACCGCCTACAAGAAGCGATCAGCCCGATCAACCGCGGACACGTCGCAGGGCGGTTGATCAGCTGACCACTGCCGACGTCAAGCAAAGCGGAGGAATTTTTTTTTTTTAAAAAAAAAAAAGAGTTTTAGGCGCGTGGGGGTCAACAGGCAGGTGGGTTTAGTTACCGCGTGTAAGTTTACACGCGATGGAAAATTAATTTTTTTATTATTTTTTTTTCAGTGACCAAAAATAAATTGGCATTTTTGCATTTATTGTAGGTTGACGAGTCAGACTTTGACTCAAGTAGTGATCTTGAGGAATTTCCCGATAATGAGGAAAATTGGCCCGATACTGAGCGAATTTTTTTAGTCCCTATGAAGAATATGATTTCCAAACCAATGATGGGTTAGTTCATTGGGTTAAACAAAAAGGGATAGAACATAAAGTGTATATTGTGATTAGTCGGTCAAGAGAGGGACAAGATTATAGTGCGCACAAGGTGTATTTAAGATGTGAGCGTTCTGGTATATACGTCGGGGCACCAGTTTGCAAGGGCGGTGAAGGGAGGAAAGCTAACCGAACAAGGAGGACTAAGAAGATAGATTGCCCATTCAAGATTGTAGGGAAAATGACTAAAATTGAGTCATGGAGATTTAAGGTTAGCCAGGGCAAACATAACCATTTCTTGGGAATCTATCAGTTTGGTCATGCTCGCGAAAGACGGAAGTTGGATGACGAGCAGAATAAGTTGGTTGAGCAGTTGACGAAGTGCAATGTTGGGGCGAACGAAATTTATAACACATTGAAAATGGAAAATCCTAACTTTTATGGTGGCAAAGCTACAGTATATAATGCGAGGGCAAGAATCAGGAAACTTGACAAAAATGGCCGGACCGAATTACAAGATCTGATGTATCGTCTCACCGAAGCTGGCTATGTTGTAGAGTGTCGTCGTTATGTAAATAGCGGTAGTGACGGAACGGGTGTAGACGAATCTCAACAATATGTTGGCGACTTATTATTTGCTCATCCGGACTCCATCAGACTTGCCAGAGTTTTTCCCTACGTTATCCTTATGCAAAAACAAACAGTATTATTTTATTTAATTTATTTATGATGTGTTGGAATTATTTATATAGTTTATGATTTTATAGATTTACCGATTTAAATAATTGCAGATACAAAATGCCTCTACTCACTGTAATTGGATTTACCTGCTCTTGTCAAAACTTCACTATTGCATATGCATTCTTGCGTCAAGAAAAACAAGAAAATTTTGCATGGGCACTTGCTATGATTAGGGGATTATTTGATCCCAAACGAGTCCCTGTGTTGTTGTAACTGATAAAGATATGCAAATTGTTAAGGCGAGTATTGAGGTATTTCACGAAGCCAAACACATGTTGTGTAGGAGACACATTGGGAAATGTGTGAACAAGAATGCTGTATCAATACTTGGACCCGAAAAAGGTGACGAATTCTCACAATCCACTTGGGGCGCACTGGCGTATGCTCAAACTGAAGATGAATATTATGAGAAGTGGTCTGATATTTTAAAGGGTTGTGGATCCCAAAAGGGATCTGATTTGCTAACCTATCTTCGAAAAACCTGGGTGGATAACTACGAAGAAATGTTTGTTCCGGCGTGGACAAACAAGTATCTTCACTTCGGTACAAATACCACAAATCGGGTTGAGAGTTCACACTCCGCATTTAAGAGGTATTTGAGAACCCCTATTGGGGGTTTTGTATTTGTTTGGGAGAGGATCCACAGTATGATTGTAAATCAAATTGATGAGATTAAGGGGGCCATGGAATCCTCTCGTATTTGGGACAAGAAATTAATGGACAACACATTTCTGAGGAAGTTGAAAGGTAGGGTTAGTTCTTGGGGTTTAGATATCTTGATGAAGGAGTACAATAAGATTGGTAAAATATGTGATTGTACTGCTAGATCAATTTATGGAATTCCATGTTCATGTGAACTACAAGACATGTTGATGAAGCCGAGTGGAAAAATACGAGTTAAGTATCTTCACCCCTTTTTGGAGTTCTCTCTCAGTTGAAACTCCTCCAACACATCATATGTTTGGTGATGTAGAGCCTCCAGAGGATCATTTAAAGGGGCTTATGGAGATGTACAATGAAATTTCTACAAGGGATCCAAAACAAATAAGACAATACAAAAGTAAATTTGCTGAAATAATTTACCCGTACGATACAGACTTAGCTGAGCTACAGGTCGTTGTTGCCAAAGGTAGACCGAAAAGATCGAAAGGATCTGCTACTAGGCGGGATCCATCGTGGTAGGAGAACAGATCTAAGACAGGGAAGAAAGCATTTAAGAAAACATCTCCAAGCCGAGGCGGCAGAAGTTCTAGTGGCTCCCAAGGACGGGGTCAGGTCGTGGCACACCTGATAGCTCGTCTGGACCTGGGAATGTAACGGATGATAGCAAATATGGTTTTCAGTTCCTTTGGCCAGCAGAGTTTCCCCCTTTAGCCCTTCCTTTCATGAGCGGATGTGTGAACGTAAAAGACGACGGTCACTGTGGTTATCGGTCTGTAGCTCATCAAGTATGGCATGATGAAAGTCAATACATATCCACCAGATTGTTAATGCATAACAATCTTTTACAATGCGATGTTGATTTGAGATACAGATATGAACTTGCAGTGGGTGGCGTAGATGTTTGTGCACGAATTCTTACGAAACTTACATGGTGGAATCCCACACCCTGCACACCGGATTACTGGATGGACCTTCCAGATATGGGTTGGATTATTGCGACGAATTTTCAAACTATTTTTTGTATGTTTTTGTCGTGGAAATTCGCACACCTTTTTACCACTAGATACTAACTTGCCATCTCCAGTATTGGAATAACGATCGCTTATATCCCAACAAAACGGCACTTCGTGTCGGTAAGTTGTTCAAACATTAGTCATTTCATTTACTAAGTTATGTATGTTTTTATTGACAAATTATATATATTTTTTTAATTTATAGGTTCAGATGGAACGTAATTGTCCATTGCATCCATCTTGGATACACTATTCAAGTTCAATGGCACAAAGTTGGTTTTATCCGCTGGAAGTAAGATTTACCGCGTGGAAAAATTTGGAAGCAATTTATGGCTGTTAATTTGTATTTTATATTTTGTATTATTTAGAAAATTATGAAATATTTGTTGGTGCCAATTGTGTGTTGCAATTAATTTTGTAATTACTTAGGATTTAAAAAGAAAATTATGGAATATTTATTAGGGCACTCTAAACCCTTAAAACATTTATTTAAAACCCTAAGAAAATAAATTTTTTCGAAAATTGACCTAAAACCCTAAAAATATTAATTAAAAACCCTAAATATGTCATTAATATAACTGAAAAAAAAATTAAATTTTATAGGGCGCGGGCAAAATTGCACGCGGGTTAGAGATTTCACCGCTGCGTGTGAACACGCGCCATTTAAAAATAAATAAATAAAATCCAGCGTCGACGTCGACAGATGGTGAGTGACGCCACCGCTCTGCACCTTCAAACGAAACGGTACGCGGTATCACCGCTTTGTTGACGATGCATGCACGGTGACGTCACTCACCGTCTGCTGACGTCAGCACGCGGATTTTATTTTATTTTTTTTAAATGGCGCATGTTCACACGCAGGCGGGTGAAACCTTAACCCGCGTGCAAAATTGCACGCGGCCCTATAAAATTTAATTTTTTTTCAGACATATTTAGGGTTTTTAATTAATATTTTTTAGGGTTTTAGGTCAATTTCAGAAAAATTTATTTTCTTAGGGTTTTAAATAAATGTTTTAAGGGTTTAGGGGTGCCCGGAACAAATATTCCATAATTCTCTTTTTAAAAAAAGAAGTCTTCATAAATTTCAATTTACTACTAAGTCATTATACAATTATTTGCAACACACAATTAGCACCAATAAAAGTAAATTTAAATTCTGAATATTACACAACTAAACGTCTTCATCATCATTCGATTGACCAGAGGGTTGCACCTGACGAAGATTTTCTTTTAGCGCTGCAAGCACATGATCATAATCCCTAGGAAATGTCGCATGTTGTGAATCTGGTAAAGATTCATATAATGCTTTAATGGCATCAACGAACTGAAAAACAAACAAACAAACAAATTGTTAAACGCGCAAAAAATATTTTTGTTACAAATTTAATAATTAATACATGTTGGTTCCTTATTGCCTTAGGAACCCCACGAAATGGATGAATTCTCAAGTGAGTGCGTGGCCTGTACCATTCAAGATAACCTAAAGCCACCGCTGAAGGAGGTTCTGCTGTACGTCCCAATAAGTCTAAGGAAAAACAGTGTGCTTCCGCCCTTTGCCAAAATGCATCGACAAAACTATACACAGCCTTATACCTTCGAGTCTCCTTAGGACGATAATGTTCCTGTGGCAAAATTCGATTGATAGGCTTCTCCTGTACATATCCAAACTGTCTCAAACAACGATCTGGCATGTACGGTTCTACAATATGGCCAAACCTAATGGTGCCATGAAATGTAGAAATCCAGCAAAGAGGATTTTGCAACGGGAATCTACCGAACGGTGTGAAATTAACCTACACAATTAAGTCAGTATAAGTAAATCTAGAGAATAATTTTAATTGTGAATTTAAAAAATAAAAATACATTTTATACCTCTTCGACACTCATATCATCCAACATCATCCGGTAACTTCTGAGTCTCTTCATACTCTTCAAATCAACTTTCTCAGGCAAAAATCTCGAGGCAAATGGTTGTGTAACATTCCAATTAATGTTCAACCTAACCTGACTCAGAAATACCGGGAAATATGAATATATCCATGCCTGCAAAGAATTATTCATTAGAAATATTAGATAAATAATCATGTGACAACTGAAAAACAACTACATTTAACATTTTTAAAAATTAATTAAGTACCTCTAGTAAGGTAAGACATCCGCCAATTGACTTGCAGCCGGCCCTAGACGCTTGACCCAATTGTCGATACAGAGCTGCCAATGCTGCACTACCCCAGGAATACGAATTCACTTGGCCCGGTACCATTAAGGCTCCCCATATCCGGAAGTTCACCTTGTCCCAAGAACGATCGACAAACAGGGTCGACCCCAACATATGCAGTAAGCACACCTTTGCTAGGACAATAGAAGTCAAAGGCAGACCATTAATTGCGTTGACCAAATATTTATTCGGAATACCCTTTTCATTAATAGCCTTAGTCAGGGCTTGAACATCAACTTGAACACATTGTGCAATCTCAAGTGTAATATTCTTTCTGATATGGTGAGGGTCAAAGATTGCATTACCGGAAATAGGAATATGAAGTATATAAAATACATCATGAAGTGTGATCGTCATTTCACCCCAAGGCATGTGAAATGAGTTAGTATCGAGTTGCCACCGCTCTACGAATGAACAAATAAGTGCATCATCGTGATGCGCAAACATGGTTGTACGGAGGTGTGCTAAACCAGTGCCGTATAAAATAGAGGACGCCTCTGCATCTTGGTCTAGTCCTGTCAACTCCCGGGCTACAGCTTCTTTCCGGGTGGTGATTTGTACAAAATCCCGCTCTGCCCCGTTCCAGATATCAACGGCTACATGACCGTAATAAGACGGAATCTCATCCCGGAATCTCCGGCTCACCACTTGCTGGAGTTCTCTTGCTCCCAATCTATCGTCATTGGTTTCACCTGAGTAAGAATGGGGAAAGCTCGGAGGTTGGGTACTCTGGGTAATACTCTGTGATACATATGGTGGGTCATCACTTGCATCGTCTGTAGGGGCATGATAGGAATGTCTAGCTCCAGAAACAGAAGGTCTAGCACCGGAAACCGACGGTCTAGCACCGAAAACTGACGGTCTACCTCTTGAAACCGACGGTTCAGCTGTGTCATCCATTGGGGTAGGCCTACTAGAAGACAATCTGCTAGACGACGATCTGCTAGACGATGGCCGAAATCTCCCAAATACTCTCTTCAATATTCCTGGACTCCTATGTGATTCACCTTCACCTACTATGGGTTGGACAGGGGGGTAGCATCAACGAAATCCTCCTCCTCCTCCTCAGTAGAAGAATTTTCAACATAATCCTCTTCAAAACCAGAAACCCTCCCCTGTGATTGCATAGGAATATCGGAAATTGAATGATGCGGGTGTGAACTACTACCCGCCATCCATTGCTCGGGGGTCGTTATATGCGGGGGTAGGGTATAGGATCATGAAGCGGTAGAGGGAATGTTACTCGCGAGGGGAGTTCGTTGTCTGCGATGCTCTCGACTCAACTGCGGCAGATCGAGTCACGAGCCCTGTCGCCTACTCGACCATCACTGTCCCCTAATCTGCCCAATCGATCAATATCTCTTCTCCGATCTGCCATCTACAAATTCAACAGCAAGTAATAATTATAACTTTGACAAAATATTTTAAAAACAAAAAACAAAATAATATTTATTAAAAGACATTATTTAATTTAAATAAGCCTCTATTAAATCAAAATATTCAATTTAAAAATAAAAAAAATTGCGTCACTGGAAAAAAAATTGAAAAAAAATTAATTAATTCACCGCGTGTAAAATTACACGCGATGGATAACCCAACCGCCTGCGTAATTACACGCGGCCTACCACATTTAAAAAAAAAAACTAAATTATCGCAGCAGGCGGTCAGCCAGTCAACCGCGGACACATCAGCAGACGGCGGCGGGCGGCGGTTGGCGACGCAGTAACATTAAAGAGGAGAGAGGGTTGGGAGAATTTAAATAGAGAGAGAAATAAGAGAGATAAAAAAAAATAATGGGGGATAGGGGGTGTTAAAAACAAAAAGTAGGGGTGGCCCTATAATGGCCATGTAAATTAATGCAAGGATGACTAGATGGGAACCTTCGGGAGGCTCTGGCATGGACCGTCCCATTGGGACAGGTCCCAATTTTTTATTAAAAAATTACACTCTTGATTTTCTTCTTTCTCTCCTTCCCCCATTCTTTATCATTTCTATATACTCCTTTATCTTTTTAATGTAAAAACTGGATATTTTAATTAATATCAGAAAACATTTGTGGTAGGAGAAAGTCCGGAGGACCCCCAAACCATTGAGACGAGGTCTGCGACCTCATAACATACTTAGCAAATACATCAACAGACGAATTACATAACCTATGAACATATGATATATTGGCTAACCTAATCCCCTGGATTTCTTTAATGAGACTAACGAAAAGACCAATGGATGACAAATCTTCCTCTTCGCTGTGGATGCGGGTGACCAGTGCTTTGCAGTCGCTTTCTACAAATTCTATTTGAAAACTATTAGAGACAGCAAATTTAATTCCCTCGAGGAGTGCCAAGGCTTCTGTATGCTCAGGACTGGGTGAAGACCTGAGGTAAGTGGCAAACCCAGCTATGAAAGCTCCTTCATGGTTTCGAATAAGTGCACTGATACCACCCTTTCCGTCCTTCCATGATCCATCAACATTTAGCTTATACAGACTAAAATCCGGGGGTCTCCATATCCTGACTTTGGTCGGTCTGTTAGCCACAGGCCTTGGTATCTGACTCTGGTCGTCAAGTGTAAATAATTTTGCCTTTCCTTTAAGCATGTATCGAATCTGATCATGAGTAGGTAGAATATCCGGACAATGGCCTTGGCTTTGGCCGATAGAAGAGGCATAAATGCTACTAAACTCTGCTGCGCAAATCATTGTAACGTTAGCAATATCTGCAGGCAATCCTATCTTACCTTCAAAGATAAATTTATTCCTATTGCACCAGATGCTCCATGCGATATAAACAAAAGGGGTTACAACTTCCTCATTTTCCCATAAAATAGGAATAAGACAAGAGGGAAATGTGTCCCTTGATGTGATAGTAGCTATATTGAAAGTGGTCTGATCCCAAATATTCATAGCCACCGGGCAGGTAAATAGCGCATGTAAGATAGTTTCAGGTTCACCCTGACATAACTGGCAATGAGATCTAAATGAGCTAATTCTTCGAGACAGCGCTAAGTTAGTGGAGAGAATGCGCTGGAAAATTTCCCAGAGAAAAACCTGCAGCTTTGGTGCAACAGGTAGTTGCCAAATCTTGCCCAAGTCCTCGAAGGGCTACCACTCGAGGTTGAAGGAAAAATCCTCCGACCTTGATCCAGGTCCATTTTTAGGTGATACCCAAATTTAACAGTGTAATGCCCATTGTTCCCGTAGGCCCAAACAAGCCGATCCATTGGCCAAGTATTGCATAAAGGAACCTTCAAAACCTCTTCTACCTCATACGCAGATAGGTAGCACCGTAGTAGTCGTTCATTCCAAACATTATTCTGGAAGTCAATAAAGTAGGATACTGACATTATTCCTGCTGAAAATGGCATATTGGCCGGAGCTTGAAGCTTGAAACCATGCGGAGTAGATAGCCAATTGTCATACCAAAAGCTAACCCGAGTGCCATCCCCTATCCGCCATTTCAAGCCTTCCTTGAGAAGCTCCCGACCTTTCAAGATACCTTGCCGCACAAGAGAAGTCCTTCCTTTCAAACTAAAACATCTAAAAAATTTATCTAATGGAAAGTATTTGGTCCGTAATACCCTAGCACGAGAGAGAGAGAGAGAGAGAGTTGGCGTAAAATCCGACAAACCTTGCTTAGCCACTAGTGGCTCGATTAAAAGCCGCTAGATCCCTAAGCCCAAGGCCCCCTTGGGATTTAGGCTTGCAGAGTTCATGCCGAGCCCTCCAAAATGTTTTTACATCACCTCCCCACAAAAAATTGCGGGTCATACTCGTAATGGCTTCTATGTAATAATGTGGGAGAACGAAACATGACATAACGTACGTGGGAATAGCCTGAATCACTGATTTTATTAGAACTACTCGAGCTGCAAATGATAAAATTTTCTCTTTCCAACAGCTGAGCTTCTTCCAAATTTTATCTACCACAAACTAAAACACCTTTTTTTTAGACCGTCCTGTTATATAAGGAAGTCCTAGATATTTCCCCTTTCCATCCCCCTCAGGAATGTTGAGGATAGAAAAGGAAAGAGTTTTTATTTCCGTGGGAGTCTCCTTGCTATAAAATAAATTGGACTTTTCATAATTAATCATTTGTCCAGAACAAGCCTCGTAGGTCTTGAGAACCTCTTTTAATCTTTTTAAGCAAGGTTCACTAGCTTGTGAGAAAAAAATGGAGTCGTCAGCAAACAATAAGTGTGTAACGTAGACACTCATTATCGAAGTGAAAACTGGGATAGAGAGCCTCGCTCTTCAGATGCACGAATTAAAGAGGATAGGTCTGCCGTACAAATGAGAAATAGAAATGGGGAGAGAGGATCCCTTTGTCGAATACCTCGGGTAGGCGTAAAAGACTTGGTCGGAATTCCGTTAAGTAGAATAGAGTAGCGAACTGTTCTAACGCAATTCATCACAAGAGAGAAATTTTGGTGGAAAGTTCATGCAAGTCATTACCGATTCTAAGTAATTCCATTCGACTCTATCGAAAGCCTTACTCATATCTAACTTGAGAGCTAGATGATGGGCCCCATTTGGCCGAACAGTTTGTAAGCTATGGAAAGCCTCAAAACCGATTATCGCATTATCAGTAATTAGCCTATTTTTCAAATAAAGTCTTTTCTTTCTTTTTATTTCCCAAATTTTTATTAAAAAATTACACTCTTGATTTTCTTCTTCTCTCTCCTTCCCCCATTCTTCACATAGAATCCGACAAAATTATCGATAGTACTTGATACATGACTGACACCAACAAAATGCTCTAATACATGTCCATTCTTCACATAACGAAATACTACCGACATTTGCTCCTTCATTGATATATCACGCGATTTATCAACAATAATAGAAAACAAGGCATCACCAATATCTTTATAATCACCATATAGTAAAAAAAAATTCACAAGATTTCAAATTTTTATACTTAAATTTGTTAATTTTTTTTTAATAAACATCATAGTCCCGTTACACATTTAAGCTTGTTAAAATTTTAACCAAACTTGTTAAGATATAAGTGGTGTTATTCATATAATCCACGAACCATAAAATCTAATTTCATATAAAAAAACTGACTCAAAATGGGTACACTAAAAAATACTTACTGTATGAAATATTACAGAAATAAAGCTAAAACTATAAAAAAAAATTGGGGAAAGGCGCCCCATGCCCTACCCTAGGTCCGCCAATGCAAATAGTGCAAACATTTTACTAACTAATGGCCCCTACTTAGATGTATATGAAGAAAATTAAGTTAACAATGCAAATAGTGCAAACATTTTACTAACTAATGGCCCCTACTTAGATGTATATGAAGAAAATTAAGTTAACAATAGTAAATGCATTTTAACTTCTTTTTTTATAATGGAAAATTTTATTGATAATCAAGACTGAGACAGTATTTGATCTACCTGCCTCAAAATGTGAACAACGTTCGTATTCTTCATCAGAGAGAAAAAATATGTACAATCAAATACTCATCTTTTTTCATTTATATGTCGCTTTAAAATATTACATTCGAATTATGAAAATGATTTGATATATTAGTTTTAAAATAGATAAATAATTTTAGCCTTCAATTATTACATTTATGTTGGGACAAATAAAATTAATTGTTCGATTTCGTCCCGCAACTAGAAGAAGATCGCTTCGGGGGTCACTGTGGTGTGGCTGAATGTAGACCAGTCCGCCCTTACAGCCTTTGATTGATCAGTAGATTATTTAGAACTTCGGAAGATGGTCAAGGTAGCTTGTTTCCAGGGTCAAGGATTAGACTGACACTGATTTGGGAGAAAGCCCAAAACATGGCACTGAAAATTTTCGGAGAAACATTTTTGTTCAAAACGGAAGTCCCGCTTCCGTTTTTGGACACGTGGCATGCAGCGCGTGGGGTGACATGGCAAGGATCGAAAACGGAAGTTCGGGTGAAAACGGAAGTCAAACTTCCGTTTTCAAGTGACAATTTTTTTTTAAACGGCTTTGCTTCCTTTGCACATTTGATATCTTTGATATCAAAGATATCTTTTCTTTTGATATATTTGATATCAAAGGATTCATTTTAATATATATATATATATATATATATATATATATATATATATTATTTCTTAATTCAATTTATTTTTTGTCACGAACATTTCTAATATTATACATTTGAACATTTTGCCTTTTATTTACCAAGATTTCTGTTAAAATTACATCGAGACCTGACCTATTAATTGTCAACTTTTATTATGCTAATTGTTCTATTTTATTTATTTTTTGGTTAATTTTTTATCTAAAATACCTTTTTTTACCTTCAGGGAAAAAATTGATGACTTGTGCACATGACCATCCTAACAGAAATGTTTATTTAAAATTTAATTAATTCAAATAAATTGTCAACTTTCTAAATAAATGTTTTTTAATTAATTGACAATTTATTTCGAATTAATTGTCAACTTTCTAAATAAATCTTATAACGTAGTGAACAGATAAGTTGAGATTACGAAAGTAATAAAAAACTAAAAAATAAAATAGAACAATTAGCATAATAAAAGTTGACAATTAATAGGTCAGGTCTCGATGCAATTTTAACAAAAATCTGAGTAAATAAAAGGCAAAATGTTCAAATGTATAATATTAGAAATGTTCGTGACAAGAAACAAATTGAATTAAGAAATAATATATATTAAAATGAATCCTTTGATACCTTTGATATCAAAGATATCTTTGATATCTTTGATATCAAATGTGCAAAGGAAGCAAAGCCGTTTAAAAAAAAAAAATTGTCACTTGAAAACGGAAGTTTGCCCGAAAACTGAAGTTCAACTTCCGCTTTGATCCTTGCCATGTCACCCTACGAGCCGCATGCCACGTGTCCAAAACGTAGTGGGACTTCCGCTGCCCCAAAAATGATTCTCCGAAAATTTCCAGTGCCATGTTTTGGGCTTTCTCCCAAATCAGTGTCAGTCTAATCCTTGTCCCTTGTTTCCAAGCCTAAAAGGATCAAAGTGTGGTTCCACATGGAATGAGAAAACTGTGGAGAATGAGTAAATAAGTTTGACGAGTGTAAGTGACTAAATTAATGAAAAATAAAGGTAAATTTGAAAAGAATATATTTAATACTCTCTTAATTTCGTAAAGTGATAGATAATTAAAAATAGATAAAATATATTTAGATGACGGATAATTGAGAACGGAGGGAGTATTAGTTTAGAAAAAAATTTATTCCTGCAATTGTTGAGAAAATCGATGACAATTTGAGAATCGGTGTTAATTTCCAGTTCTCTTATGATGAGTGAGAATGCTAATTGGAGACCATTCTAAAGGCAATCAATTCCGGAAAATTCAATCTTAGAATTGTTTTTGGTGAGATTGACCTTATATCCCTTTCACATGAATCGAGATGAGTTTAATCAGACATGTGAGTTCCACACCATTTATATAAGAAAGCTTATGGCGTCACCATCGAGTGACCCATCAATTATGTTTCCTTGTTTGTTTTGAAGGGGTGGAAAGGCAAAAGCCCCCTGGGACGAAGACACTGTCACCCCCCAAATTTTTTCTAAAAAATACTATTAGATATAAGTAAATTTTATATATAGCTCGAATATTTTATCAAATTTGTCCCCCAATATTTATTTTTTGCAGCTTTTTATATGTATTTTGAGCATACTATATAGCTTTTCGTCCCCCAACACTAAATTCCTGTCTTCGTCCCTAAATAGCCCGATATCCAATCACATGTTGAATATTACATTACCGGTATGGTAATTGATTTATAATCCAGTTTAAACTATTATTGACTTCATAAACTTAACGATATCATCGACTTCATGAAATTATCTTTCATGCACCAGTATAAAATTTCTTTTCGCAGGAGTATATATTCATTGGCTTGTTTATTACGAATTATACATTAAAATTGAGCGACTTCAAAAGTTTTACTTACTAAAAACGTTCTTGTAAAACAGAATATAGATTGTATTAATTACAGTGTATAATAAAGAAATTTGCACGAATTATAAGAAAAATGAAACAAATGGATGACTGGATGAGGGATCAAGGAGTTGGGGGCAGTCCGGATCCTATGCGGAACAGCTTTTTAGTTTTTTCCTCGTAAATACAGAATGCATCAGGACTGGTGTTGTGAGATTTAAAATATGTGTTCGCTTTTAAATCAATCATAACTCATCAAAATTTTAATCTAACGGGATTTAATAAATTTGTATACGTGCGGAATTACCTCGTTTCTACATTGGAGCCACCGTCGAAGTTGGGTCGAGCTTGATAATCCCCTCCTTCTCGGGATTGCTGATCTCGGATTCAAACCATGTATGCGCCCTTTAATTGCACCGTGTAATAAAATATCTATTCTAAATTATTTGTAATGTTTTATTTATTGAGACATCTTACAATATTTGTCACGTTTCAAAAATTAATTAATCTTTATTAATAGTTATTCAATTTTATTATTAATTTATTACTCAACTAACTAGTAATAATAAATTTATAGTCATTAATTGAGGGGTATTTTAATTTTTTTCTCATATTAATTAATTTTTAATCATTTCTTTAATTTTGGTGAAAATTTTAAATGTCACAAACATTTTGAAACTGGAGGTATTTCCCTCACATATAAAAATAGAAAAAAGAAAATAAATGGATGAACAAACAGATCACAAACTCTTGTGAACTTTAGTAAAAATAGTATGGTCAACTTGAAGCACCTCTTTATAAAAAGTGAACTCAATTCTCGAGGAGGCAATAGTGTTCATTGTCTCCTACCTTTTTTTTTGAAAATTTGATATGGACTGAGCCAGTAGGCAGAGCTGCGCTGATCGCACGTCGCTTCTCCAAAAAAAAAGAATTTTCACATAGTTAGAAATATAAAAAGATTGTTGAGATGGGACACAGTTAAAAGTAAAAAATTGTCTCTCTCCTCATTTTATAATGATGTGACAAATTTGTACAATTTTTTTTACTTTTAATCGTGTCCATATCGTAACAATCTTTTTTGTATTTTAATCAGTAATCGAGAAATTTTGGAGGGCGACGTGCCAATTCAAAGCAAGTGACTGTGCGCTCTACCCTATGACTCCCTGGTCCCATACTCGAATTATCCTGGCTAAATCATTGTCTCCTACCTTACTTTCCATATGTTGGAACTTTTTGAGTGGGATTATTTCTGACAGAAAGAAAGCACAATAATAAAGAACTTTAGTGTGACAAAAATATAAATCTATGCCCTGGTAAATAAAAATTTTGATGGGGTTTGCCTCCCGGTCACCATCATGGGTAAGTGCGACCCTGGGGACCATAGGGTCGCTTACAAGGGTACTTACAGATCACCCACCAACACAGCCCTCACGTCGGCAGCGAGAATTGAACATTTGACATTTATAAAGACGTGCTAACTCCTTAATAAAGTGGGCCAATTTGTATTGGTTAAATTTATGCCCTTTAAAAAGAAAAAAAGAATATGTAAACGAGGAAGGAAGATACATGTCACCTAGCTAAAGGAAATATTTGATTTTTGAGTAGGGAGATTAAATCAAACGAAACGTAATCAGAAAAAGAAAAAAAATAAGAGAAAACTGCTATAAGTAGCCATTATCTAATTACGGTTTTTAATTAATAGGCTTATCTTTTTATTCGACTATTTATAGCCGCATCTATTTACGGGCCACTATAAATGTCCAATTAGTGAATCCGGCCAATTTTCAGGCCAAAAAAACATGTGCTCCCGGAGTGAAGGGCAAAAATGTCCATTACCCTCTTCCTTCTTCCTCTCATCTTCATCATCAACTCCCTTCTCCACCTCCACCACCGCCCTCCACCCTCTTCCACCACCGCCCTTCACAAACGCACTCCCAAACTCAAAATTTGCACCACTCTCATCCTCTTCCACCAACCTCCACCATTAAAAGTCAAAAAAATCCCAAAACAAATAACCCTCTTCTCCTCCAACACCCTCCACAAACCCACTCCCCTCAAAATTAGGTAAGAAACTAATTAATTATATGTCCTAATTAATTAAACACTAATTAGCATTTTCTTAATTTTTTAGGTATTTCCTAATTAATTAGGTAACTCCTAGATAACCTTTCCTCCCCTCAAGTTGGAGTGTGGATATCGAGAACAACCAACTTACTAACCAAATAATTAAACTGCTCTTGACTAAAAAGATTTGGTTAACACACTAGTTAGTTGCTAATTTGTTCCCACGTGACAAGTAACAAGTGTCATATCTCGAACATTTTCTCGAACGAAATGATAGTCCATCTCGACATTTTTTTTTATCTAAAATGTAACTGTATATAAAGATCAAGAGTTATGCGGTCAAAGCCGCTACAAAGTGAAATAATGAGAGGTCCATCATTTCCTAGCAAAATAGGCATACAATCGAGGACTCCCCCAAGGAGACCAAGATGGAGCGCTACACTCTCTAACTTCCTCCCTCTATCCTACATACAAAGTAGCTAAAGCAATACAAGGCAAAGAAATCCTATTACATTCCATGAAAACATAAAAAAATTTGGCTAAGTACTTTTCCCACCTCCTCGGATAAAAGGTGGTTATTGTTGTCATTTGGGCAAATGTCTACAAAGCACCTATAGGGAGGGCTGAAAAACAGTGAGCAATTGTGGGTGCTGCCGGCTTGGGAACCTATGCACATTTCTTGCATCAATCGGGCTAAGAATCCTCGCCATCATCGTCATCATTCTCTTCGGATTCTCGCTGACTCATCCTCGCTCGGCTTCATCGTCCCATTGCCTCGTCCCTCGCCTAATTGCACATCCTTGACTACCCCGAGGATGTACTCGCCATCTCGTGTCGCCCCCATCGTCCCCTACCATCATAAGGTTCCTGTACCACCGGAGTAGCAGGGCTTCTCAGCCGACCTTGTTCTTAGATGTCTCGGGCGTTGTAGTCCGATCATCATTACGCTTTGCTTGGTGCTCGCAATAATTTTCTTCGGCTGCCCCTTATTTTGTTGTTGTTGAGTATCATCAACACCATTCTTTGCAGCTTGCTTGGTTGCCTTTGTCTGAACAGTAGGTTGCAATGCAATGGCCTTCCCCGGCCTTTGCACAAAAGTCCCTTCCTTGGCAACGTTGGCGAAAGACCGTTGGCCATTGGCTTCACCTTGTTTCTTGGCCCCATTCTTAGAGGTACTGTCTCGCTACGCCTTCGGCTTGCTGGTGGAAGGCGATACCTCATGAGTGACCTTAGTAGCTTGAGCTGCAAACAAATGTCCCTTTTTTGGATGTACAAACAGACCCTTTTTCGAGGGAGACAATTAATGACTTCTGCCCGATTATCATCGGTTGTTGCACACTGTGCCCGGAATCAGGTTGGCCAGATGAGTTGCCATGTTTAAACGACTTAAGAACTAGAGGGATATGCTCATATCCAATAGAAACATACTTAATGCTGTTAGTAATGCCCTGGACCATTAGCATATGTTGTAGCATGAATGGTGCCACGCTTTTGACTCAGACATGACGTTACTTTTTAACCGAGTAATCAATACGACTGATGATCGGATGTAGTGTCCTATCATAGCTTGAATGTGAGAGACATTGTAAGGGATTTGTCACTCTCTATTATTAGAGAGAGATATCCACGGGCCCCTCTATAGGGAAGACTTTCTAAATGCATGGTTTTGCTCAAATGTATTTGATAAAGTGGTTATTAAATACTATTTGTTGGAACAGTCTACCTGGAGATCGGGCATAAATACAATTAAGCTTAATAAGGGTGACAACCACCATGCCTTATGCTTAATTAGGATATCGCGAGACAAAGGGATTAAATAGTGGATTGATATTAGGTTCCACCGTAAATTCATTCACTTTGGGTTGTCAAAATGTCCTCGCTAGGGGATCGCTATGACTTATGAACTCACACTACTACTAAGTGTGTTTTCATTGCCATTGTGATATGAACCTACTGTGGTCACACGCATAGACGAGCCAACGAGCTTCATGTCCAGATTCAATGAATCTAGAATGTGTTTAGGTTCATTGTATCTGACATTTATTTTTCTGAGAATAATAAAACGTTATTATTCGAAATAGAGATAAGGGCAATTTCGGTATTTAACTATAGTCGGGATTACGTGGGAGTTATTATCTGATAAAGACTCCCACTACTAGCAGAGGTCTAGGGGACGTGGGAGTAAAAGACTCCCACTGCCAGAAGAGGTGGAGCGGACGTGGGAGTTGTTCTGGAAACAACCTCTCACTCCCTATATAAACCTCTATTGGCCGAAACCCTAGTAAGAGACAATTTCAGCTGAAGTACCAAAACCACCAGAAATCAGATTTCTTGTTCTGCCTCTCCCTTTCTCTCTAATTCACGAATCTCAGAAAAACGAAGAGATAGCACTCGCTGCCCGTTTCATCGCGTGGATACCAGTAGGGAGTAATTCCGCAAGGGAGGACTTAAGGTGATCATTGCATACGTGCCTTAAAGACAGAATCTTCCATTCAAGAATCGGATTCTTGAGCCAACAAATGTAAGTCATTTTCTTTGTAATTTTCGATTCGTTTTGTATGAGCGGATCCTTCAGGGGAGGACTCATGGGTGTTTGGAACGAGTTTTCGCCCATAAATCCCTTCAAATGCTCCCCGACGACATATTCACCTTGATACTCTTAGTGAGTTCCTTTGCTATGTCCGCTTCTACAAGGACACGTTCCCTATTTGCCGTGACAACATCAATGGTTGTTGGCTGTCCCACTTTAGATGCAATGACAGTAATGCCCAATTCGTTCCAACAACACATCGGTACACCAGTTAAAGTAACCCACAATGGCATGATGCATGCTTATTCGAATGAGAAATTAAAATCAAATGGCATCATTTTAAGCATAAGTTGCTTCCCAAAGGCTACATGTGGGCTGCTACTTAGCACTTGCTTCCTAGCCTCATCAGTTTCAAATCGGAAAATAATTCACCCACTAGAATGAAGGTAAAATTTGCAAGAGGGCCAAGCGTTCTTTACCTCATAAATGGCGTGTCGTCCAGGTGATTTTCCAGCAAAAAAAAAAACCCACTAAGCAGTAGCCCCATTTGTCTTCAACGTCGCTTAGATATTCTACTTTTGTGTTGACCTCCAAGTCACTGTTTCTCAAGTCAGTGAGTTGGAGTCCCTTTTCAAATTGTCGATTTACCTTAAACGACTTTGGCCCAATCAAGTTTTGTTCCCTGCTTTGGCTAGCCCCCACCATTAGCGAAAGAACATTGTTTGCCATGCTTGGGATAGCGGTGAATTCGATATTGTTAATCACATCATAACATATATCAATTCTGATTTGGTATATGTGTGTGTGGAAACAGAAAAGATTGTATTTTTTTGTTAAATATATGTGATATTTGCATAAAATGATTTCGTATAATCTGTTTAAATGTTTCTGTATATCCTGATATGCATAAACTGTTTTAATTCGATTATATTTCATGAACTGATGTTATTAATCTGTTTATTCTGCATAAACTGTTTATGTTAATCTGTTAATGCATGAACTGCTAATGTGTGATTAATACGATTATTCTGCATAAAGTGTTTCTGTGATTCAGTAATTGATTTGATTAATTCGGTTATTACGCATAAATTGATTTTATGTCTCCTGCCGTTAATCTGATTAATCAATGCATAATCCGATTATGTAAGTAAGGCAATTGAGGGGTAAATCGGGGCAGAAAAACTCATTCGATGAGCTGATGTAGAATCAGATTTTTCTTCCACGGGCGCTGCCCCCTTGACCTCCCCCCTCCCCCCCGGCTAACCGACTAGTGGGACCTCTGTCTGCGTCGGGGCGATTCGTCGTTCCGCTGACCTAAGACTTTGTATATGTACTCATTATTAATTTCATTGTGCTTTATGTGATTTTTAGCATGGTGAATAGCATGGCCTAATATACCCCTTGTTTTACATATTTTGGGTTGAAATTTTATAATACGGCTGCGAGTTTGCTTTTTCAATGTTGTAAAATTGTAATCGCTTTCTTAGATTAGCTTTATTGCTTTACATTGAAGGTCGGGTATGCCCATGCAACTATGTAACAAGGTTGGAGGTCACTGGATCGAAGACTTTATCCATGAGATGGATATTGACTTAGATTGACCCTTGGCTCCCACATGTCTCGTGAGAGTCATCATAGGATTAGGCCATGCTATCTCACGTTTACTTTTATGTTTATATATTGCATGAGATGCTTATTTTATGTCTTATGGGGATTGATTATTATACGTCACATAAAATCGTTTTAATTAAGTCTTAAAATGCCTACCATATCCTAATCACTCCATGAGCTTGGATCATCATTATGTCTGCTTGCCAAAGCAACAGATAAGTGGTTCTCTAGGCAAAAGGAGATGGAAAAATAGTGTTTTCCATACGCTTAGACATGGTTCGACTTAACTAGGCTATCAAAATAGTTTTGGGCCTAGGGCATAAAATGGGAAATAGTCGGGACATATAGATGCCATTCCCATAGGTTGATTTTACTTTAATTATGGGGATAAGCCAAAGCTAACTTATAACTATCGTAAAATACAAAGTTCATTAACTAAGCCGGTTTTAGAATCACTCTTCATAATCCCCATCCCGGATACCATCATTCTCGTAGTGCTACTCGTCGCCTAAATCATCTGCACAGTAAAAGATGATGGACTGAGCTACGGTGCTCAGTAGGGACCAATAAAAAGAACGAACAAGCCTGAAACAACAAATAAGCTAAGTAGACATATTCGTCGCATCTAAACGCTTACATAACCGAGTACACAACAAGCACCACACATTGCTCATACACTACACTCGATTACAACACCGTTTAAACACTAAGAACATCACTACCGCTATGACACACAATCCCGCCACATGAGCTGACTCATCTATTCACTCAAAAAATGCAGGCGCGGGCTTGGTACGGTCCCCCAAACGACGGGCCCAGGGTTTAAGGATCCATTCTTTTATTGTGTCATTACCCACCACAGTGGACTGAACAAAGTCATTACCGTCCCAATGATAACCTCATCGAGTGAGGGTTCAGAGACGCGTATATCAGAATACCTCTCAGGTCACAGAATCAGTATCAGAATGCAGTAGCGAACGAATCCTGCTAATTAGTCGTTCATAGACGAGCTCAGTAGGGGCGACGACTCAGTCGACCAAAACCACATATGACTAAAATCAACGACTCTGAAATATGACGACCAAAACGGTAACATATATGCAAGTTCAATATAAACCCAATTAATCAAAGATTCACAATTATCAGATAATTATGACAATTTACATAAAGCAATAACAAGAACGCCGCAATCAATTTACGAATCAGATTATAATGAATTTAAATCATGCCTAAAACAGTTTATACAATATCGAAAGCGATAAACACAATTCGTGCAACTATTTTGTAAATAGAATAATTTATCCGCTTTTACTGTGCAGAAATAAATGCGTAAATTAAATGACGTAGGGGTCCCTACCTTATCAAAAGCAATTAAAAATACTCAAACCCGAAATCAGAAATTTTTCAGAAATCTGCCCCGCTCCCGGTGCGATATCTTTCTGCTCAAAACTCCAAATCGACTCCGGTCTGCGCTCACTCGTAGCTATCGCGAACGCCTTCATTTCGATATATTGTGCGTCAAAAACGGTGGAGAAACGCTCTCTCGGTGACCTCTCAAAGTTCTGGACAGAATGTTGAAGACTCAAAATATTGTATTTTTCCTCTGTTTTTCTTTTTCCTCTGCTTCCTTTTATTTTTTTCCCGTGAGTGAGAGAGTGGAGCTCTTTATATAATGCCTTGATTGCTGCCCTCAACCCCATGATCCCATGACCCCATGAAAGAGACCCACAACCCAATTTTCTCTCCCCTCATCCCACGATCTGCTTTCCCTATTTTTATTTTATTTTTCTTTTCCTTTGTTTCCTGATCCAGTACCCACGATGTGCCTTTTTATTTTTTATTTTTAATTTCAATTCCAATTAACTACTCCTCTAAGTGAATGACAAATAGATCCCTTAATTACGATACGTGTACGAAACGCCCCTCACAAACGTACCCAAAAAAAGTAACACGTGATATGTTATAAAAATAAATAGACACATAAACACATAATTGCGCAAAATAAATTACGTCTACGCAATAAATCACACAAAAATAAATTAAATATAAAATAACACGTAAGCAAAAGTTACGGGTTTCACATTCTTTCACAATTCTCTTCTTCTTCTTCTCTGTACGAGTGTAATATCTATATTGATTATTAAAGCTTGAAGGATTTCTCATTACATAACAATTGGTATCAGAGCAGTAGATTCTCGGAGGATTCATGGTGACTACTCGGAATCAATTGGTTGATGCACAACCTTGTGGCAGCGCCATCGCTGCTACCATCACCGGAGAGATCGGAGTTCAAAATTCCAATTGAGCAACAATCGTCTAGGTTAGTTGATGTTGATGCTTCTGTTGGACGAGTTAAGGTTCAATTGGATGATTTTAGACTTGATATGGCTTCTCTAAGTTCTGAAATGACTAGCTTTAAAAGGAATTCAGATGAACAATATAATAGCCTGAGAAGAGACTCGGATGATAAATTCAATAAACTAATTGAACATAGTTAGTGCGAGTATGAAGGATAAGGCTGCTATTGGATGGAGTGCAGGAGGAGCCGAGGTTTAACTTAGGTAACAACAATAGAGGGGAAATCAAGTTAGCTAAGTTGTATTTTTCAAAGTTTGAAGAAAATGCACCTCGAGAATGGGTGATTCAAGCCGAAAGGTATTTTTACGTTCATCAAATAAATAATCATTTGAAGATAGATATGGCTTTTGAGTACTTTAGGGGGGAAGCATGTCTTTGGGAATTTAGTCATATCTCTAAATACGAAACAAGTGATTGGGATGGATTTAAGTCGGCTTTGTACAACAAATATGATCAATTGGTAGTTGAAAAAGTTGATAGTAGAAATGATATTGGAAATTCTGATTCAAATGAAAATGGATTCATTCTTGTAGACAATGTGTTTGATGAATTGTCACAGAGAGATGGTGGTGTTATCATTGATGTGGAAAGTGCCAAGGAAAATAATGATGAAAATGCTTACATTGAGAATCAGAAATTTGATGAATTTGAGAAGTTTTTAGTTGGAATGGATGAAGGTGAATTACCATAGGGTGAAGAATTATCAATTGCACATGTTCCGTACAGACTGATGATCGATGTGGGAGAGAACAACTCAATTTCGATTAGTAGAGAAATTGGTGCTGGAAAGACTGAAACTGATAGATATAACAAGTCACATCATGCTTGCCATGAAAGTCAAGGGGCATGTAAGGGGCAAAAAGGTTCCTTACCAGTTTTGGACAACCAAAGTATTGGTGACAAAGCTGTTGTGACAAAGAAGCATTGCATTGCCAAAGGTTTCATGATCCAGAATGGTGTTTTAGTTGAGAAACATGAAAGTTGTTATGGCTAGGAAAGGTGCCACTGGTAAGAAACATGGAATTGGGAAATGTCTGATGACAGTTTGACGGGTAACGAACCCGGATGGGGGTGATGTACTGAAGCAAGGTATACGAGCTCATTATTATACACTTACAATTGGAGGAGCTGAACATGTTTTAGTAAATGATCTAGGTGGTAAGTTTAAGAATGCAATTATTATGGACTTTACAAACTTTAGTTGGATTCCTTTTGCATACCTGGAGTTGTTTGCAGTTTCTGATTTACTGGTTGAAGAAGACTCTGGAAGGATTCTACTTGGCATGAGACTAGCAGCTTGTCTTAGTTTCTCTTGCACAAAGGAGACTAATTGCATGCTACCTACCGATTCATTTCTCGAATATTGGGAAACTAGTGCTTCGGGCTAGGGGATCAGATTGACTTGAAACTATGGACTGATTGTACTGGCATTCCTCCAGATGCCATGGAACTGGTTCATAGCATTTATACAAATATTGTATATCTGGCTAATGAGTTTAAGCAAGAGGTGGATCTACAAAAGAGTGAAATAAGCATGCATCCAGAAAAAGCGACTGAGAACCAGACGAATGCTGAAATACTCCAGTGCTCAGTTCTACTTCAGAATGCATATACTGCTGTTTTTGAGTTTATAAGGCATATTGTCGAGCGTTGCAACCAGTTAAATGATCCTTCTGGAAGCTATCTGATGCCTGACATCATGTTTTTTTGTTGAAAGGCTAGCTTCCCATCAGGATGTTACAGTTGGTAGTAGACTAGAAGAGAAACGTGCTATTGCAAGATCATCTCTCTTGAACCATTATATTACCTTTTTGAACAAGCTCTTGGCCAATGGATCTGTGTTTATTGACGAGTATGAATATGGAACTTGTTTTTCTAACGGGAGTTGTTATGATGAATGTGAAACAATCAATGGCCTTGCTCTGTCTGAGGAATTTCCTGATGTTCTGGTCATCTCTATTGTAAACATTCATTCTCTTTTAGTTGGTGGAGCATTTTCTATAGATGGTAATAAGCACAGTGAGGAAGAAGGCTTTTCCGACACTTGTTAACGTGAGATTGAAAACCAAGTCAGTGTAAGACATGTTAAAGTTGGAAGGACATTACATGAAAATTTTGTTAGTAGCATCACATGAAGGAATCAGTTGGATCACTCCTTGAAGGTTGCCGAAATAAAATATGATAATTTTCTTGTTCTGTTGTCAGTTTTGTGATTAGTATATGAATGCTTGAGAGCTATTGAGAATTTGCTGGGAGTAGGAAACACTTCAGAATCTTCCCTCGACATCTTACATCTGAAATGAAGTAATAGCTTGGCACTGAGGAGAACTCTGTCGAAGTTAAGCTTTGTCTTTGACCCTGGTGGAATTTGCAAGTGCTCATCAGAAATGGCCGAACATCTTAGTAATTTTGAGGAGAAAATTCTTAAGGGGAAGGGAATGTTATGAAATGGGAATGAGATTCTAATAGGAGGATTCGATCCTGTGACGTCATTAATAAAGAAGCGCGGGTCGGGTTGTGGTGCGCGGAGCCTTCTGACTCGGATGTTTTGGAAGTCTATAAATAGCTGATTGGTAGATATTTTTAGAATCTTTTGGCATTTATGTTGTTGACGGTTATCGTCTTCTTTTTCCCCTCTCTTTCTCTTTGTAATTTCTCCCTCATTTCTTTCTCTGATTCTCTCTCAATTCTCTTCCTCTTCTTCTTCTTCTCTGTTCGAGTGTAATAGCTATATTGATTAATAAAGCTTGAAGGATTTCTCATTACAAAACATAAAAATTTTCGCTCCGAACTTCGAATTGAATTCCGTTTGCGCTCATGCGTAGGTCTTTCGAATGTGATCGTTTCAATATATGGATCGTCCAAAACGGACCTCGTTTACCCACTCAATTAGTCTCTCAAAGTTCTGCACAATTTTATCTTCTCTATTTTCTTTTTCGTACTGCCCAGATTTTATCTTCTCTTTCTTTTTTCTTTTCACGGTTTTTGTTTCTTTTCTTCTCACGATCCCCTTTTTCTATTTTCCTTTTATGTTTATTTCCCTTTTTCCTTTTATCTATATTGTGTAACCTAATTCATCAAATAACTCCTCAATTAACTGAAAAATTATGATATAGACCTGGGCTATATGTGGGGTTGTGGACCACTTGATCCACAATCAACCACATCACCTTTTTTGATTAAAAAAAATAAAAACGCCTCAAAAAGCCCACCAAAAGGGGGAGTATTTTTATTATTTTAATCAAAATTGTGATGTTGCTGAATGTGGACCAAGTGGTCCATGATCACTTGGTAGTCCAGGTCTATATCAGAATTGTTCCAATTAACTCTGCCAATCACTCATCTAATTTAACGACCGGTCTAAAACGTCCATTAATGAAACCAAGGTTTTGAAATCCGGACCGGGCATCGACCCGAAAAAGTTACTGGGTCACGGGCGGTCGGACCGTCATCGACCCGTTCATCAACCCGGTGACGTCATAAATATTAAAAAATATATAATATATACTTATTAATAAAAAATAAAGTTAATGTAAAATTTTCCAAATAAACATCTTGTTGATATATACCCGAATATTAACATTTCTTATTCTTAGATATCTAACAAAAATTCTATGTAAATTAATATACATACAAAATTTCTACAAAATGTGAATAGAAGTACACTTATTGATCAAGAAAAAGAGGAAAACTTTCATGAAAATCACAAAGAAAAAATCCAATCAACTCCAACCTCCTCAATCCAAGCAAGAACAATATTTAACATTCCAAATAACCACAATATTTAAGAATTCAATCACGACTCACAAATCCCTTCAAGCGTAAGTACATGCAACTTTGATAGCTATGGAAATTTTACAATCTAAGAAGATGTTGAAGATCATTGTTGAGGGTGATTGTTCAAATGTTATCAAGGGAATTAATGGCAATCTCTGGGATATTCATTGGACAGTGCTCTTATTTGATTAGATATTGCGCTAATATCCTAGCTAGATTTGGGCAGTGGAAGGTTAATTATGTGAATAGGCTAGCAAATTTTCATGCTCATAATTAGGTTCAATGAGCCAAAACAAATTATGCATGGGGATTCATTGATGCTTCTTCCGCTCCATCATCAATATTTTTCGTGACAGTGGGAGCGACTTTTTTGTAACTCCTATTCCATGTTCGGATTTATCTAATGGTTAAATTTTACTTAGCAAAAAAAAATCACAAACTCACAAATCTTGATAATAAAAGTCAAAATAACAAAATCATCCATTTAGTCTACAACTCTAAATAACATCTCCAAACAAGCTAAAAATCACAATCATATATATTGGGTCTTTTTTTTCCTTTTTTTTTATACGTAAAAATTAAAAAATGCATTTTGTGACTCGGCCGATTTTCCCAAAACCGCTCTGCTGGGTCGACCGTCCGACCGGCCGGGTCAAACGGGTCAATGAAATTAGAGCGGTTTTCGGCGTGAACGGGTTTTGTCACCTAACCGACCGCTCGGAGGTCCGCTCGACGGTCCCGACCCGGGCCGGTCCCGGTCCGGGTTTCAAAACCATGAATTAAACGTATTCAAACATAAACGACGTAACATGTTACAACAGCTTAAATGAATATGTAATTACACAAAATAATTTCATGCATATGAAGTAATCATTTAAAAAATTAATCACAAATTAATTAACAAGTAAGCAAAAGTCCCGTCAAGAAGGCTTTGGCCCGATGGACAAGGCCTCGACTTAGTGTCCCATGAGGCACAAGTTCGACACCCGCCTCCAACATTGAAAGCGAAAATAAAGTCACTTTTGAATTAGTGTCATGACAAAAAAAAATAAATAAATAAATAAAAGTAAGCAAAAGTCCCAAAAATCACACTAGACAATACAGACAACAACCAAAAACAAGAACATGGAGGTTGCTCAGTTGCAGACAAGGTTTATTGAGTACTTTACATCTATTTTTCAGGAGGTAAACCCCCATAGAGAACTTTATAAATTACATGTTAATGAAACATATTTTTCTTTGACCTTTTTTTTTTTTGAGTTATTGATTTGAAATTTTCTGTCTTTTGAACAAAAAAAGATGATTTTTTTGTGGGTTTTGTTTCTTAGGGGTTATTGGATGATCAATTTACTCAGCTTCAGCAACTTCAAGATGAGGGGGAAAAAAAAAGATGAGAACAACCCAGAATTTGTGTTTGAAGTGGTGTCTCTCTTCTTTGAAGATAATGAAAAGCTTGTCAATGAGCTCTCTAGGGCTCTGTAAGAATTCTATTATCTCTTCTTCTTTCACTCTTTCCAGGACTACTGTTAAAGTGTTATTTTGTAAGCAGTTACTTTGTGTATCAATTAACAAATGTTAGGTCAGTCTCCAATTCATGTGTTTCATGTTAGTCTGTGAGCAGCAACTTTTTACATTTATTGTCAAAGATTAGGTTTGTTTCCTATTCATCCCGCCCATACCCCAATAATCGGGTATTTAGTGAGTTATGTTATTGTCATTGTGGTGGTAGGAATGGCAAAAAAAGACATTTTAGCCATATAGAACTCTGTTTTTTTTATTTTTTATTATCAATTCTTATATTAAGCATTTTTTGCATGCCTATTTTTCCACCTTTGTTGTTTTTTTTGGGGGGTGGGGGTGGGGGTGGGGGGGGATAAGGAGTGTTCATCAATAACTTTAACAGTTTATTGGATTTAACTCTTGGCCAAGACTTGTTGAGAAACTGATATGTGAGAAGAAACAATAACAAATTCTTTGCAATAATCAAATTTCTTTGTGTTACTTCATGAACAGCATATGTGCTCAGAGAGTAAAAAGTGTCTGCATTCCATTCCGGGCAGAATGCTGAAGCGTAAGTATATCAATATCGATTTTCTCTGTCAATTATTTTCCAGTTTGTAAGGTTAAGATTAGCATTGGAACTGTTGTGATGGGAGCTTGTAGGTAGGTGTTTAAGATGCTTTGAGCAAACATTTAGAGCTTCTTTGTATGTGAATTTATGAGCCAGTTCTGAATTTGATTTCCATTCCGACCTATAGTTGGAGAATAGATTCTGGCTGCTGGCGGGGCGATCCCTATGCTTGAATGAATAGTGTCTGCATTCCATGGTTTGGCATAATGGGCCAACCATGGCACTGATTTTTTGTGGACAAACTTTTTTAACAACGGATTTCAAAAATCCGTTTTGGATTGACTGGGCTGATGTAGCATTTCCTTCTTACTCTGAACCCCGAAATTAACATATGTTGTTCGTTTTTCAAATTATAAGAAAGATTTCTTTAATCGCACACTGATTTGGAGTTCCTATTTATTCCTTAATTCACGGTGTTTGTTCTATGTTTTAACATCATTGAACTTACATCCTTTGCGGAGTGTCTCAGTAGTATGTTGTTTCGAGTGGTTTTAGATCTACTAATGTCTAACCTCTTTGCATATAATTGAGAACCCTTTCAGGAGTTTGTTCTGTAAAATGACGATATTGACCTGGTGATTTTGTCGGTCTGATCACTTTCGTTTCCTTTCTGTTTCTGTAATAGGCTGGCTACATACCCATAGACAATGTTAATTTCAGCTATAATTCAACGAAAAAAATATAAAATTTCTAGTCCTAAAGATGTTATAATATCTTGTTTAAGGGCCATTCCTACTTTATATTTGGTGGTGTACTCCATAATCTTCTCTGCTCATCAAAGCTTCCAATTACAGCAGACTGTTTCTTCTTACTGAGTTGAACTGCAAAACGTTCATAAAAAGCGTTGGAATTCACACTTTTCAGTACCTTAACAGATCTCCCTTTCTCTTCGTTGATATGTATTTGTCCATCTTCAGATTCAACACCTTTTGCTAAGATTTTTACAGTCTTCAGTTCAAAGCTCGAATTCAGAACTGAACGATCCCCAGAAACGAGTATAGCACCAAGAATTTCTCCCAGAAATGTATCCTGAAACGCGTGTAATCATAACATACGTATAAAATCATCAATTTCCTTGGTTCTTGTATTCATTAAGATTAGTATTTTACCATATGTTTGTATCTGGGATGTGCCAGTTTCAAGTGATGTATCCGCGTCAATAATCGCCTGGCAAACAAGACTTCTGGAGTCTCTCTGGTAACGTGGAGCTTCTGTAGGATCTTGGAAAAACTAGAAACATTACGTTGAATATCGAGCGGAATGAGAGTGATATTAAACTCTGAATCAAAAACCATCTTAGCAGCCAATGGATCAAGAAACATATTAAGTTCTGCATATTCATTTGATGGAACATTGAAGACATTTCCTTTATGTTTGTTGTTATGGTTTATATGGCCTCCAACTATGAATATATCCTGCACCAGGAAGCAATATATCAGTACTGTACTCATTTTGGTTCCGGTGCTGAACTAATCTCAGTCGTCTGATCATTTGAGATTGTTTCAGCACAGTGCGGGAAATAAAAAAACTGTCACCACTAGAACCAGACCGGTACTATACTTTGACCGCACAATAGAATGAGCTGTAAAAAGTGACTTACCTTAATGGAGGCCAGATTTTTACCAGAAAGAATGATTTTTGCTAAAGTAGTTAAAGGGCCATTAGTTAAAATGGTAACTTTAGACCCTGGATGAAGTGATTTTACGACCGAGTCCCATATCTCCAATGCTAGTGGCTGCCTGAGTTCCGGATGATCAGTGTCTCGAGGAGCTCCAAATTTGACAGAATTTTCTGCTGTGTATCTAGAACAGAGTTTAGATTTTTGTCATGAAATGTTCGACATTGTAAAACCCCGTTTAAGAACACTCCGGGACTTCTGTAACATTTCTATTATAGTATTTAGTATTTATCTTTTAGAGCTCATCGTAGTGTTCATTAATGAAAATATTATAATAGAAACGTTACAGTGACGGTTACCTTCTGGGACTTCTTGGCAAATTTCGAGCTAAACCATAGAGAGTATCTGAGTCTAGAAATCCACCACTACCATGTGGTATAGCTTTGATATATTTGCAGTCTCCCACAGCAGAGAAAATAGGGTCAGATTGGTTCGTTGCAAAAACGTCTCCAAGACCAACGGGAATATCATCACGCCCCATCATATGCAGTAAATCATAGACAATGTCTATCGTTGCTGCATTTGCCCATCCAGTCGGAGTAACCAATATTGCCTATAAAATAATATCAACAATAAAAATTTATAAATAAATACACAAAGGAGACGATTCTTCAGGGAACAAATAGAAATTAGGTATTTGAGGCTGCAGCAGTTGGATTTCCCAACTGTTGTGAAATATACAGTATACTAAGTGCACTCGATAGTGAAGTACTCCATATAGTATGTGGTACAATATCATGGTGTGCGTCTTCATTATCGAGTTTGTTTAGTACACTGTATGGCGTATAACCGCCTGCAATGGTTGGAACCCAACTGTTGCGGCCCCGGACCAAGAAACTGGAGAGATGATAGTACTTTTTACCTTGAGATTTATAACTTCAACTGGTAATTTGAGGAGATAAAAGAGAGCAAGAAAGTCACCAGCACTCAGGTCCGTGTCGAAAACAACATCTTTGCCAAGTTTCTTTCCTTTCAAGTCTGGTTTGTAAAGAACTTCTTTGTAGTAAGGAAACTGTGTTGTAATGTTGAACTTCCCAGAATGTTTGGGACTGTTTAGAACCTTATGCCATTAAAGACGACACAAATTTTCTCAGTAAATCTAATGCATGGTATGGAATTATATGAAATCAAATTGTTCGAGTTAACTTACATCCAGGAAGCTTCTAAAGAATTCCCTGTCCAGAGAACTTTGCTTATCGCGATTAGGCTTTGCTCTCACGGCGACAAGCACAGGTACAGCTTCTGGTCCAGTTACTTCAGCTGTATAGCCATCCTGATTGATATGCAATGAACTGTTTAGATGATTTCTTTCCTAAATCCGTAAACCATAGTAAAAGATAAACCCTACACGCAAAATGCTAAATTAGGAATGTTACAGAGAAATGTTTCAGAAGATCCGAAATGGAACAACAGAAAGCAAATATGAAAAGCTAATACTACCTGGCATCTTCCCTTTCCATTCTTGGCCTGACAAAATGGATCTCTAAGTCCAGTCTGAACATGACCACTGTGAACACCATCACTTTTCAAGTTGAATTTGGGAGTTTTGCGCCCATCAAATAACGGATTTGAGCCATTGGCTACGCCATATGGCTTGTTTGAAGTAACAACAGTGATGTTCATATACTCCATTTGAGCAAATTCATTCTCCCCTAGATAGTTCTGAGGTTTACGCATAATTGAAGTAGCTACACCGGCCATAAATGAGTCCCACATAAAGTAACTCTGCATCAAGATTGAAGAATTATTCACTACTTTAGGTCTCATTAGCTTCTGAATTTGGAAGAATTTCAAAATCTTAACATTTCCAGGGATTTACCGTGAAAAAATGAGTATCGAACCAGGTATCTCGAGCCATTTTCAGAGACTTGAAGCAGTATTGTGCTTCATAAGTGTGCTGATTCTTCTCAAATGCATCAAAGAACTCTCGAGTAATGGGGATAGTGTTTGTGGCATCCAATGGAACCAGAGTGATGGGAATTCCAGAATGAATCACCTGTATAAGTTTATCATTTTTCATGGAATCAGAAACTTGTCAATCGGTTGTTACTTCATCAACTATTACAGCCGGTTAGTACGCTATACCATTTTAGTACAAGTACACTAGATAATGTCTATTGTACACTATTAGAATACATTAGTGATTGATACGCCTTATAGTGTATATAATGCATCGAAAAGTGTATATAGGTACCAAAGACACGTGTGTATAACCAAAGACGGAACCAGGGGCAGGGCCAGGGGTTGCCACCCCATCCCGCCCAACATTTTTGAAAATTAGCTCGTATGTATTTGTTTTGTAGGCATTTTAGTCATTTGATTTTAACCACCCCCCCCCCATATTTTACGCAAAACCATTTTATTGAATCTTGCCCGCCTAAACAGGGATGAAGTCAGGAATTTGGCATTGGGGGCGAAAACTGCAACAATATGCCGAACAACATATAAAAACGCAAAAATTTTGGGGGGGGGGGGGGGGATTTGATAAAATATTATGAACTATATATAGAATTTACTATATCTAGTAGTATTTTAGAAATCTCGGGGCGACTACCACCCCCCACGCCCCTGTCTTCGTCCCTCGCGCCTAAACATAAAGTTCTATTTCCGTCCAGGGCGTATAACACATGAATGGTGTACCATATACATTATGTAGCGTAACTTAGGCACTATAAGATATATCAACATTATAAGGTGTGCCAACCGATTGCAATAGTTGTTTTCCTAACGGAAATAGTCATTTTCCTATATATGCAACCAAAAAATAGTACCTGGTATGCTGCAAAAGGATCTCCAAACATATTGAACTCTGTATAAGGATTACTAGTGTAATCTGTGAACAGATTTCCATTGTCACCACACTGGCGAGGTTGGCAAGAGGAACTAGCATTCTTGGGGCAGCAACCAGTTGGGTTCTTTGACCTCACACCGCCTCCCATTATGAATATTTGCTTCACATTTTTCTTCAAATGTGGATTTTTCATAAGAAAAATAGCAAAATTTGTGTGTGCTCCAATTATAAACACAGTTGTTGGACCAGCAGAAATTTTGTCTATCATTACTTGCTGAGCTGTGGGCTGTTTAAGAGGTGAATATTTTCTAGGCCCCTGCATGCAAAAATATCCAAGAAAATAAGCAATGCATATACTAGGAAGACGTTTGTATCTATGTTTTCGTTTATGTCTGTCGTACCCGTGTCAACACGATACGACATGAGTATGGTATACTTACTGAGTCGATCAACACCGATCGGACACTTTGTTTTAGATGTTAATCGGACACTTTGTTTTAGATGTTAAGTATCCGAAACCTAAATACTCCCTCCATTCCTAATATAAGACTTTTCATTACATGTTGCAAAAACTAAGGAAGCAAAAATTAAGATGTTTTTATTAGGGGTGTTCAAAAAAAAACCGAAACCGACCAATCCAAACCGAATTTTCGGTTTGAGCGGTGCATTGACCTGGTTTCGGTTTGAGCTAAATTAAAACCGATTTTTGATTTGGTTTAAAAAAAATTATAAACCAAACCGAATATATATAATATATAATACAATATATATTAAAGGACATTTTTTGCAATAAAATATATTTTTCCTTAAAATGATTTCTAGTATAATTGCTAACTTTTGTATCTCATTCTAGAATTTTCAAGTGCAAGTTCTTCAAGTGTTAAACCAAGAGATTAAAAAGTCATCATTTGGTATGCGATTTTAGATTTACCAAAAGATTTTATTGTATTTCACTATTTTGAACTAATAATTATGTAATTTTTGTGTTTTTCATTTTTCTTATAGGATGATTTTGAAGTAATTTGTTTAAAGTGCAAGGATCAAAACCAAGAATTTATGTTTTATTATTTTGTTTTCTTTATTGTGTTTACCTCGAGAAAATAATAGGCATATTTTTTTAAAAATATTTTTAGCAACTAACTAATTAAATAAAGTTTTTTTTTAAACTTTATAATCAATATTTTTGTGTCTCGCAAAACCGAGCAACCAAACCAATCCAAACCGAATGCATCGGTTTGAGATTTTAAATGGTTTGGATTGGTTTCAAAATTTTCAAACCGAATATTTCGGTTTGGTTTGAAAAATGTATTAAACCGAACCAAACCGAACCATGAACACCCCTAGTTTTTATAATCAAATACCAATATTATTTTCTTAAATGATACTTGTATACCACTAATTCTATTTAAGAGAGTAATATGGATATTTTGATTACAAAAACATGTTAATTTTTGCTTCCTTAATTTTCGCAAAATGTAATGAAAGTCTTATATTTAGGAATGGAGTTAGTACATATATGTACTCGACACCCGTACCCGAGTCCTGGTAACATGGGTTTGTATAGCATTTCAGGTTTTATATTCTAGATTTGGACTCACATTTTCTCTCACGAACAATTCAGATTTTCTAAAATCAAGACGAAAATTCAAAAAGCTCAAACTCTATCCAATCTCGCCAGTTCTACAATCAAACTGGGAAATTGAAATTTACTGAAAACAAAAAAATATATTAGAAAGATGGTTTTTGTAGGCCTAAATTAATACCTGTGGAAGGAAGCCTTTGCGATAGCCAAAGTTTGTATTAATATCTAACCTTCCTCCAAGGCCTACTGGAATGGCTTGTCTATATCTGCAATATCCAGCAGTTCCAATCTCCTAATGAAACAAGCTAGAATATCAGGAAAATGAAATTGGATCACTAGAAACTGTACAATATTTACATAGTGAGTATTATCTGCTTTTAGTATAACTGCATGATTGACTTCTTATTCGTGCATTTTGTTTATTGTTGTGATTTAACTAGTCAACTAAACACGAAAGATCACTGGAGACGGCAAATAATCCTCTGTCCCCATTCATATCCCCAGTCAATCACAATTCACTCTGTGTATATATAATTAGAAAAACTGTTTATATTGTAAATTCTGATTGGCTGGGATAGGAATGGGGACAAGAATAGGGACAAAGGATTTTCACCCACTGGAGACTATATAGGGAAATTGGTCGTACTTATTTCGGTTAGCCTAAATATTCTTTATATTGTTTCAACGGCATAAAGAATCCTCAAGCACTTGCGCACAACAGTAAGAGTCCTAACCACCGTATCCGCGATTGAATCCGACAAATTTGATGCACGCGACCTGCACATGCCAATTACTCTAGGGTAAAAAACGTCCTTTCAGTTTGGACAACATCAATTGAGGGACAAAAATTCCTAATTTCCCAATTTCTTTTCAATTCTTCTCCTTCCTCTGGTTTTTTTATTTTGGACATACATCAACTTTGTCGGATTCCGCCGCGCATATGGTGGCTACGACTCTTAATGTTGTGCTTAAATTGTTTGAGAATTTTTTATGCTATTAAAACAACATCAGAACTATCGAGGCTAAACGAAATAAGTACACGGCGACGGAGACCAATTTCCCATATATATAGTGAGTAATCTTTTATGTGTTTCTATTATTAATTTACACAAGTATGCTTTGATTATTTTTTACTTAACTAGGAATAAATACAGAAGACTTTTATATATGACAGCAATAAAGACTTGCTCGTGTAACGGATCATTTATGCTCATAGTACACGATGTGATATGCTGATGGATAACATGACTAATAAGGTGATAATTCGTATTTAAGTCGAAGCTTATACGTCATTAAATAATTTCAGACATTTCACAAAAACAATTCCATTTACCTGTTCAATAAGGGGGAGATATCCACCTACATTAGGCTCTATGGTACCATCTTCAAGAACTCCACCCTCCCCACCAACACCAACAGCAATGTCATCTCTTCCCATCATGTAAAGAATATCATATACTTGATTCACGGCATGCCCTGCATCTGTCCATGCATTTGTGTTTATTGTAACTGCCTGCATTATTGCTTCATCAATTATTACCTGTCTATATCCAAAACCATTTATTGTTGGAAAAAAAAAACACAAAATATTCAAGACATTTGTCTATTTTCTGGTACAATCTATATCAATGAAACCGCCCTTGAAAACATTTAATATCATGCTGCCTTTCTATTGGAAAATTTCATGGTAAATCTGCCCTTGTGGACTGGTCTCACAGTTTTCTCACATGAGTTGGGGTAACCTCTACTTTACAGGTAGGTCTCACCTCAACTCATGTAAGAGGGTTGTAAGGTCAGTCGACGACTCCATATCCAAGTGACCCTTTTTTTTAGGGGAGATTACAAAGGTTACCACAATATTAAGATAGATTTTGAAAATCTTGTATTTTCACAAAGTTTTTATCCAAAATGAATGGAAACTTTTCACTTCAACAATAGACGGAACTAAAACTTTAGCAGTGCGAAGATTTAAAAGAGAATTTTAAAAAGTATCGGAACAGAAATAGACAGAATCAAAATATTGGCTAGACGAAGATTTATAAGGGTCCCACTTACTCTCTTTTTTGGATCATATCTTCTTTTACAAACAATTCAATTTTTACCGAATCATTACAACAAATATCGAACAAAAACTTTTTATCTTTTGAATACATTTTAAAAGTATTTATTCTTGGAACTAATGATGTTTTATATGGATTCCTTTTTTGGTTCCTCTCCCTTTCTCATCCCATTAAGAAATTTCTTCATTAAGCCAGTCAACATGAAGAAGTTGAACATTACCAACTTGCCAACTTGAACTTGGAACAAGAAAAGTTTAATACTAATTCTCACTTGAAAAACGGAGTTGAAATGATAGATTCCCAACTAGACTTGACTTAGATTAACACAAATTTTCCTAAAGCTAATTGCTTTTAACATGACAACAAAAGGCAATACGCTTACGCGCGGAACAAATGTTAATGGTAATTTTTTTTTATTATCTAAAAGTGGAGAAAGAATAAACACCTTTCTCAAAAAAAAACATAGTCCCTTTATCAATTCGTTCAATTGTTAAATATTTATTTCGCACGTTCGTAAAAAAAATCCCTTCCCGGACTGGTTCCTTAAACAATAAAAAGTGGTAGCTCAAATACTAACTAATAGATGGGTCATTCAATCATCGTACTTGTGGGACTGTCCCACATCCCCTCATATAAATTGAGTGATATCTAAATTTATAAGTAGGCATCGCCCAATTAATATGAAGAGTTGTGGGACCAATCCTATAAGACGGTCTAAGATTGATTTTTCCTCAGTAACAACGATAGGTCTTGAAATTTTGTCTCCCAAAAAAAAAAAAAAAACACTGACCTGCAAATCGAATTCTGAATGGTTAAGCTTCAAGAGGTAGAAGAGAGCAAAGAAATCATCTGTATCAACGTCTGTATCTAAAAGAATCCGACGTGGCGGACTCTCCAATGAACCAGCTACACAAATTAACATCCCCAGAACTACTAAACTCCATCTCTGTATCAGCATTTTCTCACCTACCCACATGAAAATCAATGAAGAAAAAACCAAAATATTTGTTCCTTTTCTTGATCAGCAGACAGAAAACTCTTGCATCAATCCTATGTCTGAAAAACAAATGACCCAGAAAAAAATACTATCATTAACAAATACAAAAATTAACGAGTATTAGTTGAATTTTTCTGTGTTTGTGGTATTGTGAGAGAGAGAGAGAGAGAGAGAGAGAGAGAGATCTTACGTGTGATGTGAATAAGAATGGACATGAAGGGGAGAAAGGATCTGAGTCTATGGCTGAGAGCAGAAAGTTGGAAGATGATTTCACTTCTTCTTCTTCACTTGTTTTGCATTAGAATAAGATTACATGGGAGAGATGAGTATATATATGTGGGTGAAAATCGTCTGTCTCATTCCTATCCCAATCTTATTCCCAACCAATTAAAATTTATTATATAATTATTTTTTTTATTATATATACACAGGGTGAATTGTTATTGGTTAGAAACACACACAGGGACAAATGATTTTTTGCCTATATATGTAACTGAAAAAGAAGAGCAAATATGATCATGATAATTCAATTTTGTTTTCTTTGAAGAAATGATGATTCAATATTTAATGCTACTAACTAATAGTCCTTGAAATACTGCTACATTATTTATGAGAATAGTCAAAGTATATTTACATTTATTATTATGGGATGCTAGGCCAAGGCAGTAGGTGTAATACCGATAAAAATCGTTTGTTCACATTATGTGTCTAGTTCCTTATCTCACTAATAAGAAAATATTATATATTAATTTTTTAATTAAAAACTGTAACATAAATGAAATAGTAAAATTCCTAAAAAAAAAATTAATACATGATAATTTTTTATTGATGGGACAAAGTACGCGACACAAAATGAGGAAATAAAACCAAGGCTACGCTCAAGAATCTTAACAGCAATATACTCCTTCCATTCCCATTTAATTGTCGTTTAGGAGATTTATAGGTATTCAAATTAATTGTCGTTTAAGGCTGTTTTATTAGTTGTCAATAATTTATTCCAATTATACCTCAATATTTTTTTTTATTTGCCACCTCTGCCATCCGTATTTTTTCCTAATATTGAAACTTTTAATGAAATTTTTTTGATAAAAATGACAAGTTCCTTAATTTTTTAAAATGGTGTAAAGAGTCCTATATTTAGGAATGGAGGGAGTACCATATTGAGGGAAAGTCTGGTATGGGGCGGCCCTTGTGGGTACGACCCCACACTCCTCTCACATAATTTGAGCATGCGACCCACCCTGCAAGCGAGGGTCCCCGCAGTCCTTCACGCCTCACAGTGCATCCACAAGAAACCGCTTTCATGTGAATTTTCCCCCATATTGAGACAATGACTACGTAGCAGATATTAAATCACTCCGAATCATCTCATATTAGTAGATATATTAAATGATCAAAATTCGTGTATTAAACTAATATAAGTATATTTACTATTGTAATAATGATCGAGTTGATTAGAAATACTTCACAATGAAATCAAATGATAAGTTTCCTTTAATTAATTTACTCCAAAAAACGAATTGGTTGAGGCTCGAGGAGAAATTCAAAATGATATAAAATCCATAGCAATATCTCATAATATTTTAGCGAGAATACAACTTGGTAGAGATTTACAACATGTTTGATACACTGCAATAAAATTAAATTAAATCTCTTTCCACCTAAGATGACTTTGCACCCAAATGATTTTGAAACTTTCTTTCCATTCCATTGATTTGAAGATAAAAACCAGAATTTAGTGTTTGAGAAAAATATTATTTGATGTCAGAATGGAATGTGATTTAATATAATACAACATAAATACTCTTCTAACATACGTTGATAATAATGTCAATTAGTTGCACAATGTAAACACTTTTACTTGGAAAAACACAATCACATTAATACACCAAAGCGCATCAAACATATATTTCAGTTTTGAAACATAATTCATATATAATATTCAACATAATATAAAAGCAACTATATCTTGTACTAAAAGTATATGAAAAAAACAAATAAAGAGTTAATTTGGGCATCAGCGTATTTGCGATTAGTCAGTTTTAATCTTTTTTCACTTTTTTTTAACTTATTTGATCCACAATTATTTTACGGGCAGCCTGTCACACCTAGTAACTAGAGGGTGACCTGGCAACGCCTTATCTAGGAATGGCAACGGGGCAGATCGGGGCGGGTATCTGAAATACCACGCCCGCCCTCGCCCCTGCTGATCTCGTGCCCCGCCCCGCCCCGGATCAAAAATTTCTGCCCCGCGCCCCGCCCGCACGGGGCAGATCTGACCCGCCCCGCCCCATTCTATTTTTTTTAAAAAAAAAATTCATTATTTTTTTTAAATTATAAAAATCATTAATTTTATCAAAAAAATTAAAATCATAAAAATCATTAATTTTATCATAAAAATAATTAATTTTTTTAAAAATCATAAAAATCATTAATTTTATCCAAAAAATCATTAATTTTATCATAAAAATCATTAATTTTATCATAAAAATAATTAATTTTATCATAAAAATCATTAATTTTATCATAAAAATAATTAATTTTTTTAAAAATCATAAAAATCATTAATTTTATCCAAAAAATCATTAATTTTATCATAAAAATAATTAATTTTATCATAAAAATAATTAATTTTTTAAAAAAATATTTAATTTTTTTTAAAAAAATAATTAATTTTATCCCAAATCAATTCTCAAACAAGTACAATTAGTATATTAAAATGAAAATTAAACATGATTATGTTTAATAATAACAATATTATAATAATTTAATATAAATGGTGCAAAATGGGGCGGGGCGGGGCGGGGCGGAAAAAAATACCATGCCCCGATCTGCCCCGTTCGCGGGGCGGGGCGATCTGCCCCGTTCTCTCTACGGGGCGGGGCGGGGCTGCCCCAAAAGGCATCGGGGCAGGGCGGATCGGCGGGTCACGGGTCAAATTGCCATCCCTAGCCTTATCTACTAATGAGACACCGAACTCATCGATAACTTAATGAAATAATACTTCCAAATATAAATAGATGAATCAGCATCTTACATATTATTCAAACTTAGTAAAATAATGTCAATGCAAGCTATAAGTGTTCTCATTTCCTATTACATCACATAGTCTTGCTATCACTGTCCTCAACCCTTGCCCCTTCCAAATCCTCATCATAGTCATCTGCAAAATATATAGAGTAAGAGAATGAGCTACAATAAGGTTTAAACATCCTTATGATGAAGCATCGTTAGACTTGAAATAGTTTACCGACTTTCAAAAATATGAAAACATAATTTAGAATGATTCAATACATAAAACATCACCCTTGAACTTTAGATAAAACATGTAGACAATCGGAATAAGTATAACTTTCAAAACATACTTGAAAAGATGATAAAAATCCCACTGGACTGACCTCCGTACGATGTCCTCGGACTTGCTTATCGTCCGGATACATTGTCTGAAGTATCCCGGACGAGCAAAAGCTCCTTCCGGTCGACAGACGGGTCGCCCGGAGTTTATACAGTAGCCTAGTAGTTTGCTCCAGACTATGCATTTTTGCTTCCGTTCGACTGTAGTGCATACATACATTTTTCATGAGTTAAATGACAAAAGAAATGCACTTTTCTGAAATTCCGAAACCAAACCCCAAAAATACATATTTTAACCATAACACATTTATCTTCAAACACATAAACATGTCAAAACTATATATTCTCATATCCAATAATTGTACATAAGGTTTTTGCTATGAGCACCATGATCAACCCATAACATTCATACAAAACATACACCCTATTAGACACATAGAATACCGGTTTTGTCATGCATCACATTATTCACAATCGAGATTAATTGACTGATCTCAACTCTATAACTTTACTGCTACAATTATTATTACCTGTTAGGGTGGGGCCATGTACCATGGGTCTAGGACCCCCCGTTCGTTAGGGCCATACTTTTATAGATACATTCCTGTTGTATCCTCGTTGACCGTTGTGAACTCCACAACTCTTGTTAGCAGCTCCAAACAATATTACCTGTTGGGAAAGGCTATGGAAACAAGCCATCTAAAATCATACCATAACATATTTCCAACACTGTCACACCCCGTAACCCGGTGATGACATGGCAGTGTCTCATTGGTAGATGAGACACCAAAGCCCACTAATAGAGTTACTAAAAGGGAATGCATCACTATGTAATAATTCAAAAAAGTTCAAAAGTACTACAATGGAAATGAAATTACTTAAATGTAAATGAGTTCTAACATAACATAAGAAAATCGGAACTAAGTGTTCCACTACTACGAGTTCCCTATTACAAAGTTCATTATGATTTATAACTCTTCATATGGCCCTCCCAAGCATCATCACAATAAAATGGCTCAGCACCATCATCACCGGCAAAATAAGAAAAAGGAAAGGATTGAGTCGCGAAGCTCAGTAAGGACCAAGCGCCCCTGGAATGAAACTTTCAAGTGAGTATAATATTCATCCACTGATGAACTTCCTTGTTTCAAATTATGAAACTCTTCTAGAAGATCATATAACATGTATGCATTGGACTTTGCATAAATTTTCTCAAGGCAAATCCACGCTGCCTTTGAAGTGTTTAATGACAAAACACTTTGAGCAATTGTGTTGGTATTACTATTTCCTATCTAAGTCAAAACTGTTTGATATGCTTGCTCCTAAGCAGAATAATATGGCTCATGTTGTTTAGAAATTACTACACTTGCCACATCTTTAATGAAACACAGTTTGTTTTTCATAATGAGAGCTCTCCTAATAGCTCTTCTCCAATTATAGTAATTGATTTCTGTCAGAGATTTCTGAACAAGGAGTAAAGAAGGATTCTCGGTCGGAGAGATATAGAAAGGATGCAAAGGACTAGCAGGAGTAAATTCAGCTTGTGCCATTGCAAAATGTATCTAGAAACAAGAATCAAGAAGCAATTTCTCCAAATCTTGATGAATTTCACCAAGAACAACAAGAAAACCCTAAAATCAAGGGAATGATCAAAACATAATCAAATTGAAAATCAAAACCGACAAGAAGCTAGTACACTATCAAGATATTATTCGATCAAAGATAAGAACAATCAACCAAGAATGTTGAAAGCAATCAGAGATCGCAACTTTGAGCTTGTTGCTCTTATACCATGAAGAAAACTAAGAACAAGAAGGAGGTGGGAAATTTATAATTTTTTAACTTGAAAGATCTTTAAATGATTAGTTAGATATTTATATACAGCAGTTAGTTATGGTTTACTAACTAATTCGTTAGCTTTAACTACAAGTTAGTTACTAAACACAATTTACAAAGCTAACTACTTCCTAACTACTATCCGTATATACAAACCGGATCCGCGTATTTTTCTTTTAACCCGGCTTGTATTTTTCTGTTGAGCTCGAGTTCAAATCCTCCTTCAATCCAGAATCTTCTTTCCTTTCTTCATTTCTTTCACAAATTCCAGGTGGACCTTTGCAATGTATGTCCTCATTTCTCAATAGTTCCATATTTATCAAGATCTAAAACATAATTTTCACTTCATTCCAATTATTTCATTCAACGTGCCAACCTCCCTTTGACGATTTCTTTGGAAATTGAGTTGTTAGAGAAATAGTTAATTTTAAGGCATTTAACAATGGAGGGGGAAATAGAGGGAAACGTGGTTGGATCTTTTCCTTCCAAATTTACAAATATTCTTTATTGTAATTTTATATTATCATAATCCTTAGAGCCAGGTTTTAGAGCTAATTATCACTACTCAAACTTAATGTTTTAATTGATTATCTATTGATGAATTTGCCATTTAGCCTCCACAGCCAATATGGGCCATTGATTGGGAATATTCCCAAAAGCTGTTAATCCAAAGGCCCATGTTGTGTATATGTATGACCTTAAAAAGTGACTATTGGGGACTTAATGGGTTATGCTATTGTTGTTGTTGTTGTGATGAATAAGAAATTTTCCATTAATCACAATGTAGCCGAGGCCATTACAATCAAAGAAAAATATGAAATTACAAGAAAATAAAAGTTATACAATTATTTAAAAAATATGATAACAGACAAAAGCCACAACCAAGAAAACATAGGTGGTTAGGAGATACTAAATCAAAAACTAGTAAGATAAACAAATACATAATCTTCTTTTTCGTAGTATTTTCATCGCAATCCTTGAATCACAGAGGCAGGAGAAAATCAATTGCAACATCTTCCTTCGAGATCGACAATTTATAGGACCATGGGCGTATCAACCGTCCTACAAATTATCTCGGGAAGATGTAGAAAGTTGATAAAGGGCCCAGATCAAGTCCGGATTGAAAGATTTCTCCCAGTGATTGATCCAACAAGTCTAGATCTGTGAAGATCTGAGACAGATGTAACCTCCATTTCTTGAATATTAAAAAAACATTTTGAAAGAAATATCATATGATTTGTGGTACAATATATATATATATATATATATATATATATATATATATATATATATATATATATAAACTAAACAAAAGTAGATAATTGCGCAAGATTTGACAATTGACCGGAGTCAATGACCAACCGGAGCCAATGGTCAAATCTGATAGAGAGAAAGGAGAAAGGAGCAGCAGAAATGCCAAGGAAGAGGGAGAGAGAGAGAGAGAGAGAGAGAGAGAGAAGGCAGTAAAAAGGAAGATGACTTTAATCCTATAAGGACCATACTAGAAGAATAGGAAAAGAGGTATTGCCAATATAATAAATATCCAAACTAGTATCCCCTAAAGTCTTTTTGACTCGTTGCTCTTTTACATTGGTTCTGATAGTCCACGTGTGTTAGCTTCAGCAGCGAATTATATTATTCTTCAAATTCAAAGTTTTTTTTGTTGCTTTTTGCCGCACTAGTAAATAGAAGTGTACACTTCTTCTTCTTTTTTTTTTCCTTTTTTTTCTATTAATCGATAACTGAATCAATTTAATTCTTTTTTTCTAGTAAATTTTAAAAGAAAACGATTGTAACCCACGCGACAGTCAAGAGAATTGAATCACAACGTCATTGTCTTCTGTGTTTGGTTATTATTTGAGTTTGGATCACCAAAGTAGTTAGCGGGTTCACTAACATACTAACTTAATCCAATAAATCTAATCATTATGCATAAACATATATTTAAAATTAAATACAAAAATTCCAGTGGGGGCATGTGACCCAACTGGCTATAAGTTCCATCCGCTACTGCCTTCTAGTCTATATTTTTTCCAAAACATTTTAGATCTTCTGTGTTATGATCTAATACACTAATGATATTATTACAGTTATAATTAACATTATTAAATTTAATGAAAGTTAAAAGTTTTTAAATATGAAATCCAACATCGAGTACCTAAGAAAGATACAAATAACTTATAATTTCATGGGTTAACATCTCGCATCGCTAATTGGTTTTGAAGGGATACGGAGGCTCACGAGCTAATTTTCACATGGTATCAGAGTAGACACTTAGGTATGATGTGTGGGTTCATAATGCTCAAATGAGCTATAATTGTCCCTTTACGGCTCAAGTAGGGCGACGGACCTTCATATGTTCCCGCGTGACCCAAGAAGGGCGGCGGGCTTGAATTTGACTTTCACATCGATGTGAAGGAAGTATTGAAATATGAAGTCTCACATCGAATGTCTAAGAAAAATTCAAATAACTTATCAACTCATGGGGTACACCTCTCCTTACCAATTAGTTTTGAAATGATATAAATGTACATGAGCTAATTTTCAAAAAAAGTATCTCTTTTTGTTTTGGTGAATAAATTTCACAAAAGTATTTAAATTTAAACTGATGCGAATAATTTCATGTAGAACAATTTAATTAATTAAGTAATGTGTTAAACAATATTACCAAAACATATCAGCCAATACTTTCAATACCCTACTGGAAATTCCCGCCATGTCTAGTCTTGTCCAATGTGAGTCACAATGTCGGCCTAAATCACCAAACAATATCCAAATAACTGTTGATGTGAGTGTGAAACTTAAATTAAATCCCAATTGCTGAGAAAATGGAGTATATGCCGCCGGTTGCAAAAGTTTTCCAACTGCACCAAAGTCCGTATATCAAATACAAAAGCTTTAAAGAGGCTAGAAGTATATTTGTTAATATTTATCTGAAATTATTAAATTTTCTTGGGAGATTTTTTTTTTTTTTCAATTTTTTTGGAAGCTACACGAGGAAGATCAAAAAGTTTTTGTGGATAAGATGATTCGGACAGATAATTGGTCTTCTGAGATGGATCCGAATTTTATGTGGATAAATATGTTGCAGAGTAATAAAAAAAAGTGGTTAAGGAAGTGCTCGGCGAATCTAGAGGAAATGCATCATTAGGTAAAGATATATCTTGGTGGAATATTGAGGTAAAAAAAGCTATAAAAAAGAAGAGGAGTGTTATAAAGCCTTTGAGACTGTAGAAGTGGTGAAAATGTTACAAATTATAAGGCCGCTAAGAGAGAAGCAAAGATAGCCATTAGAGAAACAAGATCAAAAGTGTATAAGGATTTATATAGTAAATTGGACACTAAGGACGGTGGGAAAGGTATATATAGACTTGCTCGTTTAAGAGAGAAAAGGAAAAGAGACATTGGTATCATAAAATGAATCATGGATGATGAGAATAAAATTTTGGTGAAGGATTAGGATATTAAAGTAAGGTGGAAGTCCTGCGTTATTTAATGGGAATCAAGTGCAAAATATTAGAAATCTTTCTATTCCAAATGAAGAAGGGAACCGTGGCTTTGCACGTAGGATTTAAAGGAAGGAAGTTCTAGAGACACTTAAAAAGATAAAAAACAAAGAAGATAGTGGGACATGTTGATATACCGATTGAGGTTTGGAAGTGTTTAGGGAATGTATGTAACAACTCGTCTCTCAAACACCTCATTGTACAAAAATCTCAAAACATGGATTAAAAATTCGCGGCTATTAGAGAAGAGCTCAACAACTTTTGACTAAAGAAGCAGCTGCTCAACAGTTTTTGATTTGCACCTGCTTAAACTGCGCAACAGCTTTCGACCTGCTTAAGGCAAGTAGCAGCTCAACAATGTTTGATTTATGACTACTTAAACTCGGACTTGCAAAGCCCGCTAAGGCGAAGTTTCTGTTCTACGATATATTTGGGATCTGAAGAAAGCCAGCTAATCATGTATCTGAAGTTGGTGCGAGATTTTGTATCAGAGTACGCAGCGAAAGTTTGGGATTAGAAATCTGTATATTGGGATTCTAGCATTGTCTTGTAATTTGTTTCATTATAACCATTTTAGATAGGGAAAATGACCTAAATAATCCTTAAAGTTATACGAAGACATAGTTAGCTATCCAAAGTATTTCGACTTCTTGTTAGGTCATGGAACAATAATCGCGACTTTTAAAAGGTCCCACCACCAGTTTGACCAGTTGTTTCCGGCAAAAAATTGTCACGAACTACGTGACTGATCACCCAGGGCAAAATGGTCACAAAAATTGAGTTTTTATCCCATCGTTGATGTCACATGTAAACATAACTTAAATATCTCAAATCCATTCTTTTTCTGTCGCGTTATTCCCAAATCCAAACCCTAATTTCTAATCAATCCCTTTAATCCCCTTAACATAGCTGTTATTCCTCAAATTTTTGCAACAAAACGTCGAATTCTAGCACTGTAGAGTTTTATCCAAAGAAGAAGACATTTTCGAGATGGGGAATACCCCAAAAGGTATGTCCCAAATTCTCTCAGATTTCGAGACATTTTATGTTTTGATTTCTTTTTTAGTTTGACCTTGTCTCATTAGTTTACTGTTATTGTTGCTTAGTAAAGTGTTTGTGGTCCATGGTGTATTCTATATTAGTTTACTGTTTATGTGGGGTCGTAATCCTTTAATTTCATTTAGGAACCAATGATGTCGAGTTTACTGTGAAGGCATATTATGGGGGTAAAATTGTGGGGACCACTTATCATGGTGGTGCTATTGAATTTTTTGAGAAATGCAACAGGGCAAAAATGTCTTTATTTTATTTGGATGGGATTGCCTTAAAACTAGGACATAAACTACATGTAGTCTACAATTGGAAAGGGGAAGAAGAGTGGTGTAGGTTATTATGTGATGAAGATGTTGAGAAAATGGTAAAATAAGGTGAAGATAGTGGTTTAGCGGAAATAGTATTACATTCTTTGGATAACACATCAATGGTTTTTACATCAATCATGAAACCTGCAGGTCACTTGTTCTATGATGAAGATGAAGATAACTATACACTTAGTCCTAAGACTAGGCAGAAACATGTTGTAGTGAAGAAAAAGACTAGTCCTTTGAAGGGTACTGAGTTAGGAAAATGGGTGGTTGTTGGAGATAGTAAGGTTGAAATTCAAAAAAGGAAGTAATGTGATGTCCCTGAAAAAATAAAAAAGAATCTATTGATGTCTGAAAAAATTCAAAAAACAAGCAATCGTGGGAAAAAGCAGAGAAAAAGTAAAACAAGTGAAATAGTTGAACCTCCAATAGATGATACGCATGTGGATGATCCTTCATTAGAAGAAACACATTTGGAGGCTCCATTTGATGAAACTGAAGTTGAATATTTGGTGAAAAATGGGTTGGATAAGTTTGATAAAGTGTGGATAGAAACTGATTACTGAAATACCATTTGAGGGTATAGAACTTATATGGGGTGAATTAGGTTCTTAAAATCCTTTTAACCTTTTCTAAAACTTATTTGCCTCAGTGTTCACCTTAACAACAAGTATGTTGTTTAAGAACATAAGGTGATTCAATTATGTTTAAGGCAACTTAGATGACTAAGTGAAACAATTGTATAAAGAAAGGAAGCATGTGATAGTTTCTATCCTAAGCACACATGTTCATATAATCAAATAGACAAGTTATAGAAAGTATATGAACAATGAAGTAAATGAGTACGGATAGAAAAACTAACACAAGGATTTATAGTGTTTCGATTCACAAAGAATCAAATCCACTACCTTAGGGCAAACCCAAGGATTTCAACATCCACTAATGGATACCCTTCACAACAAATGCAAGGTGGGTTCTACCTTTTACAATTGCCTCAACAATGAGGATTTTTGCATCACAAAGAAGACTCCACTCACAAAGAGTGTTAGCCTCACAAAGATGAATTTTGCCTACTCTTAGGACTTTTGCTTCACTAAGAAGTCTCCACTCACAAATAGTGTTTGCTTCACAAAGAGGCTTTTGTCTACACATAGGACTTATAAACACTCACCAAGAGTGAATCTCACAAAGAGCTTTTTGCTAGTTCGCAAAGAACTAGTTCTCAACAAATGAGAAGGTTGGATAACCAAACTCATTCAAATGAGATTTTACAATTTAGCTCACTACACACATATCCCTCTATTGGATTGGATATATAAATGAAATCTCTAATCACACTTGAGAATAGAAAGATAGATAGAGTTTATAGCTCAACACAAATGCTTTTGCATGATATGAAATTAAACTCAAAAGTTTTTGCTTGTGTGTATATGAAGTGTATATTCCTATGCCCTGATCTTATGGCTTGATTGGTTAAGTAAAAATCAGCTTTATAAGCTATTTATATGGCAAGAATGCACAAGCTTTGTTGGCCACAACGTCTATAATATTGGCCTAGAAATGACAGCTTCGGTCGATCACTACTAGGCAGTAGGTCGACCGGAGTGCCTTGAAAAGGCCATCTGTTTTCTTCTCGATCGACTGCATTTAAGTGGTCTGGTCTACCGACGCAAATTTCAGTCGACCTACCTATATTAATTAAGATCGGCTAGAGATAATATAGCCGTTACAGCATTAGAACACTCAAAACTCGAATAAGGACAAAAATACACTGGTCAACCGCATCAACACTGGCGGTCGATCGGACTGCTCTGGTCTACCGAGGCAAAACCTAGGTCGACCGGAGTGCAATCCCAAAGTGGGTTTTCCACTTAGTTAAGTTTCTAATGTTCTCATGCACATGCCTAAATGTTTTGTAAATATATAAAACACATTTTAAAGTACTTAGGCATAGACCGACACGTTTCAAAAACATTTTCAAAGAATTAAACAATGTAAAACATGAGGTTTTGAAAACATGCATAGTTGAGGTTTAAACATCTATGTATCTAGTATTCTCAAGAGAAAGATTAGTCACAAATGATTACCTTTAAGCTTAGACTAATCTTCCTAAGGTCTTCAAGTTGTTTATCTTCTTGGAGCTTGGATTTTGAAACCTTTGATCAACATGTTCTTTGAGTGTTGAAGTCTTATAGCAATCTTGAGTTGTAGTGTATTGGACTTCACACTTCTTCTTGTCAAGAAGTCTACCACTTGATTGTACTCTTGTTGGATTGAGTAGCAGCTCTTGACATGTTGATCTTCCTTCTTTATTGACTTTACAAGTACTTGGATAGCATGTGAATTGACTTCAAGCTTGTACTATGGAGTCTTGCAAAGTGTAGTTTCCTTGCGTGGATGATCATACCTTTGGTGTACACAAGAAGCTATCTTACCATTTTCATCAATATTGGTGTGAGTGCTAAGGATCATATCATTAAGAACATGCTCACACAAACATTAGAACTGTCAATGATTTGTTATCATCAAAACAAGATTGATCACTTTGTCCTTTGGGCTAACAATGATGTACAGAGTGGTGATGATGTCAATGTTGATCAGTACATAGATTTTGGCTTTGAAAATAATGAGGTCCCTGAGTTGAAAGAACAGACATGGAAGTGGAAGAAACAGTTTTTCATGATCCCGATTCTCCTGAATATGTACCAGATGAAGTACATGAAGCCTATGTTGAAAAGTTAGTACTAGAAATAGAAGTTGAAGATGGGGCTGATGTTCAAGATGAAAATCCATAAATTTCTAGCAAGGCCAAAGTAACTGCTAAGAAGATATCAATGAATGATTACTTAGTTCCAAGAGGGGATGATTTTAAAATGTTTGCTGGGAATGAAATAGAAGTTGAAAAGTCAAAGGATGATTGTAATTCCATAGATTATGATGACTACTGGTACCAATCTAATGAAACTTCTGATGAGGAAAGTACTATTTTAAAGAAACCACATTTTGAGACATATAAACCACTTAAAGGCATAATCAATGATCCAAATTCAGACCTGGGCTTCTTTTTACCTCTAAAGATGCACTGAAACTAGCAATTGCATATCATGGAATCAAGTGGGGTATGCCTGCGAAGCTGGAAAAAAATGATTTGATTAGGGTCAAGACTGTTTGTTTTGGTAAAAATTGTACATGGTAGGTTTATATTGCCCAAATTACATTGTTCATATTCCCCAGATTTCCAATTATATTGTTCATCATCTTCCTCAATTACCATAATTTACAAACCAAAAAAATCAACCAAGAAAACACAATTGCTACCCCTAATATTTTTTCCTTCCTCTTCAATTGAGCATTTTCAGTCTCAAGCTTCCTTATCTCTTTCAAAGACCAACGAACAATCATAGTGCTCTTGTCACTCATTTCAAAGAATCCACAATCTTGAGGAGTCTATGTAAAACAACACAAACATTACACAAATTAACAGAAAATAATCCGATTTAATCACAAAAAATTTAGAAACAAAATTGGGTCTTTAACTCACCCTAACTCTAGCACACTTCCAATACTTCCTTGTTGGGTTTAAATTCGTCTAGCTAGTTTTAATTATACATTGTTCACCATGGTGACAAGCTCTTGTGATGGATTGCCTCTCCATTTTTTTCTAGCTAGGTTTTTTTAGAGAGAAGATAATGTTTATTAGGTCTTTTTTATTTTTATATGGGGTTGGGCTGGGCACGTGTGATGAGAATAGATCATTTTGCCCCGGGTGATTAGTCATGTGCTAAGCTCGTGACAATTTTTGGCAGGAAACAACCAGCCAAACTGATGGTGGGACCATTTAAAAGAAGTCAAAATACTTTGGCGAGCTAACTATGTCTTCGATAAAACTTTAAAGATTAATGAGGTCATTTTCCCTTTTAGACATTATATTGTAATTTTGGATTAGTGAATGACGTCTAACGGCGCATTTGAAGAGTTTATGAGTTGAGGGCCTTGAGTGTGGGCTTTAGGAAGTTTTCGTGTTGATTTGTAGAGCTTTTGAAAAGCTTTTAAACTAGAGGTTATGACTGGAGAGAAGTGCATATATCGTTAGGGAAAAAAAAAAGTGTAGAAAAATGGAGTGTTTTGAGGTTTTCTGAACAATTGACTTAGCAAACAGAGTAGGAATTGAGCGATTATTGTTGCGTTAGAAAGGTATCTGAAAGGGCTTCGTTTGGGCTTTGACGGATCTAATTTTCGAGTTCAGACCAAAGAGTAATTACATGTGTAGTAGGCTAAATCCTGCCATTGTTTGGGAGTTATTTTGCTTAAGTTTGACGAGTAAGGATCATTCACCCTTGACTTTCAATCCTTAAATCAGCATGAAATGTCATTTTTACAGAAGTTACTGGATTTCTATGTTTTGGATTTTATTCATGTTTTCATTGCATTCAAATTGGATGACGCATGTATGTTAATTGTAATTACTTGTGAGTGAGTTTGATAATTGAAATTGTTGCGTTTGGTAATTGCTATTTGGTTGATCGTCGTTTGGAGTCTATGTGTTTAATTCCCCATTAGATCTCTTGTATGACGATGTCCTAGACTAGTCTAGGACATCGTCAAACTTATATTCATTGAGTGCCCGAGAGCACTATTAGTCAGTTTAGTTAATCAGACTCAGTTCCTAACGAGGTTAAAAAAGTAGGGTTGTTAACAGTTGTTGTGGAGCTCACAAAGGTGAGCGATGACATAACTGATGTGTCCTTAAATGTCGGCCTCGTCGTTCAGATAGTAGTGGTATCCGAATCCATGTTGAGTTCCGTCAAGCCCTCATTAACGGGGAAATGAATAGTTAAGGGTTGTTAACAGGGATTTAGAGTTGTAGCCAGACAAACGAGCTCAATTGTGTGAAATATGTTTTTCATTGCTAGAATTGTATCTGATAGTTTGATATGGAACTCCGTTTGAAGTGCAAGAGTAGTTCATGGTGCTCGTAACACAATTTCTGATCCGTTTGTGTCAGATTAGTTGGATATAGTTTGAGCATGTTATGTGTTTGAATTGTAAGTGTTAAGATATGTGTTTGAGAGTTAAAATGGTGTATTTTGGGCTGGTTTTTCGAATTGTGCAGAAATCACATTTTCCTTTGTTAATTTGTTTATGAAAAATCCTGCATTGGATCTCAGTCGACCGGAGGTTTTTTCCGTCGTCCTAGCAAACTACTGGGGTTGATTGCAGATGACTGCTAGTGGATTTCGGTCGACCGGGATTGAAATTCCCTCGACCGGAGATACTGCGGTCGACTTCAATTAGCTTTCGGTCGCCCATCTTTTAGGATAATGTTTCTGTCCCGATCTCGGATGATCGGTTCGGTTCGGTTCGGTCGACCGGAGCTTTTCCTGTCTTTAGAACTTCTGTTTTGTCTTTGTTCAGTTTTCCGTTTTGTCTTCCATTTCGTTTCTGTTATACTCTGTACTGTTTTATTGTATTTTGTAAGTTATTTGTGTTAGTCCTGTACAAAGGATTTGGGATTGGGAAATGTCTTTTAAGTCCTATTTCATGCTTCATCCCAAGGATGGTCGATGTTTACTGAGCTAGTTAGCCCACCCCTTATATGATTCCCATTTGCATAAGACTTTATTGAGGGTGACATTGATGAGACCTTCGAGGAAGATTTAGTTTAATTTGTAATAGCTTGACTCTTGGAACATTTACCGTTTTTAGCATTTCGTTTTGAACAATTAGTACTTTCTTTTATGATGTATTAGAACCTATGTATGATGCATTTCCTTTTTAAGCAATGACAACTATTGAAGTTTCCTTTTTAGCTATCAGGTTCGGTACTTCATTGACTTGAAGTGCTGCGAGGTCATCACTCGGATTACATGGTGTGACATAAGTGATATAAGAGCAAGTCGAACCTTAGGCTTGACATCAAGTTAGGCTAAGTATAGAATGAACATAAGATTGGAAATGAGACTAGAGCATGAGAATATGACGTAAGTGTTTACTTATTGCTTCATACACTATTGCTCACATGACATTCTATGTTTAACTTGTACAACTTGATATCATGTATACTTAATTGCTACACTATGTCTACCTCACATGCCATGTTGATTAATTTAAGTTGTTATATGAACTACTTGCTTATCGTTTTACTTTTATATATATGAATTGTTCCCGTGTATTAGATGAACCCAAATCACGAGAATGTCAGTGACTCCAATCTGTCAATTGCTGCATTTACTCGTCAGGGGAATATAGGGGTTCGCCATAACTATGTGGGGGGGGTCATCAAGTCAGCAGCCATACCAAAATCAGTTTCCTCCATGGGTACTGAATCGGGGAAATGAGACCGGGTATGAAGCTGAGTATGTGGCGCCTCCAACACCACCACCGGGTAATGCTGGGACACCTTCTAGGATGGCAGTTGCCTTAACTATGTTGGCACAACTCCTGTGAGCACAACATGAACAGAATCAGAACCATAATTAAGGGGTTCAGAACCATAATTAAGGGGTTTAGAGGGTACATAGGGCTGAGTTAGACCAGGAACTTATTTCAAGAGAATGAAGAAGATGATGGTGGTATCATTCGATGGTAATTTGGGGCCGGACCGGGATGAAATCTGGCTAGAAGAGATTGATCAACACTTCACTCTCCTAAGGGTACCTGAGAACATTAAAACATATGTGGTTGTGGGGTTTCTTACAACCGAAGTGGCAGAATGTTGGAAGTGTGTAGACCCTATATATGAGCAAGGGAGTCATCCTATCACTTGGGCAAGGTTTAAGAATGTCTTCTTAGATCAGTACTTCCCCGACACCTTCAAGATGGAGCGTCAGAACCAGTTCTTTGAGCTCAAACAGACAGAGGGGGTGACAGTCTCTGAATATACAAGTAGGTTCAATGCCTTGGGAAAATATGCTGATGCTACAATTCAAGATCCGATTACACGGACTAAGAGGTTCGTGAGAGGACTATTGGCCCGTATTAGGGGTATGCTCTCCGATTTCCGTCCTACTTCTTATATAGACCCATGATTATGCTGTCATTGCCTAACATGTTAATAGTTGGGAGCTGTTAGTAGTTTCCTTAGAGTCGGGATTGGATAATTGAGCTCTGTTGTGTGGAATAGTATGTGTATTGCATCAACCATATTCGTAGTATCTGATGTTCTGTATGTCTATCTGTTCAGTTATGAGTAAATCATGGAGCTCGTTGCACAATTCTGGTGTATAAGTGTTAAGATATAAAGAGTCCGGTTCAATGCATTTGTTGTTCTAGTTTTGCTCATGTTTGGTATGTGAAAATATGTCTTTTTTGGGTTGGGACCTTTGGGAATTTTAGAAAATGCAATTTCCTTTGTTATTTTTGCACTAAAAATGACTCGTTTTGAAGTCCGGGCGACCCTTCTGGTTAATCGAAATATTTTTACATCATTCAAACCAACTACTGGGCTTCTACCCGGATCTCGTAAGGGCTCCTATCGACCGGACCAAATCTCGGGTGAATGGTTCGGATGACCACTACAGCACAATTTTGACATGTTTCTATTTTGATCCGTTGCGACTTCCGTTTGATCCGATTTTTCAATGCCAAGTCTTTTGTAAGTTATTCGAGGTGTATTCTAATTGTTTTAAAGGTTATTTAAAGTTATGTTATGTTTTCAATGATTTTGGGAAAGTTCAAAAATATTTTGAGTCGTGTTTGATGCTTCATCCAATGGATTTTTTTTATCCTTACTGGGATAATTTAGTAACTCAGTCCTTTACTTCTTCTTTTGCAGATGTTCATGCTGAAGGTAGCTGTGGTGAGGATTGGATCGAGGAAAGTTATTGAAGTGTTGTAATAGATAGAACCGTCCCCTTTGTAGTTAAACGCTTGTGTTTTCGTTGTAAAAAAATCTTTGTATTTGAAGCATTTAATATGATGTAAGAACCTAAGTTTCCCTTTTAAGTATGATGTTTATTTGGATTTTAGTATTTTCGTTTGAGGGTTCGGTGTCCCATCGGTGTATGAAACATTGTACGGTTACCTTCAGGTTATGGGGTGTGACAGAATAAATTCGAATTTAAAATTAAAATAGTTTAATTTGAATTTGAAAAAATAAAAGAAAGTCGAACAGAAACCGAAATATTTAACTAAAATTAAATAAAGCACCTCGAATGCAGACCCCTACATTGTAAACCCTGCATAACCCCCCAAAGGCAAAAAAAATCATTTGTCCCCATTCCTCTCCCCATCCCTGTCCACAGCTAATCACAATTCACCCTGTGTATATATAATTAGGAAAAATATTTATATAGTAAATTCTGATTGATTGGGGACAGAGGATTTTCACCCCCTCCAAACACGATGCTGGCTCCAATGCAGAACGAAGGTAATTTTGCACATACGAAACTTCTCTCGTTTGTTAGATTACATTTTTTACGGTTAAGATTATTTAAAACGAACACATATTCTAAACTTCAGAATACATGTTCTGTTTTTAACGCACATAACACTTATATTGAGACCCAGGACACCAATTACGAGATTCAAAAAATTTGTCTCAAGTCTCAGAACACCTGTTTTAAAGCGTTCCGTATATAGTGAAAAAAAAAAGATATTCCGCATAGGATCCGGATTGTCCAAACACAGTCTTTCTTCCTTCTCCTAACATTGTCCACGTATTTGTCTTTGCATATTTCTTTATTCTTTTTTCGCTTTTGTTCCTACTGTTGAAGATTATTCTATCTAATGGTTTGTCAAACCTCTGTTATCAATGACTTAGCAAAAAAAAAAACCTCTGTTATCAATATCTTATCCACCTAAATCAAATTTATCATTCACACTGAAAATTAATTTTCTTAAATGTTATATACTATCGCAAAATTTAGCAATCCATTACTCGATTAATTCAAAACACTTTAAAACTAAGTAATGAAACACACAATTAAATTTGATTAATTATATCCGCATAAAATTAATTCTCCAACAACCTCACCATTATTTCTTTTCCACTTCCCTTCTCGCCTATATATTTTTTCCAAAAAACATCTTTAAATCTTCTACATTATGATTTAATACACCAATAATATTATTACTATTATAAATAACATCATTAGATTTAATTAGGGGTGAGCACCGAATTCGAATTTGCCAATTCGGCAATTTGAATTCAGGTTTTTTATTTTTTTCCTACCTAAAAAAACTGACCGAATTCAAAACCGAATTCGAAGTGGTGAATTCGGAATTCGGTTTCGACCGAATTGGCCGAATTGGATGGTATATTTTTTTATTATATAATATATTTAATTATATAATAATAATATTTAATTATTAAAAAATTCAATAATAGTATTTAATTATTAAAAAATTCAATTCGAATTCGGTCACACCAAATTCAAAAATAGTGAAACCGATTTCGTTTCAAATTCGACCAAATCGAATTCGGTCTTGACCGAATTATCGAATTCAAGCCGGATTACCGAATTCGAATTACCAAATTGAATTCGAATTCGGTCAGAATTCGGTAAAAACCGAATTTGCTCACCCTAGATTTAGTGAAAGTGAAAAGTGTTTAAATTTAAACTAATGCGTATAATTTCATGTGGAACAATTTAATTAATTAATGTATTAAACAATATTACCAAAGGATATCAGCCAATACTTTCAATACCCTACTGGAAATTCCCTCTATGTCTAGTCTTGTCCCATGTGAGTCACAAAGTCGGCCTAAATCACCAAACAATATCCAAATAACTGTTGATATGAATTTCAAACTTAAGTTAAATCCAATTGCTCCTCCCACAATTCCTATTTAATTGTCGTTTAGAATATCTACAGGTATTCAAATTAATTATCATTTAAAACTCTTTTATTAATTGTCAACAATTTATTTAAATTATACCCTCGACATTTCTTTTATTTGCCGCATCTGCCATCCCTATTTTTTTTCTTTCTTTTCTTATACTATACAAGTGAGAGAGATGGGTAATATTGGATCTTTTGGTGAAAATGACAAGTTCCTTAATTTTCTAAAATTGTCTAACAAAAATTTTCCAGCTGCACCAAAGTTCGTATATCGAATACAAAAGCTTTAAAAGAGCTAGAAGTAGATTTTGTTAATATTTTTCTGAAATTATTAGATTTTGTTGGAGTTTTTTTTATTTTATTTTTTCCAATTTTTTTGGAGGTCCCGCCCTTTACCCTTAGCTCCGTCCTTGGCCCTCATCAGAGGTTATCCTACTAGAGCTTCATGAACTTGGTTGAACACAGCATCAACCCTGCAGTGCAGCAGTAATTGATGAACAATTTTTAGCTCCTAATGCATTAGGATTTAGGACCAAGGGAGAGATACTCCCTCTGTTTTCTAATATAGGTTATTGTATACCTCATACACCAATATTCATGAGAATAAGATGCTTTTATTATTAGAGTACCTAAATTACCCTTTTCTCTAATCTTTTCTCCTCAATATCCAAATCAATACCAATTTACTAGAAGAGTTAATAGGGGTAGTATTAGGGGAGATAAAGGCATTAACTTCTCATAGATATTGTTGAAGATAACTTATTCTATTATGAAATGTAGGGAGTATAACATTGACAATGTAATCAAAGGACAAAAAACTAGGTAGGTATAGCTCATGACTCATCATGCAGCAGTAATGTTTAGTAAAGCCACAAGAAATGGAAAGACAGTTAACCAATAAGTATAAACCCTTAAGTACAAGATTCCTCCTTAATTTCTTCATGACTTTTAAGAGAAAGTACAGCAAAGATCTTCCATTGCTTTTAACCCCCCCCCCCCACCCCACCCCCTCCATTCTAAGCCTGAAAAATGTAACCAATCAAGCCAATATATGAGGACGCAAGTATATTGGTTATTCTCATCTGTCCCATATCTTTAGATTTTATTTGATAAGGAATACAATAGATTTTCAATAGTGCAAACTTGAGTGTGATTCCCTATGCTTCCACAAAAAGAAGTAGAATATGAAAGAAATAGCAAAAGGGTCAACCTAATAGATATAGTTAATTAAGTTATGGTGAGGTGTATTATTAATCTTTTTACCTTTAAGAGAGGACATTAAGCATGCTGAGTATCTTACTCCCAGCCATTGAAGAAGCATTAGCTTTATTTATTATGGAGGTTGAGGCCCACAACATTTCTTTCCAAAATTCAATTCTTAAGCACAAAGGATGAGCTGAATAGTTAACTAAAAATAAGCTAAAGGCATAGAGGTAAATGATTAGGGGAAGTTTATTATGGAAGTCCAACTTCTCCTTGGTTTCTTGGGCACTAAAAAAGGTATCTTCCTTTCTACCACTATCAAAATAAATTCTAGTCAAAGGTAAACTTCTCATCATCAGTGTTTGGACACATAAAAGATGATGGACCTGATTGAAGAACTAGTTTCTCTCATTCCATGGAAGCATTTATTTTGTAGCCTACCAATTGTAGAAAGCTCTATGAGCTCTATCCCAGATAATTGAACAGAGAAAGAAAGAATATATATATATATATATATATATATATATATATATATATATATATATATATATATATATATATATATATCCAAACAGGATTCAACCTCTCCCAACATGTGAGCCCGTTGCACAGGCTTGCCTAGTGTGTCTCACCTTCTTGTATGGTCTGAGGGCTATTACACGAGTCAGGGTTACCTATTATGCACCTTTGGGTAGCGGCTGCAGATTTCCTAGGGAAAAAAAGAAGAAAAAACTAGCAAGTAACTCACTCACTCTCTCTCTCTCTCTCTCGACCCCAGATACCCGAGTCCCACAAACCTTCATCTCGGTTTCATGAGAAGCAACTATAGACATAAAAATGAATAAAGAAGATAACAGAAGGGCTGGGGAACTCTGGTGGAGTGTTCAAAGGGAGTCTTAAGGTCCTGCAATCCTTACCCAGTCATGTTGATGGAGTTCCAGACCACCACTGACCCATCATTCCAAGCAACGAGGACAGAGACAGGGGACCAGAAACCACAAATTAAAATAAAATAGTGCACATCAGGATTAGTGGGTACTTATATGGCTATTGAAGCAACTCAGCAAGAGAAGCTTTTGAATAAGAATTAGCACTACTGGAGAAAGAGCACTATGGAAAGGATAATAGTCTTATTTACTACACCTAAACAAATTATACTTCGTAAGAGTGATCCTAGTAAGGATTATGAGTTGATAACAAAGAATGATCATTTGACTAACCAGGGGCTTTAAGCTATTATATCAAAAGAAGGTATCGATATAAATATCCAACTTTTTGAGCTTTAGTAATAATATTGGCAAGTCAATTGAGACTATGATTTACTTCCCATGTAAGTAATCTTATAAACAAAAGCATATCCACATGGAATTCAAACTAAAATAAATAAATTCATTCCACAGAGGAAAAAAAACAAAGGTCTTTTTGCCGAACTTGTCTAAATTAAGGATTACAAGTTTGACCAGTCATTTGAAGGAAGGGCCAAAACTTAGAGGTCATAGGCTAGTTGATTTCTGAAAGCAGAATAAAGGGTTAGTACATGCTAATGGTCCATTATTCAGAACAGGTCCCTTCTTGAATCCCTCCAGAAATCATGAATATTACAACATGCATACAGAGATACCCAAAAGAAAAGCTACTGATATTTGTGATTAGAATCAAGACGTATAATGACCTGATGCAGAATGAAATGCTTTATAATAAGTATCAATTTTAACAGTAAATTATATTGAAAGTCATTTCTTCGCAAAGACAGTGCAAGGCCTTTCAAGGTCAGTTGCAACAACCAAAGAGAGGAGCATAACCACAACACAATCCCTCAAAGACCAAAATTTCTATACATGCTTACAACAATTGTAATAACTAGTAACCGAATTTTTCGCAACACAGGCAAAAAATTTACCATAACAAGCTAACTCATAGATAATTAACATCATTAGAAACAACATTCCAACAGTGAATATGACTTGGCAAAACATTTATGCCATGGAACATATACATATGCCTAAAACACAGGCTTTTCTTGATACAAGTTTTTTTATGCCTCAAGTATAAATATCTACTACATGCCAAATCCTGCAGTAGTGGAAGGTTTTCATTACTGCCAAATTTCTGCTAAACAGAACTATCGTCAAAAATTCTAAACAAACAGCGAAAGAAATTTCAGATTCATCTCATAAAAGCTTTATAACATGCATTTCAGTTCATTATAGCTACTACTTACTTTTGCATGAAGTATTTTGTTCAGAAGTTAAAATCTTCTTCCTTCCAAGCAAATAAAGCATCCATTAGTAAGTTTTGATCAATAAAAACCATGAACCCTACTCTTTATTTGTTGACTGAAATGACAAGACCTACTCACAGTACCATAATTTTTTTGTTAAAATCTTCTTTCATTAGTAAGTTTCGATCAATAAAAACCATGAACCCTACTCTTTATTTGTTGACTAAAATGACAAGACTTACCCACGTTACCATAAATCCATAGGCTACACTTGAACTAGATTTTTTTTTTCTTGTAAGCAAGTTGTACTTTCTCCAAAAACTCAACTTTCGACAAGTAACTAAACCATACCCCACAGAAACTTCCAAAAAATATCATCTTGTTTCAGAAACAAAAAAGCAAACCAAGTGTAGCCAAAAACAAAAAGCTGTTGTGGATTCAAGTCCCAAGTCAACTCTATTGTACTTCGTAGCCTTTCAGTTGCACTTACTTCACATAAGCCTTCCAATTGCATTTTTTTGTTTTTTGTTTTTTGGGAGAAAAGTAAGTGTTCTAGTTACTGATATAATATAAGTAGTAGTAACAATTTTCTACCATGATTATTGCAAACTGGTATTGAGATTCCCATGAAAGTTTCTCATTCTATTTATCTTCACTACTTCCCCGAAATTCTATATATAAAACTATAAATTAATCAATTTATAATTTTTGCACTTTTTCTCTGTACTTCATAGACTATTTACACTCTATTTTAACATGAGTCTACATTTTGTTAAGCCGGTGCATGTAATATACTCTTTCTCCAGAGGGAGAAACAAGGCAAATGAAGAGAAAAGAATCAGATAACTCAAAAGCTTTTGCTATTAAGATTTCAAAACTCATTGTACACAGATGTCAATGCTTCTGGACTGTCTCTAGACAGACTAAAAACGAGGCTTTGCTGTAGGTCGGGGTGAACAAATTAACCCCTGAAATTGTTACTCCCTCCATCCCAAATTGAATGCCCACTTTCCTATTTAATAATGAATAGGAAACAGGGGCAGGAGGAGTACATGGGGTTTCCTACTCTAGAGAACCAAACAGAGATAAAAACTCTCCACTAAAGAAAAGAAGGTAGAGGCTACTCGGGAAGTAGAAAAGAACCTAAGGAAATCTTTATAGCTATTAGCTCATGACCTCACCAGTACTGGAGCAACTAGATCTTACTCCATAAGAATAACCAAATCAGCAGTGCCGCAGCCTGCAAATTCTCTATTTAAGATTATTATTATTATTGTTACTTTTTCTTTTCTTTTTTATGGGGGGGATGATATGGGAATCGATCCCAGGGTTTTACCCCTGGGATGTGATGCCTTTTCCACTGGGGCAATCGTTTCCCATTATTATTATTATTGTTACTTTACCAGAGTAAAAAGCAAGGACAATGGTTGTTTCGCCACCAAGGAAGGGAAAGATAATTCATAATTTCATTTTCATAAACAAGAGAGTTTTTGGATCTGCTCTGTTTTCCAAGTCCCCCGATTAGAGGGCTTGAAGATGGAGAAGTGTAAATACAGGAAGCTGCAGATAGGTCTTTTAGCGCCTTAACAATAAATTCATGCAGAATGTACCTAATTTGAGTTGAGAAAAATGCAGTAGACGGACAAGAAAGGTGGGATTATTCAATGAGTCTGATGCAATGGTCAAAATGAACATAAAGGGTTCTGGGGTTTGCCTACACATTCCTTCCATGTAATTGCAGATTTGTCTACCGGCTTTCAAGACTTTGAGCTAGTTGAAGCCTTCCACTCCCTTTATGTGAATCACCTTTTGAAGTAATTTTATTATTCAAATGAACTGACACTTTTCCGTCAGTTTCCAGTTGATACATCGATAGTCTACAAAGTCCTGGTTTCTGTGGACTATATTGTCTTGCACTTCACATGTGAAGTACATTTGGGCTACCAATTCCTAGCACAAGCAAGCATCTCTTATTACACCAGAGGTGTTCGCAAATCCATGGTGGAGATGTATATTCTCCCGAAGAAAGTATCTTCGTTAAATTTATTTACATTTTCTATCTCACAACTTCATCCAGAGACATTATAGTCAACTACGAAATTAAAATGGTCACTTGGAACATCTAATTCATGTGTAGTAATAGAAAAGTACGAGGATTTAGAACTCCAATAGTTGAAACTAGAAAGTGTCAAGCATATCAAGTTAGCCTATCTGCATTTGCAGATGCCAGACACACAATTTGGACATGGTCCCTATTGGTCAGTTTGTCTGATGTTATTAACCAAGACAAAGCTCCTATTAGTTGTTATGCTTGTTTGTCCAGCTAATCAAACTCGAGATAACTGTTAGGTACCTTGTTACTAATCAGAATAAATGGTGAAGAATCTACCAAGAATAATAACTGTTCCAAGTCTACATAACCATAAACCAGACTTTTGCCTACAGTAAGTTACTAGCTAGCCTGCTTGAAGCATAAATATTACTACATGTGGCTTATGCTTGCTTTAGTTTAGTGTAGCATGATAAATCATCATCATCAAAGAAATTCATTTTTCTTCCACTCTTAACTTTTCTAAAATTCTAAAAAGCATTACATTATGCTTGCTAAATGATTCCTCCAAGTGGTTCTGAAACTCCTCTTCTCATGACTCATGGAAATTCTATACAATTAATAATATATAGAGATTGCATTAACAACAATTAATCAATATACATCAATAAAAAAACAAATTTCCTTCGATATTAAACAAATTCAATACTATACTACACAATTTTGCATCCTTATTCCAGTTGATCCGCCCTACGGAATTGCTATATAAGACAAAAGCAAAGAGGCTGCAATTCATGAAACCTGACGAATTTAAAGAAATTTTCTGGCAGCAGCGACTGATTTCCCACCGGAGTCGGACTCATCGAGTATCCATCCTACTGATTTCCGTGCATCATACACGAATTGCGAAATTCCTAGAACATCAATAACACCACGAATAAGTTCGAACTCATCTCAGCACGAATTGTGTACATTTCAATAACACCACAAAAAAGAAAGAAAAAACCCGACAATTTCATGATATTAAACTTGAAAAATTGTGTAAATTAAGATAATTAGCACGAATTCATATCAGAACCGCATAAATTACAAAACCGAACGATTACACGAAATTACACTGGAATTTTTTGTGAAAATTCCGATAATAAGTACGAAATCATCTCAGAGCCGCATCAATTACAAAATTGAACAATTTCACGAAATTAAACAGGAAAATTTGCTTAAATTTCGATACATCATGAAAAAAAATGCAAAAAATAAAAAATAAATATTACCTCCGGAGACGGTTTGTTTGTTAGCTCGGATATCGTGAACGGTGGCAGAGAGTTTCCAGTAGAGAGGGCGGCCGACGTAGAAGAGTAGGAGGAGGAGGAGTAGCGCCACCACTATGCGGAAGGTCAGCCTTGATCTTGCTGAGGGCATTTTAGGTATAATTGTTTTTCTTCTCTTCTTCTCTCTCTACTATGTGTTGTTCAGTGTGTGCCACTGTGTATCTTAGAGAGTGAGAGGGAAGGAGGAGACAACAGAATGGAATGGAGATTTTGTACGTTTGTACAGTTAGAATAGAGATAGGCTTTTTGGTCTGCATTTTTTAACATAGCCACTATAGGGCCACCCCTATTTTTTGTTGTTCACACACCCCCTCCCCTCATTTAATTTTTTTTTTCTCTCTCCTCCCAAAAAATCTCCCAACTTACTTTGCCTGCACACCGGAAAACTTCTGCCACCGCCGGAAAATAGTCGCCGCCGCCGGAAGCGATTTTCCGGCGATTTTTTTTAGGGCATGCGGTCAATCAAATATAAATTTTTTTTTTTGCAAAAAATTCTAAATATTATTTTAGGGGTATTGCAAAGTGTAAAAAAATTCCAAGTATTTTTTTTGTATTTATTATCACTTACGGTATATAATAACGCATCAAAATTTCAAAAAAATCACAAGTTTAAAAAATTTAAAATTCTTAAAAAGTTAAAGATACATGGGAAATCGAAAATGTATATTATTATAAACAATGATAATATCAAAATACAAAGAAAATTGTTTTTGCACTTAATTTTTGTTGCAATATTCCTAAAAAATTATTTAGAATTTTCTGCAAAATTTGGGCCGCGTGCTGACGTCAGTAGGCGGTCTGCCACGTCACCACCTGCAGGCGGTGATGTGGCAGCCCGCCTGCTGACGTCAGCACGCGGCCCAAAAAATTTTTTTTCAGAAAATTCTAAATAATTTTTTAGGAATATTGCAACAAAAATTAAGTGCAAAAATTTTTTTTAAGTATTTTATTTGTATTTTGATATTATCACTTACTGTGATGTAATAACCCATCAAAATTTTTTAAAAAAAAACACAAGTTTAAAAAATTTACAATTCTTAAAAAAGTTAAATTTTTTACAACAGAAATGATCATATAAACTATTTCAAAATAAATGTTACAAAAAAAAATCAACATCCATACATGTTACAAAAAAATAACTCCTAAAAAAATTATTTAGAATTTTCTGAATTTGGGCCTCGTGCTGACGTCAGCAGGCGGGCTGCCACATCACCGCATGCAAAAAAAAAAATTGGGCCTCTTGCTGACATCAGCAGGCGGTCTGCCACGTCACCACCTGCAGGCGGTGATGTGGCAGCCCGCCTGCTGACGTCAGCACGCGGCCCAAAAAAATTTTTTTTTTTTTTATTTTAAGAAAATTCTAAATAATGTTTTAGGAATATTGCAACAAAAATTAAGTGCAAAAAAAAATTCCAAGTATTTTATTTGTATTTTGATATTATCACTTACGGTAGGTATTACCCATCAAATTTTTTTTAAAAAAATCACAAGTTAAAATTTTTTTTTTCCAGAAAATTCTAAATATTTTTTTAGGAATATTGCAACAAAAAATATGTGTAAATAAAATACCAAGTATTTTCTTTGTATTTAGGTTTTAACACTTAGGGTTTGTAATGACTCATCAAAATTTCAAAAAAATTACAAGTTTAAAATTTTACAATTTTCTGAAAAATTAAAATTTTTACTACAAAGTGTCATATAAATTATTACAAAATAAATGTTAGAAAAAAATAACAGTCAACATCTATATACTTGGTCTAATTTTTAGTAAATCAAGTGACGAAAATTAAAACAATATACTGAAACAAATTGACGTCAAGGTCATTTAAACACTATACTTTATATTAATTGAATTACGCATATTCATTATATATTGAATATTAATGAACACTAATAAATAATGTTCATTGTTCATTAATACAAAATATATAGTTTAAATGACCTCGACGTCAATTTGTATCAGTATACTGTTTTAATTTTCGTCACTTGATTTACTAAAAATTAGACCAAATATATAGATGTTGACTGTTATTTTTTTGTAACATTTATTTTGTAATAGTTTATATGACAATTTGTAGTAAAAATTTTAATTTTTTAAAAATTGTAAAATTTTAAACTTGTAATTTTTTTGAAATTTTGATGAGTCATTACATACCCTAAGTGTTAAAACCTAAATACAAAGAAAATACCTGGTATTTTATTTGCACATAATTTTTATTGAAACACCCCTAAAAAAATATTTAGGATTTTCTTAAATTTGAGAAGTGGGGTGGGGTAGGGCGCCCTGCACTGTGGTAGGCGGGGAGGGTAGAGCGCCGGCACCCTCACAGGCGGTGGGTTAGGGGTGTGTAATGGGCTGGGATCAAAAAATTCGTTGTAGGCGGGTAGGAGGTAGGCCGCGTGCCCCCTCACAGGCGGTGGGTGTAGGGTGGCTGGCTGGCTGGCGTGGGTTGGGGTCAAAAAATTCAAAATTTTTTTTTTTTTTTCTAGAAAATTCTAAATATTATTTTAGGAATATTTGCTCCAAAATTTTTAAAATTGATATTTTTTGGTGGATATACTCCAATAAGTTCAAAAATGAAAAAAAATAAAAATAAAAAAATTGGCCGAATCCCGGTGACCGGAGTTGCGGTTGGTGTTCCGGTGGCGGCAGGGGGCGGCGGCAACAATTTTATATGGAGAGAAGTTGAGAGCATTTAATGGGAGAGAAAAAAAAATTAAATGAGGGGGGTGTGAACAACATAAAGGGGGGGTGGGTGGGTAGTTTGACCCTTTTTTAATGTCTTTTTTTTAGTTTTGATTTGAGCATATTATTTTTTAGTCAACGTGGTGATATAAGAGTTATTATTTGAGTGATATTTTGTGATCAGTCAATTTGTGTATACATGGTTAAATTTTATGTGGTTAAATTTTATGTAGGACTCTTAGTGATATTTTGAGAGGAGCCAACTTTATACATTTATTATCAAGTGTTAAGTTTGTCTCATATCCTCAATTATTGATAACTTACAGTCCGATTTCTATGCGGAACAACTTTTTTCCCGCACATGCGGAACGTTTATTTTGCCTTGAGAACAGGTGTTCTGAACACGAGAACAAGTGTTTTGAAATCAGAACAGGTGTTCATTTTAAATCAATCTCATCCGTCAAAATTTTAATACAACGGATGAGATTCCGTTCCGCATAGGAGCAGTGGTGGATAACTTAATGGTTACGATTATTGGAAACAAGATTTGTAGAGAAGAAAATGGGTTTCATTTTTGAAGAAGATGGTTTCATTTATCCTCAATTGTTGATAACTTATTGGAAACAAGATTTGCTGAGAAGAAAATGGGTTTCAATTTTGAATTCAAAGAAGAAGAATATGGGTTTCATTTTTGAATAAATAATTGAAAGAGAAATGAGTTTGTATTTACATGTTGAATTTGGTTGTTCTTGTGATTGGTTTGATTAAGAGGCTGTGTGGAGAAGGATTTGGAAAGTGGGTTTGAAGGAATCGATTAAAGATATGAAATGGCTGGTGGTGGTGGAATGGTGGTGCGTGGTGGCGGAGATAGTAGATGAAGAAAAACTTTAATTTCTCATCTTACCCTTGTATGAGAGGGAATATGCAATTCCCGTTATGTCATGTCACCCTTTTGGATGGAAAATTTCGAATTATTTGACGGAATGATAAAAGAGACGGTCCGTAAATTCTTTGGGACAAAAAAGAAAAAAATGAAAAATGATGAAAGTGACTAACCGTAAATAATTTGAGGACCAAAATGACTATTGGAGCAGAATTTGGAAACATAAGGGGCCACAAAGATATAATTTTATGTTGGCAGTTGCGACATGAGATCCTCCTAACCGCAGGACTACTCTTCAATCGATATTGTGCGCACTCTCTTTTCTGTCGGGTATGTAGTGCTGGTGTGGACTTGATATACATGCAATCTGTGATTTGCTAAAGGAAAAAATCGTAATCTCCAAAACGCAGCGGGATTACGTTCCTTTAGAGGATCTACTCACGAAAAAGAACCAAAACCATGTGTTATGAATTATACCTTTATATCGATCTAATCGACGTTTCCCGAATTCTGCTACTAAGAACCACCAACAGCAGCCTTCATACTCCTGTCTCTACATTTATCCATACACCAACCTCTAAGCTTGCTACTCCGTGTTTCAGTTGCTAGTCCTAGAACTACGAAATTTGGAAACACTTTCTCGGAATCCACAAAGTATAGATAACTTAGGAAAAACCGGAAATCAAAAAGATTAAAAAATCGTATTTTTCTTCTCTTTAATTGTTCTTGAGAGTGTGTAAAAGTGAGATGAAAAATCAGAATTTTTCTTTCACATTGTTTCGGCTAGAGAGTAGAGGGAATGGAGAGGAATTCAATTAATTATAGAAAATAGAGAGGGATGAACATTTCATCATTATGTGGTGTTAGTGGAATCACTCACTAACTCTACATCCCCACTATTCTCTCCCTACTACCCTTTTACTTACACACTCCCTCACACATGTAGATGTGCAGGTTTTGACTAAGTCCAACTGATCCGGTCGACCGGATAAATGGTTCTCGGTCAACCGGAATGGCAAAAAGTTCGGTCGACCCGAGACAGCTCTCGGTCGACCGGGTCTTTTGCCCAATCCAATTGAGCACCTATATCAAATGTAAACTCCAACATGTGCGACGAGTAAGGAGATTTGACTATTGCTGCCAGTAATCGGGGACGAATGGAGATTCTAGAATGTGATGTCAACCAATGATTGTCTAAACGAAATTTTGGAAGCAAATAGTGAACTTATGAGGGTGTTGTATAGACATATATATTGGGGATTCTTCTTTAGTGAAGAAGTGAGTAGCATTTGGTACTGGCGTAACAAGATTCTCCACGATGATAATGTTGTGGCACCTGTGCCCGCTCAAAGTGCACATCTAATTAACGGTAAAAGTCTTGAGTGGATGAATTCATGGTGGGATAGGAATTTGCGAGAGACCGGCATATGTACATATAAAGTTAGTGAACAGTTAGGCTACTAGTTTCTTTGTTTTTGGCATCAGTTGATTTTTTCATGCTTGATGTAGTTCTCTTGTAACTATTTTCTAACTCAGCAATGAATGGACAAATCATATTCAAAGAAGGAAAAAAGTGATGCAAATTTAATATCGTTGCACAATTGGATTAGATGGCCATCTCAGGCCAATTTAGGAGATAAATATGCTATCCACCACTTCCAAGCAATCCGATTCAAGCACAAATGTTGAAATTCACAAGTCATCATCAAAAGATGATTTTCGTTAAGTTGCGGAGGTGTCAATTCTTCCATATGGTACGAATACTATAGCATATCTGGCGACTGCAATGATATTCATACCATAAGAAGAAATTGGCCATTTTAGACATTAATGTTAGTAGTGCCCTAGGACCATTAGCATATGTTGTATGTTTTATATCTTTTTGAGCATTTCATATGAATAGTTAATTTTGCTTATGAACATCAAATGCGTGATTTGATAGTAAAACTCATTTGCTTATGTAATTACTATTCTAGTTGTCCATAGTTTTATGTAATCTACTTTACAATGAAATAAAACTAGTATGATGTTTGATTGATGATTATGTTTTACTAATCATGCGTAATGAGTACAAATCATATCATAGATGCAATGTATTAAGATATATCGTATCGGACGTGATCCGTTAGAGAAGTAATACTTCATGGTCCTTAGTCATAAGTATTACTTCCTCAATACTATTTTAGAATCCTTAGACCTTATGTCTCCATTGATTCTAGCATGAATGGAGCCACGTTTTGACTCAGTCGTACGTTGCTTTTAATCGAGTAATCAATACGACTGATCATCGGATGTAGTGTCCTATCATGGCTTGAATGTGAGTGGCATTGTAAGGAATTTGTCCCTCTCTTATTAGAGAGAGATATCCATGGGCCCCTCGATAGGGAAAAACTGTTTAAATGCATGGTCGTGCTCAAATATATATGATAAAGTGGTTATGAAATACTATTTGTTGTAACAGTTTACCCGGAGATCGAGCATAAATACAATTAAGCTTAATAAGGGTGACGACTACCATGCCTTATGCTTAATTAGGATATCGCGAGGAAAAGCGATTAAATAGTGGATTGATATTAGGTTCCGTTGTATATTCATTCACTTTGGGTAGTCACAATGTCCTGATAGGGACCGTTTGTGATTTATGAACTCACACTACTACTAAGTGTGTTTTCATTACCATTGTGATATGAACCTACAGGGTCACACGCATAGACGAGCTAACGAGCTTCATGTCCAGATTCAATGAATCTAGAATGTGTCTAGGTTCATTGTATCTAACATTCATTTTTCTGAGAATAATAAAGCGTTACTATTCGAATTAGAGATAAGGGGCATTTTCGGTATAGCTGGGATTACGTGGGAGTTATTATCCGATAAAGACTCCCACTACCAGTAGAAGTCTAGGGGACGTGGGAGTTGTTCTGGAAACAACCTCTCACTCTCTCTAAAATCCTCTGTTGGCCGAAACCCTAGGTAGGGACACTTTTTTTTCAGTCGAAATACCAAGAAATCCAGAAAACTGTTTTCTGCCTCCATTTCTCTCTAATTCCCGGAACTCAGAAAAAACAAAGAGCTAGCAATCGCTGCCCATTTCGTCGCGTGGATACCGGTAGGGAGTAATTCCGCAAGGGAAGCCTCAAGGTGATCGTTGCTAAGAGCCTAAAGACATAATCTTTCATTTAAGAATCAGATTCTTGAGCTAAGAAACGTAAGTCTTTTTCTTGTAATTTTTTATTCCTATTGTATGAGCGGATCCTTCAGGGGAGGACTCATGGGTGTTTGGAACAAGTTTCCGCCCATGAATCTCTTCAATTAATTGCAACGACAAAAAAATAAGCCATAAAGATGGGCATGATCTCAAAATAAGAAATGCTAGTGATTGTATGTGATACTCGTAACCTTTGCATGTGTGATTTATTTGTTTTATGTGATTAATTGTTTATTTGTTAACTCTTAGGGGTATAATGACAATGATAGGAAATATGAGGACCTAAGTGTTAAGTTTGATAGTTGGTAGTTAAGTTATGAGTTTTTGAAAGGTTATGTGATAATGGAAAAGGCTGCAACAGTTGGTAAAAAAAATATGCAAACACTTGGGAAAAACATAGAAAGAAGAAAATAGAATTCTGGAAATCATGCGCAGTAAGATTAAAACATTCGGCATACAGAGCAAACATGCTCTGATCATCCCCAAATTTTAATCATGTTAGAGGACTTATAAAACTTGATAATGACCGGTGGATATTTGATCTTTTCAAGTCTATTTTGAAATTTATATATGTCCATAATACTCCTAAGTTTTATATCAAGTTCATTTACATTATTCTATGTTTACAAAAGAAGTCTAAGCATGTTTGAAATGTTTTGGAAATTGGGAAATATTTCGAGTCTACGATGCTTCATTCCAATGGTTGTTTTAACCTTACTGATCTAGTGTAGCTCATTCCCTTACTCTATGTTTTGAAAGATGTTTATGATGATGATGTGGAAGGGGTTATTGGGGTTGAGGAGAACTCATATGATGTAATAGATATTGAGAACATGTAGTTTGGATATTATACTTTAAGTTTGATAACTTTGTAAGATGATATTCAGTTAATATTTATGGAAGAACATTATATTCATTAATTTATTTTTGAGTTCAATGTTTTATTGGTAGATGAGACGTTGTTAGGTGACCTCCATGTTACAGAGTGTGACATTGTCGAGACATGTTTAACCGAAAGACGCTACTACCTCCATTTCTTAATATAAGACTTTTATTACATGTTGCAAAATTTAAGGAAACAAAAAATTAAGATTTTTTTTAAATTAAAATATCAATATTACTCTCTAAAATAAAATTAGTGGTATACAAGTAATGTTTAAGATAATAATATTTGTATTTTAGCTAATAAAGTATCTTATTTTTTACTTCCTAATTTTCGCAACATATAATTAAAGTTTTGTATTAAGGAATGAAGGGAGTATTACTTTACTAAATTAGTAAAATTGTACTTATACACGAAAAGACATGAGTACCCTCAATTTACTTATTAGTCAACTAATGAAATACAACCATAACACGCAAGATATAATGGGCTTACTTGGATTGGGTTTGGTTTGGGTTTGGTTTGGGATTTGGTCTCAAACCTAGTCCCAAACCAGCTTTGGATTGAGTTTGGGTTTGGGCGGAAAATGCTAAAAAACGGGCGGAAACTATTCAAATTCAAATTTTTTTCTTCAAATAATTGTTAAATTCAAAATTTTTAGTTCTTAAATTAGCGGGAAATGTTCAAATTTTAAATTTGTGAAGTCAAAATTTGAAATTGGACTATTATTTGAAAAAAAAATTTGAATTTGAATTGTTCCCGCCCGTTTTTTAGCCTTTCCCGCCCAAACCCAAACCCAAACTAAAACCCAAACTCAATCCAAAGCTGGTTTGGGACTACGTTTGAGACCAAATCCCAAACCAAACCCAAACCAAACCCAATCCAAGTAAGCCCAATAGATGACGCGTTTTTCCTCATATTACATCCAAAATGTAAAATATATATATTTCTTTTGGAAAACATCAAATTATTCATAGTTTCTAGTTTATTTCTGCATATGCGTTATTGCATTTTTTTTTTCTTTTAGGGGTTGGGGGATTAGATTTTTTGGTGTCGACCTTGTGACCTCTCGATCGTGGTTAAAAGTGAGCTCCACTGAGATGCGGCCTTCTTGACTATTGCATTTCTTTAGTTAAGCATGGTGAATATATTTTTTTGACATGGGATAAGAATTTTAGATGCGTTAACCTGGTGTTAATTTTGTGATCTTTAAGTCGAAGACGAAGACTTCACTAAAGTAATTATCAAATAAGACAAATTACCTTTTCAAATCAATGTACTCAAAATCTATATTTGTAGGGAGACTATCTATTTTTTAATTTTTTTATCCCATTGTAATAACTTACGATTTACTAATATAAAAAAAAGAAGGCAGCATACTCAAAAAGGAAATTTTTGTTCCATGACCTTATAATGACCTTATAGTCTAGAATATAAATGCTCCAAGAAAATTTTCTTTTTTTTTTTCAAAGATGACATGGTAAATTTTGAACCACAAAATATATAAAATTATGTGTCCCGAGTCTGTCCCAACACAGCTATTTGTTGCAAAGGTCACATTCCTAGCAGGCTTTTGATGCGTTCTTGAGAGGCACCTTCACTTGTTCATTGGTTGCATTAGGAATTTCTTGAAGGTTCTGTTCTTCTCCTTTAACAACATTTCTATCATTTTCGTCAAAATAGATGACCAGAAAATGTTTGTTTTTCTTTCTCTCTTTGTTTGAATGTCTGGTTCTTTAGAGGTGGGGTAGGTGGGGAAGGATTTTTAATTTTATGGTTCCCCCTCTGGGCAATGTTGGGTTTTATGTAATGTAAAAGGTATTTTTTTTTTTGCTGGGTATCTGTTTGATGGTTTGTTTAGCAGAATTTCTCAGACCCTCACTAGTTTTTTTAGTGAAGAGCTAAGATCATGGAGCTCTTTCTTTGAAAATTGGATAGTGTTGATATGACCAGGTCCATTGGACTATTTGGTTCAGAACTGGGTATATCACTATATAATATAATGATAAGAGAGACATTCTATGATGACGTGTAGTATTCTGAACCATAGGGTACATATGACCTAGTACATATTAGAAATTTCCTTGAAAATTAGCTGTCAAATACATAAAACCAACTATGAACTTTGCCTTTGGGGGCAAAAACCTACATGGGGTTTCTGGAAAAATTGGGAGATGGGGGAGGGTCGAACTTAGATAACAAGTGACCCAAAGCCTTCCTCTGCCAGAAAAAAAGCTCAGTTCTCCTCTTCCTCCTACATTCCGCACTCTATTTTTTTTTTTTGTATTTTTTGTATTTTTAAGCATTCTGCAAAAGAGTTCGAAGTGAAAGTTTTTGTCGAGCTTCATAGAAACAGAGTGATTGGACGTTGTACCTTGTGAGTTTAGTGTTCTGGAGGCCTGAAGGTTATAGACGAGCATAATTAAGTTAAGGGGAAGCGTTAAATTGCTGTCATGTACATGATTTAATCCAGACCGGTTGAGGTTCTGAATTATTTTACCGTTTTCTTTGTTTCTTCTGGAATAAAAACAGTAATATTTTTTAGTATTAAGTTCTATCTTCTTTTGTTGTACTGTTTAATTTATTTTCTATTCTGATAAAAGTATTAAACAGTGATTTTTTCCCCCAGTAAACCAGAAAATTCTCTAACAGAGTTCGTCTTTGGTAGTAAGAAATTATCTGGTTTTGTTCAAGATGCATTCTGTTACCAAGTTTTTAGATGTATCCCTTAATTTGTTGGCCGTCGAAATGCCAGAGATTTGAACATGATTCATTATTAATTTTCTCGTTCTTCTGTTATATACGTATGTTATTTAGAAGGCCTCCATTAATCAGGGAAGCATACTGAAATGGTAATATCTCAATGGCTTTCCCTCCATTCCCTATTAATTGTCGTTTAGGAGATATCTAGGTATCCAAATTAATTGTCGTTTAAGGTTCTTTTATTAGTTGTCAACAATTTATTTCAATTATACCCTCAACATTTTCCTTTCTTTTCTTTATGATGTATTAGTGAGAGAGAGGGAAGGTGGGGTAATATTGAAAGTTTAGATGAAAATGACAACTTCCTTATTTTTCTCAAATTGTCTAAAGAGTCTTATATTTAGGAATGGAGGGAGTAAGAAATAAATTCAAACAGTTTGTATTTATTGCATCGATATACCACGAGAAATGAGGTACAAATTTCTTGTGGATCTCTAATTTCCAATATGAAACTTAATGTGCTTGTTCTCTGCATTTGTTTCTCAGAAATTGATGTTTTTATGGTCTTTCTGTGTTTTGTTTTGAAAATGAAAGGAAAACATGTCGAGAAATCTTTCTTGTAAGTGTGTATTCCTTTCTTGTGCGTATATTCATCTCAATATTCGCCATGTTACAACTGTACAGACATCAGTATGCATCCATAATTCGAGCATATTGGAAATTAACTCTGGGGTTCATAGTACTCATAAGTGAAATCATGGTTATGATGGAATGAGTTACATTCTGTGTTCATTTAATTTGGTATGATTTTTCTTGTGACACTGTAAAATTATCTAATTTGGTATGATTTTTCTTGTGACGACTAGTCTGTATTAGTACATTGGTAATGACAGCGTGTCATTGAGCCTAATATGGTAAGAGACAACTAAATCATATTTTTGATGAAGGATTTATCTAAACAATTCGAATGTTTTAGAGAGGTATATGGAGAAATGCCATGTCGATTCATTTAATATTTAAAGCGTATTTGCTCCTACAGAAACCTCTCATCTATAATAGATCATATAAGGTAAGTGCTCTTGTTTTTGCAACCTTTATGTAGGGCTTGTGAATCATATTGTCCACAACCTGCGGAATCTCAAGGCTTGCCCTTTATCTTATGCCTTAGTAATTTACATAAGAAGTTTACGCACTAGCTAAACCTTAAGGTTCTAATGCAGATATACTCTCAAACCCTCCTCATTTGACAAATAAGTTACTAACTTTCTTTGAATTAAGAATACTTTGTTATTGCAGTCATTCTACTTTGAGACTAAGCAAAATTGAACTAAAAATCCCGAGTGATTAAACGAAATGGAAATATCTGGATGTTATTATTTCACATGGTCGTTTCTATTGTTTTCTTTCGTGGATCATAGGATTTCCCTAAAGCTTGTCGAAGTTATATATGAACTGTGTCGAAATTCTGCTTATTGGTAAATATATAGCATAAGACTTCTGCAATTGAAGCACTTGCAATTCTCCTTTACGTATTCTATGTTGTTTTCAGGTCTTCCTAAAGTGCAGCCCGACAACCATCTCTACCAAGAATGATAGTCTCGGGCACAGTGCTTGGCCATACGTCTTCCAACCCGACATTTGGTTCATTAACGGACTACATAAGTGGTTCAAGTCTTCACACATTGGAGACGAATTGTGCTTCCAGAGATTCCGCGTCTCAAAGTGCAGGAGTTAGCGAAGAAAATGAACATAGACCTGGTAAACAACTTTTTATGATTTCTATACTGGACAATGTAGGACCAATGTATCGTCTGAACAAATAGAAGCTTCTGCATTCTAGATGAACCCAAGAGAAAAAGATGTTCATAGTTCTGATTTACTGAAACTTAGTGTTTATTTTTAATACCGTAAAACAAGAATATGTAACTGACATACTTTTGAAGCTGTTATATAATGTCTGCAATTTGTTTGGTAGTATTATATATCTTTGACATTGCTGGTCAATGCAGCAAAGAGAATTGCACTTCCAAAGGAGAAAGTAACCTTAAAAGGAATAATTAGAGCTGATCTAAAACCTAAGGAAGCCCGTGATTATTGTGGTAAGTCAGGATAGGTAGTCTATGATTCATTCATCATTTGCAATTTGGGAATCTGTTTTAGAATATTTGCAATTTGCTTTGCGTTGTTTGTAGCTTTGAATTACTGGTCAATGCAGGGAAGATGATCACACTTCCAAATGCGCAAGTAGCCTTACAAGGAATCATTAGAGCTGATCTAAGACCTAATGAAGTCTGTACTTTGAGTAGTCTATGATTCATTCATCATTTGCAATTTGGGAATCTGTTTTAGAATATTTGCAATTTGCTTTGCGTTGTTTGTAGCTGGTCAATGCAGGGAAGATGATCACACTTCCAAATGCGCAAGTAGCCTTACAAGGAATCATTAGAGCTGATCTAAGACCTAATGAAGTCTGTACTTTGACTGGTAAGTTGGATATCAAGAAAAATCCTCAGAATGGCCCTGCTATGGAAGTAAAATGGATGTAAGTCCAATCCTACTTTATGCGATTTTTTCTTTATTTTAGCTATCAAATATGGGAAATTTGTTCTGGTAAAATTAAATTCATTTCAGTGCATTATTTCACAATACATCAATAGAATGGTAAACCGAGGATAAATTAACAAAAATTCCGTTCAATTGGCTTTACTCCTCTTGACCTTCCTTAAGAGGTGCAATCCTATGCTTAGAAATGAATGATTTTGCCCACAAGACTCTTAACGGAAAAATAACATAAATCGTCCTTTTCATATTTCTGGATTGTTGTTAAGATCCTTTTCGTTTAATTTTGACTTTTAAGGTCCAATTTTTTTTCTCGATATGCCACCAGAGGGCTTCCGTCTAGTTTTATGTCTATTGTCTGTCTGTCCAGTCATGTGGCTTTAATGTGAGATACATTTTAAGGGCATTTCGGACATTTCAATATATTTCCTACAAGAAAAACTTAATTACTTAATTATTAAATATAATAACTACGAATACCCAATTGAAATTAACCAAAAAATAAATCTCTAAACCCATCCCCTTAAAAAGTATCTTATGTGTTGATCATTTGACTGGGCAAACGGAAAACTGACAGAAAAATGGACAAATTTTCTTTGTTGGCAGGTAAAAAAAAAACATTCATGATGTTAAAAGTCAAAATTAAACGAAAAGGATCTTAACAACAATTGCGAAATAAGTAAAGGACGATTTAGGCTAATTTGCCGACTATTAACAGTTCCATAAAGCTAATACTTTAAGTTCCTACATGTCATCTCTGAAATATTTTTCTCAGATCCTCCTAAAGACTGTAGTTGAAACCTTAGTATTGTACATTCGTATTGCACTTCTTATTCCCGCTTGTGAATTGCTTAAAAAATATTTATTTCATGCAGCTAAATTCAGAATAATTTCTTGCTATGGTCAGTAGGAAATTAGGTGATCTTGCCAAATGAAAATAATAAAAGTCAATTTTCTATTTGTAGCCTGTTTAATCGAATTACATAATAAAAGTCAATTAGCTATTTTCTCTATCCAGGGGAAACTTTAAGATCCATGATTGTCCATCTGATGTTGAACAATGTGAAGGAATCATTGCTCATCCATCTGCAAATGTTGCTCGTAAAGCGCACTCATTCGCTAAACAGATGGCAGGGGATCTGCACTTCTCGATGTACGCTCAAGGCCAGATTTGTGAAGATATATTTGGGGCATTCTTTCCCAGTAGAGATGATATCGCCTTGTACTTTTATCCTGGAAATTACAAGAGGTAGGTTCACCGTTCCCCTTTGATGACATAAGTTGAGATTGTACTCTAATTCAAGTTAAGTTTGTTTGTTTTTAAAATTTAATTTAATCCTTTAATCATAGGTCTAAGCATCAATATTCCGCGCTTTTGAAGTTCATTGAGAGAAATGGTTTGATGCTGAGGAGTAGAATGGGTGATGTTGAGTTACTGGTTTTTCCATCTAAGTTATTGGAAGTGGATTCACAAAGTAAGTTTCCTCTTTCACTGGAATAGCAGGCTTCTGTGTCATAAGTTGAGTGCTGAATAATTGGAACTTGCATGGTTTGTTGAGTCTTTAATTAATTTCTTGAGTTCATGATGAAATCTTATTTTATGGAAACTCAAGAAAATGCTTTTTTCAACTTACATAATATGAATCATTCTAATATAAGTAATGGCAATGAAATAATAATTCTGTGGATTTTTGATAAGTATATATGAAATAATATAGAGAATCATTCTAATATAAGTAATGGCAATGAAATAATCATTCTAATATAAGGTCGTGCTTGGAGCGATGGTCGAGTGTTTACATGCTATTCGATGGGTCACGGATTTGAACCCCGGAAACAGTCCCTTTATGGAAAAAACAATAAGGGTAAGACTGTGTGCATCAGGACCTTCCGTAGACATGCGGGAGCTTTGTGCACTGGGTACTGCCTTTTTATATCTGATATCATTCTTTGAGATGAGAATATCAGAGAGGTTAGCTCACTTGATTTCCTCATGAAACAGAACTAGATGGCAGTTTCTTCATGTGGGGTGTTTTCCACCGCGTAAAGGGAGAGACATCTGCAAATAATGGTGGAACTCCAGCTTCTCGAAATCAAGTTCCGCGACTACAAATTCATAGCGAAAATTCCCTGGCTAAGGGTAAAAAGACGATAAATTGATGAAGAAGGAACTTCTTTTAGAATGTATTGTGTAGGACAGGACTTTAACCTTGGGAGAAATTAGGTCTACAAACAAGTTATGAAACTTTCTAGGGTACATAATTTTACATTTAATTCTGTTTTTTATAAAACTTTCTGTTCCTGTAACTACTGTGAAGATATTTGTTGATAGAATTATGAAATCTGCATCTTTTACTGTTAGCAAATTCCCGGTAATTTCTCCAGTGCTTATTCTCTCTGTTTGGATGCCGTACTGTGTTGGAAATTCAAGTGGAGACACTTGAATTTAATACTCTATTTATAGACAATGCAACCAATTAAGAGAACTCTAAGAAAAATTTATATTCACAACTTTGCTTATTATCTACAAGCACACTCAAGTTTTACTTGCACTCATAAATTGATGACTTCACACACTACTTTGGAGTACTTGTTTCACTTTATACAAAATGCTACCACACTTCTCCTATTTATACTAGTTGGTTAGATTAGTCTCTAACCATTTAGAATATTCTGCCATTCTTTGTACATCAAAATATTTCTACTACTTTCTAGTAATTTCTCTTAGAGCAAGTCCTATAGAAAGGTCTAGAACTTTTGTTTCTCATTTCCTCTAGACCATTCTAGACTTTGATAGGAGCAAATTTCTCCATTGCTTTGGAAGCTTCTAGATGATTGAGAGAGTTGTTGATTCTTAACAAGTCCCCTCAACAACTACTCTCTTTCATTGGGACTCGTTCCTTCATTGAAAGTCCTCGAGCCACTAATCGAGCATTCTACTTGTCAATCGAGCCGTCAGATTTAGCTCTCAACTTGTACACCCATTTCCAAGGAATCAGTCGTATACCCTTCGATCTCGATGCTACGTTCCACGTCTCGTTCTTCCTTAGCGTATTTTCGACCAAAGAAACGTTTGCATACTTAGGATTTTGTTTCCTTTGTCTAGTAGACCTTCGAAGTTGTGGCTCAAGTCTTTCCTCTTCAATTCCTTCCTTGTACTGGGTTGGTCATTGTTTCTCTGTAATATTGTATACTCCAGTTTCCCATAGATTTTGGCATTTTCTTGATGCCTGTCCTTATGGCATTTCTATTTCTTCTTCCACCGCTTTAATGGGTGGAAAATCTTCCCCTTGCTCCTTGAGTTTTTCTTCGACATTTTCCTCGATCTCTTTCGAAACTGGTAGCTTGAAGGCTTCAGATGACCACCAGGATGATGATTCGTCAAACACCACATCTCTAGATGTGTAACATCGCCCAATATCTGGGTTGCAGCAAACCCATCTTTTCTTTTGCGGATTATAGCCGACGAAGATACATCAGATCGCCTTCTTATCAAACTTGCTTCGTAAATGATCGGGCACTAGTACGTAGCAAACACATCCGAATACTCTGAGGTGAGATACCGATGGTTTATTCTTCCAGATCTTCTCATATGGCGAAATAAACCTAAGTTTCACCTGCGGTAGCCGGTTAGTGATATAAGCGATTGTCTTCATGCATTCAGCCCAAAAACGTACTTGTACGTTCTTGGCATGAATCATACTTCTACAAGTTTCCGCCAGATGTCTATTTTTTTGTCTCAACCCCATTCTGTTGTGGGGTGTTGGGACATGTCAATTGTCGTCGGATCTTGTTCTTCTTCAAGAACTCCGTAAACGCATGTGAGGTATATACACCACCATAATCTGTTCGTAGACACTGTATCCAATGACCTACCTTGCTTTCTGCTTTCTCCTTGAAAGCTTTTAGCTTGTCCATCGCTTTCGACTTTTCTGAGTGTATTAGCTTCAGTGGTGCTTTGGCTCTGAACTTTGATTCTTCATATGGTAGTTGGTGCGCTTTCCCGTACTGATATCCGGCACATACTATGTTATCGCGTAACTCTAGCTGTGGAAGTCCCTTAACCATCGCCTTCTTCATCATCACCTTTAGTCTAGTGTAGTTAACATGCCCTAGCGGAGTGTGCCATAAATCTGGTGTCTCATTCTTCCTCGCCTTATCCACATAGGCTGTTTCTGCTGACATTACATAGACGGACTCTAGTCTACGTCCTTCTATTACTGGTGGTCCCACTGGCTTCAGGTTACGATAAACCTTTATATCTTTCGGCTCGAACACTACGTAGTTCCCGTCTTACGTCAACTGTGATACTGAGATGAGATTCTTCTTCATCCCAGGCACATATAGCACATCCTTTAGCTCTATCTCGTTTGAGTTGAAACGAGGTACCACCGCGGCCTTCCCGACATGCGTAATTGGCATTCTTAGTTGTTAGTTGTCACGCCCCATACCCGAGAGGCGAGACACGACCGTGTCAATAACCCATACCACTGACATAAGGTCTCTTACTTCTTAACCTCAAGCTTGTTAAAAACAAGTATATGGACTTAAAACTTATCATCTATAACTTCAAAGGAAAATAATCTTTACAAGACATAACTTTATATATTACAGCGGAAACTAACTTCTAATGAATATTAAGAATAAACCTTTCATAACAAAACTCGAATCCATAAAACACATACCATCATCATCAAAGGGCACTTCTCTCAATATCATACATCATTTTCACTATTGCTAACTTCACCTGAAAACAACATGGAAAGGAGTGAGCTTCCAACTCAATAAGAAATTAAACTCCTCCCGGAATCAAGCAGTTTGAAAACACTTTTACTTATTGTTTCAAAACCATAAAGTAGTTTTCTCTGAAACATTAAACTTATGTCCCAAATAACTTTTCATTCAAAAGGTAACAACATCATTTAGCAATCACATTGCTTTGATTTTTAGCTTGAAAAACATATATTCGTTAGGAAAACTTCTTGACTTGAAAGAGTCATTTACCACAAGGGTACTTTACTGTAAAACGGTACTTTAGTCGATTAGGGGAAAACATTGACTCACAAAAGTCCTTTAACCGACCATAATTTCTTTAACATTTAACTTTTCAAAATAGAATTTATTTTCTTTGGCTCTTTCGCATAACACATCGAATTTGACTCATCGAGTCCTTCAATCGGGGGTATACTTCGAACATTCGGCTTCGGTCGCGGGCGATGATTACTTAATTGAGCCATAAAACATACTTTACTTTTTAAAATAAAATAATGATTATACTTTATATAAGAAAAATGTCACACTTAAGCCAAAAATATATTTAATTCTCATCCTCATTAAACTTCGACTGTGGTAATTGTTGGGTCCTTAACCTTTCGGTTGTTGAAACAATTACCATGCTGAAGTCAAACGAGTCTTTTAGTCTTTACTTGAAAAGTTTACTTTTTATTTCTCCAGACATAGGTAATTGTTGGGTCCTTAACCTTTCGGTTGCTGAAACAATTACCATGCTGAAGTCCAACGAGTCTTTTAGTCTTTACTTGAAAAGTTTACTTTTTATTTCTCCAGACATACAAAGAATTTTATAAAACATATCTTGGCTATCAAGTCTACTAATTTCCAAAAAGACAGAAAGCTAAAAGGAGATTTGCATTTTTGTGAATAGAGAAAGGAGCTTGACATCTCAGTAGGAAAAGGGCATCAGAATGAATATAAAGAAATCCATGACATGCACATTAGGAAAACTAAGGTTGTGACCATATGAAAACTCCAAAAGTTGATTCTCTCATCAAGGTAAGAATTCAAAGAAACATAAGAGAATTGGTCATTTAGGCATTCATATACAAACATGATATGCATCATGGCAGAAAATGCACCAGGCATCTTTAGGCAACAATTTTCAATTCCAAACATAAAAGAAGATCAAGTGGCATGAAATTGCAAAGAGAAGACATTTTGTACCTTGCAATTCCTCAAGAAACAGAAGCAATCAAGATGAATTTTCAACCTCGGAATCTTGTAATTTAGACTGATAATATAGTTGTATTAACAGAAATAAAATCATGGCGTACGGAAAACTTTGGTATAACATATAATCAATTCTCGAAATTAACATACTTGATTCCTCTTTTCTCATAAAAATAAACGTTTCGAAATTCCAATCGAATCACTATAACATTAAAAAGATGCTTATTAATATCAATTTATCTAAAAACCAAAAGAAGTTCAATTCCTTACCTTGTTGAATTCACAAATTCAAGAAAAGTATAGCAGAAATTCGTAGCAGAAAAATCAGCGACGTTCAAACAACGATATCTCTCGGCTCGGGACTCGGAATGCCTCCCCGTCAGCGCTCACTCGTAGGAAATTTCGATACCTTCGTTTTGATATCTTACGGGTCTAAAACGGACGTAGTTAAGGCCTTCAAACACCAAAAAAACTCTCTACCCAGTTATTTTTGTTCTTCTCATCTTCTTTTTCTTTTTCTGCCATTTCCTTTTCCTTTTCCCTTCCCTTTTTGTAACCCCAGATGGGATAGTGAAGAATCAGCAGTTTTAGAGTTAATTGCACAAGAGGTCCCTCAACTTTCCAAAGTCAAACAGTCAAGCCCTCAAACTTTCTAATTATACATGTAACACATGAAACATGTTGTGAAAATAAAGTGCACATAACACGTAATCAACTTAAATATACATGATGACAAATAACAATCACAAAAAACACGTAAGTAGAAAATCGGGTTCTCACATTAGCAGTCACAACAACTTGTTTCACATTATATTCTTCCATATTCAAGAACTCCTCCTTATCTCCCGTCATATGATTGGAGCATCATGAATCTACTATCCAATCATTGTGGAAATCGATCAAAGTTTCACTTACCGCGGCCATTGCGTGATCTTCTACTTTTGCCATGTATGCCTCAACGTCCCAATCATCATCAATGCCTTCGGCCTGTTTTGAAACAGTAGTGTTACCTTTCTCTTGCTTGTGCTAGCAATCTCGGGCGAATTGTCCTTTCTTCCTGTAGTTGTAGCACACGTAATCTCGTGGTTGATTCATGTGACCGTTGCTAACTTTTGGTCGACCTCCCACTTGTTGGGACCTTCTTCCAGGGCGTCCTTCGGGTTTCGAGCTACTCCTTCCTTCATTCTTCGTTTCTTTTAGAATTTTCTTCCCTTTAAAATGCCGTCTTTTGATAAAGAGGGCTCTTTCCTCATCCTTATCTGAACTCTAACCTTTTGTTTATTGAGAGATTCTTCGTCAGTCAACATGTATTCCAACTCGTTGAGAGTGGGTTGTATGGGCCATCCACGAGTTGCTACTATAATTGGATTAAATTATTGTCGAAGACCCCGCACTATTATTCTTCTCATCCGTGTCTCATCGACAGGATGAAGAGGATCTAATTTTGTAATTTTTTGGGACAAAGATTTAACTTTGTCAAAGTACTGACTTACTGTCATATCGCCCTGTGAGAGGCTCATCAACTCATTCTCGAGTCTCTGCATTTTGGAGTCATTTGCCTTTGCAAAGCACTCGTCAATATGTCCAAATTTTTTTTCTCTACGGTTAAGGCTGATACGCAAAATCTATACTAGCAAGTGTACTAGATCGATGTTGTAGTAGTCAAGGTCGATCCCACAGAGAATAATGATTAATTAATTCCTATGTAAATAATTCTATAATGATCAAAAGCAAGTAAAATAAATCTGACGGTTGATGATGATTAAATTAAACTAAATTAATTAACTAACATAAACAAATAACTTAAACAAGAAGTTTGATAAGAGAAAGATCTAAGGCACATGAATTCACTAAATTAACCAATATATTATCCTAACGATATATTATTCTAGAGTGGGTTTCATTAATCGATCGATTTCCAATTATATCTAATAACCTCTTTCAAGACTTATTAAACCTATTCTCATGAATAAACCAACTATATGTCTATGTTGATTTTAACCCATAAAAATGCATTAAACATATGAAATCATAAAGATCGCACAAACCATACAAGTATATGTCTATCTTGCATGCAATTTATGTTCAGATTTTTAACCTAATTAACAAGGCCAGCTCTCGCAAATCTTCCAAGTTAATGTAAAGACAATTTGAGTGGTAGCTAATCACACAAAAGCATTAAGAACAATAATAAGAAATTAATTCCACAACACTCATCGAATAACAAAATCACAAGAATAATATATAAAATTAATCTAGCTACATCATGGCCTTAGAATAAATGTTTAGCTCATACTAGAGAAAAATTCAATAACAAATTAAAACCTAGAATAATCTAATAATGACTGAATAATAATTTACTAAGACTAGTAAAGAGTATTTATAGCAATAGAAATCTCCTAGCTTAAGGTAATTGACATAGATCAAAACTCTCCCACTCTTCTAAAGTAGTTGACATAAAATACAACTCTTCAAGATTCTTTAAGGTAGTTGAAATACACCAAAACTCTTCTAGTCCGTAAAAGATATATCTTCAATTCTATCAGCTTCTTTCTTGTTCTGCAAGTTTGGTTCACTTTTACCCTTCAAAAGACTATTTTGCCCCTACAAATGCAAACACATAAAAATGAGGATTATACCATTCTAAGCTCAAAACTCGATATGTAAATACTTTTTGAAGCTCAAAATTACTATTAAAGTAGAAGAAAATATAGATAAATTTACGAGTTATCAAAGGCTAAGATAGACAAGGCCTTACCGGCATTGACATCCCATTTCTTGTACTCCGCAGTATTTTCTCCTGTAGGTGGTGGTGTCTGTTTTCCGTCGATCATCTCCCACAAGCCTTGTCCTCTCAAGTAGAACTTGAGACATATACTCCAATCATGGAAGTTGTCGTCGCTAAGTTTTTCGATGCTACTGGTATTTACGAACTCACTGAAGCTGCCACCATATTGACCCAAAATGATGTTCAGCAACCATATCAAAAAGTCCAATGAAAACTTAAAGAACTCGCGATGGGCAGAAAGACTATGTAATATGAGGAATGAGCGGTCTTTAAGAACAAGGTCTTCATAGTGTTTATCCATCCATAATTGGCTCTCGGAATGAGCAGTCTTTCCCTCTTCAACAAGTTTTGCAATCACAAGTGCATGAATGAATGCCTGTAAGATACCTGCTGTAGTTGAATCTTTGTGCATGACAATGCTTATTGTTCCATTTTTCTCGAGCAGCAAGTACTTTGTTACAAGGGAAAAACGGAAAGAGATAAGAGATAAATCTTATTGTTCCATTATGACACGCGCAAGGAGCATTCCAATAGCCAATCCAACCATTGTGGTAACAGTCTCTTGGCTGCAGACATTACCATTGTTATCAGTGTTGTAAAAATCGGTCGATTAGTCGGCAAAAAATCGCTAGTCGGCACCTAACTGACTAGAAAACCCAAAAATCGAGGTTAAAATCGCTTGACCGACTTAGTCTGTCAAAATCGGTCAAAAGTCGGTCAAAGTCATTCAAAACGACTTTGTTGACTTTTTTTAAACTCAAATTTTCAGCCCAAAATTACGTCGTTTGATTATTTTAGTATTTGAACATGTTATTACTTATTATGGTATTGAATTTAATTATTATGAGTGGACTTTGTGTACTTTGATTTGATTAGTATTTGATTGTTAATTTTTTATGGAATTTTGTTTGACTAGTATAATATATAGTATAAGGAAATTTAAAAAAATCCTTTGTAATCTAGGTAAGCGGACTATTCGCTAGTCGTCAGTCTGGCAACCGATTAGGACTTTCAAATCCTTCTTACATGGTTCTGAAATACCTCGCTATCTGAATAAGTTGCAGTTTTTACACGTAAACAACCTTAAATTAGAAAAGGCATACATTGCAATACAATCGATTGTCCATGTAAATGAAATACAACTCTAGCTTGTTTCGACCAAAAAAAAAAAAAAAAAAACTCTAGCTTGTGATCCGCAACCAAACGCCACATTTTTGCATTGCTATCCAAGTTTGTACTGAATGGAAGTGTTAAAAACAATACTTCCACAAATTTTAGTAAACCCTTCTGCGATTTTCCCCAAAACTGGCCAAAGAATCCAATTTTCAAAAAATGTTATACTCTGTGTTTAATAAAATAGTTAAGTTAAATGAATTTTTTTCCTTGTATACCTCTTTTTTAATCTCTCAAATTTTCAATATTTGACTAATTTGAATAGTTTATCGAAAAAGTTTTCTTCGAAATGCAAGGATTGACGCGTTAAGAAATTGATAGTTCAATTATTCATTTCGATAAAAAAAAGGAGAACCTATAATTTGGTTTCAAAGAAAAAAGGTGAATCATTCATTATAGGACGGACGAAGGGGTATTCAAATTATATAATCAGATAAAAATTCAGAAGTTTTTTATTTGAATAACATTTATGGAGAAAGATCCGCACATAGTGTTTGTTGGGGGAGAAATTCGCTGGAAAGGACAAATTCACAAAATTCATCATTACCAAAGGACGGATTCCGTGAATCCGTCTTCATCTAATGTGGTAATATTTTGACACAATCCGCAAGGGTAGCCCAGTTGATTTGAGGTTGGCAGATTGTGTACAAGGGCGCAGGTTCGAATCTTGGCAGCCGTAGTGTGGAAATTTCAACCCTCCAATGTGGGGGTGGCTTCTTGCGGTGGGCTAAGATAAGGCCTCTCACCAATCGAGCCGTTGGGCCACCTTGATTAACATCCTCCACAATTCCTGTCGGATCGGAAGGTGGGGGCTGGTATCGCCTTTTTGTGTACAAGGTAATATTTTGACACATCAGATGAAGACGGATTCACGTAATCCGTCCTTAGAGCCCTAATATACTCCCTAATCCAGCATAACACACATTGATACATTGAAGCTGATGCTAGAGACATACCTTCTCGATCTAGAGCTTCCACTATGGATGCAAATTACGTTGATCCTTCGTTCTTCTTGGGTCTTGATCCTATCCAAGAGACTTCACTTATACCCTCGAAGTCGGTCGAATTACAAGTACAAGTTGAAAGTTGAATCACTACAAGTCGAAATGGAGGGTAGTACATTCGAAAACACAACTTCTGATACGGTGATCTGCATTCGGGATGACATGAGTTACTGGATTAGGACGAGCCCACCGAAACGAGCACCATGGACACCCCATTAAAATGCCTTTAATATGTCGTTTGTATTTGAAATTGTAATTGTGCTTAATTGTATTTTGAACTGTTCGTTTTGGATGTATGAAACAATTTTAAAATTTGGTGAATTTATAGTTGGTTTGTCTTGTATTGTTTTTTTATTAGTTGTTTAATTCGAGTTTTTGTATGAATTGTATTTTGTTTTCAGGATTGTTGGTGTTGTTATTTGTTTCTGTTGCTTTGTTGATTCTGATTTCAGGGTTGTTGTTTTTCAAGTTTAGGGGTGTTGTGTTTTGTTGATGGGGTTGCTGCTTTGAGGACGAATTTCTGAAATTGGGGAGTATATTAAGGCTCGAATGACGGATTCTGTGAAATCAGTCCTTACTGAATGACGGTACGAAAATTCGTTTTCATCTGATGTATCAAAAGGTTTCCATGTCAGATGAAGACAGATTCACGGAACCGTCCTTCACTAAGAATTCTGTGAATCCATCCTTGCCAAAAAAAAAAAAAAAAAAATTCTCCCTCACAAAACACTGCTATATTCGGATCTTTCTCCGTAAAAAAGTGTTATTCATATAAAACAAAACTCAATTTTTGGCATGAAACGTTTTTTTTTGGAAGCCCGATTGGGCGGTTGTCCTATATAGGGAGAGAGAAAACTGCTTCAGACGAGGAGGAGATAGCCCTAGTAGGGAGATTAAAGCTTACCGCACGCAGACGGGGGTATCGAACCCACGAGGTCGTGGGTAGGCGCCTGCCCCACTGGGCTATGACACCTTTGATTGGCATGAAACGTTTTAAGTTAATTTTTTTCACTATTCTTCAAGTAGGGAGAGAGAAAAAAAATTATTGGCATGTATTACAAATAATTATTATTTTAATTCTTCATATCAAGAGGCGAAATAAATCTTGTAGAACAGAACTTAATATAAAATTTGAAGATAAATGATATTACAGAAATCTGAAGAAGAAATAAAAGAAGAAATAATTTTGCCAATGCTAAATTTTTATTGGATATATAAAGAATTATTTTTGAATTGTAAGTTGTATGTAACTAACTAATACAAAGAAATATTCTCTCAATCCCAAATTGAATATACATTCTTCTATACAAAATGAATAAGAAATATGACATTAAATTTGGGATGGATATGATATACCCGAAGGGCATTTGCAATACCCAAACGGGAGAATCTTAGAGGGGTGGATAAGGTTCTCAAACTTTTAACTTTTCTACCAAATTCTTTCCTTTTCTCAAACTTTTAACTTTTCTACCAAATTCTTTCCTAAGTGATCACCTTAACAACAATTATGTTAATTAGGCATATAAAGTGAATTAAAGGATTATCATTTTGATGACTTATGTGTGTAAAATGCAACACATAGGAATACAAGACAATGTATATGATCACGGATTGTCTAGGTCAAGATTCTTATATGCAACGCTTGTAAGAACAAACACACAAGTCATGAGGACTAGCATTTAGCAAGATATATAAAGCTATTAAGATCTCTAAATGCAAGTCCTATGCACAAGCAAAGTGAAGATATAACAAGCAATTAATCTAACTCCATATAGTCCAATTAAGCTCATACAATCAAGTTAATGTGAATATAAGTACAAGTATAAATTAAGAACTTGAAAGTAAGGAGTTAGAGTTAGAAGATCAAACACAGTGATTTAGAGTGGTTCAATCACAAAGATCTACATCCACTATCTTAGGACACACCTAAGGATTTTGGCAACTTTCCACTAGCTTGTCTTGAGAGATTACAAAGAAGGACAAAACCAACCCATAGGTCTTTTATGCACTCATGCAATCTTCTAAGGGTAAGGACAACACATTGGTCCTTTTATGCACACATACAACCCTTCACCTTTGGGAACTCTTTCTCTAACATAATCTACTAAGTGAGGAGGTTTTACGAACACATTCAACCGTACTTCTATTTCAGGTTCACCACTCACTATAGTTCCTACGATTACAAGAAAGATCCACTCCAATACATTGGAGGCCCAAAATCACCACTCACAAATAAGCATTGTCACTCAATCCCATTACAAAGAAAGATAATCTCAACACATAAGATTTTATATTTAAGCTCAAGAAAAAGAAATCCCTCTAATGATTGGATATTACACTTAAAGCTCTAATTCATATTTGAGAATAGAAGAATAAGTAGATGAAGTTCTTTCTCAAAATGAAATATTTTTGATGAATGATTGGAAGTATTTAGCTCATCAAAGTGTTTGATTTACTTGTCTAAAAGTTGTATACTAAGGCCTCTCTATTGGCTTGAGAATGGAACAAAATTCAGCCTTGAAGGTTATTTAAAGGGTCAAAACATTGTGATACGGGACCATCTAGAAGGATACATCATCCTTTACAAAGGATCCATAGACCAATGACTAGATCAAGAACAAGACAAAGGAATCAAGAACTAGCCACATTGGTCCGAGAGTTGAAGTCCAAAGAAGAAGCCAATCTTCATTTAAAAGATGAAGTACAAGTTCAACTTCTAACTCTTGAAAGCATTCAAATCGGCCCAAACAAGCATTTTGGCTAAAAAGGGTATTTTAGTCTTTTCACACATTAAAGTCTATTCTAGACTTTAATTATATTTAGTATTGTTATTTTCCTATTTCTAGCCGTGTAATAGCAAGTATGCTAAATAAAGGACATGTTGTCCATAAGTTAGTTAGTTTGTTATTAAGAGCCCTAATGCAACTAGGACTCTTCATTATTTGGTAGTTATTTTAATTAATGCCGCCAAGATAATAGGCACATGTCCCTATTATCTTGTTTAGGTAGTTACTTGATAGCAAGTTGTTATTCAAGAGTCCTAATTCTTCAAGGACTCTTATTTCCCTTTTCCTAGTTTGAGTTGGAACCGAATTACCCTCTACTTAAAGGGAATTTCGGCCACCTCTTTTACTTAGACTTGATATATTGATATTTTGATTAAGGTTAATCCTTTGATACTTACTTGTTTATGAATTTCCGATTGAATTTCATATTCCTTTAAGTTACTGTATCAACTAGTTGTGGTGTTTCAACCTCCATTGATACTTAGCCTTTCCGGGATTGTGTTAAGTGTATTCCCATAGAAAACTATTCGAGATAGAGAAAGATCTTCTTTTAAGCCGAATCTTGATATAACCCATCAAGGTTTCGCATCACATTGCAAGCAAATCGAGTTACAACGGCTGTATTTTTGCCTTGATATGACATATTCGGTCGACCGGACTAGGCAGTAGGTCGCCCGAAGTGGTTCAGAAGTTAAATTCAAAGGCTTCTGTCTCGATCTCGGTCTACCGCAATATGTGGTTCGGTCGAACGAAGCAAGGTCCAGTCAACCGACCTAAGATACGGTCTTACGAGATTAAATAGTCGTTGGAGTTTGGAACATTCAAAAGTGACTAAGTAGAAAAGACAGTCTGGTCGACCAGCAACACATGTTGGTCGACCGGACTTCCTCAGATCGCCCGAGGTCTAGGACCCGGTCGACCAGACTTCAGTCCATAAGTGATTTTTCCACTTGGACAACTTTCTATTGTTCTCAAACTCATACCTTTGAGGTCCATGAGAAGCTATCTTACCATTTTCCTTAATGTAAGTGTGAGTGGAATATCATATCAATAAAACCCAAGCTCACACAAACATTAGAACTTCTGAATGCCTTGTTATCAACAAAACAAGATTGATCACATAAACCCTTAGGACTTACATGAGAGATTAGTTATTATTGGATAAAAGGGAGGACATTATTGCCTACTATTGAGATAAACTAAGGAGGGTGGAGTTCCAATAATGGCTCTTATATATGTATAAATAAATATAGTATAATAGTAGTATATAGCATATATATTAGTGGTGAATGTTGATACCTCATGACGTAAAGGTCATGAGTTTGAATTTTCTTCCCGATTATTAAATTCTCATATTTCTTGTAATAGACCCTCTTCCAACACACACACACACATATATATATATATATATATATATATATATATATATATATATATATATATATGAGTAAATGACCTATTTTGGACATAAACTACTTTTGCTTTTCGGATTGTAGACCTAAATTTTGTTTTCGACTCTACCTGGACTTCAACAATTTACGGGTGCCCCGATATAGACAAAATTCAAAATTCCGGCCAAAATCTGACTGATGCGTAAAACGGTGCCATTTTTGCATAAGCAAATATGTCCGTGCAGAAGAAAAAAAACTCGAATTCTAACCATTTATTCGAACCCTATTTACGATCAGACTCATACCCGACCCGACCCGACCCGTCTCCATCTTCATCCTCTCTCTCTATAGCTAGGTTCCAAATAACCCTAAATGACCAAAAGTTGCTTCAAAATTGAGCTGAAATACAAACCCTAAATTGGGAATGCTACTCTGTGGAGGTGGTTCTTTGAAATAGACAACTTTTAGGTTTTCGTGTAAAATCATTTTCATACATTCTTCTTCCCCAAGTGCGATAAGAGTAGGGTGCTCTTCATAAACACCAAAATGCAATTTTCAATGTGGGTTTTCAATTTTTTTTCTCTAAAACTTGTATTTCTCTTCAATTCTGACAATCCCCAATTCAAGCCCAGAATTCTGCATCACTTAGCAACGGATCACATGTCGGGACTGGAATACATGGGGCGAAATTGAACTTTCAAAACGGGGGTGGTTTGGGTTGTGGGAGTGATGGTCGTCGCACTACAACAAAAACACTTTTTTGCGACGTTTTTGTACCAACGCTTTTATCAAACGGCCCTTAAAACAAAAAAGAGTAAGTTAAAGAAACACTTTTTGCAAACGTCGCAATGTTTGGATTTTATACGACGTTTCATAGCGTCGATTATAGTAATTGTTGTTCAAAACGACGTTTTGATGTTGGTTTTGCGACATTTACAGTAAATGTTGTTATAAATTGTTACTTTTTGTGACTCATATAACGACATTTAAATACTATGTCGTTAGATCTTGTGATTTTTCAAACAAACATCGCTAAATTTGAATTTTATACGACATTTCATAGCGTCGGTTATAATAATTGTTGATAAAATCGACATTTTGATGTTAGTTAGCGACGTGTACATTAAATGTTGTTATAAATTGTTACCTTTTGCGACTCATATAGCGACATTTATATAAAACATCCTTAAATCATGTGACATTTCATACAAACGTCGCTATACTTGGATTTTATAGGACGTTTCATAACGACAATTATAATATTTTTTGTTCTTACCGACAATTTGATGTTAGTTAGTGACATTTACATTATATGTTGTTATACATTATTACCTCCGTCCCATATTATTTGCAACGTTTCAACTTTTGAAACATGTCAAATTATTTGCCACGTTTCAGAATCTGACAAACATTTGACATGTTCTTTCCAAAACTACCCTTCATCTAACTAGTCAACACTTATTTAATTATTTTAGTCTTTCTAACAATTCACACTTATCTATGCACACCAAACAATACACCTTAATACTAACTCTAATTAATTACACCATCGAGTCTAGCTGGTTGGACAAATGCATCATCATTTTGCTATTGGTATTGGGATGGCCGTTGGTACTTGGTAGGATTAGTGTTGGTATTGGTGTGGTTAGTTTTGGGTTGATAACTTGACTTAAAATTTACATTCATTAATTAGAGTTTTTTTTTTTCTTTCAAATTACTTATCATCATTTACTAGTAGTATTAAATTAGGGGTATTTTGGACTTTCTTATTCATTATTAATGTATTCTAATGATTACCTTGGTCTGTGTAAAAAGGTTAAATGTTGCAAATAATATGGGACGAAGGTAGTATTACTTTTTGCGACTCATATAGCGACATTTATATATTTTGTCGTTAGATCTCGTGACATTTTCAGACAAATACAAATACAATGATTATGTTTTTGAAATGGTTTTTTTTAAAGAAAAATTAAAGACATTTAATTATTAAATTTTTAATGAGAGTGTATTAATTTTAATTTGATTCATAACAAAATCAAAACACAAAGAGAAATTAAAATAAGTAAAGGTACAAAATTCAAAATTCCATTATAATAAATATAATAGGAGGAGAAACAAATAACAAATGATCATTTAGTTTAGCGGCGCATTGCACGACATACATGCAGGAGGTCGCGTGTTCAATTACCATCTCTTTGAGTAGGGAGAAGATTTATTATATATTATCCGGCTCCGATTATTCAAAGGTGGCTAGACTCAACAGTTCGGCTTGTCTCTAGGCTCCGACTCGGCAGTCTGGTTTCAAAATTTACGAATGTCGGAATAGGTATTTTTTTGTGACTATTTAAAAACGTCGTAATAACTACTTATTCACGATAATAAATGTTGGTATAGATCTATATCGACGTTTTTTTGACTTATTGCGACATATGACAAACGTCGCAATAGACTTTTTTTTGTTGTAGTGTCGGCGAAGGGGAAGGTAGCGGTTGGGGTGGGGGTGGGTGGGTGGTTGGTTATGGTGAAAATGATGGGAGGGGAAGATGGAGATGATGGTGGTGATTGTGGGTCGGGTCGGCTTGTAAACGGGTGGGTCGAGTAAAAACATGGTTATCTTTTTATGCGGGAAAAATTGCCTCCAGACTGATTTGCACATGTCAGTCACGTGACCGATTTTGACTGGAATTTTGAATTTTTCTATATCAGGGCATCCGTAAATTGTTGAAGTTCAAGTACCATCGAAAATAAAGTTTAAGTCTAAAATTCGAAAAACAAAAATTCGTCTCCCTCGTCCCAATTAAAGGTGCAAAAATGTCGGTTTTAGCTATTGATTGTCATTCGATTATTTGTTGAAAATAGTCTCCTTGAAAGCACATAGAAATTTTCCACATCATAGCTTGAGAGAGCATCAATAAAGAACAAAAATAATGCATATTGTTCATACAGCAATCTTTGGAAATCTCTTAAAATATCAACATTAGGGTAATTGGTGTATTTAGTTCTAAAACAATTTTTGCTTGACAAGCTTGGTTTCTAAAGGTTGTTTGCAACATTTTAGATCCTCAATCAAATTTATGGGTCATGAATTGGTCCTTACGACTTTTTTTTTTTTGAAATATTGAATGTTAGTCAACAAGTAATGTGGGCAAAATTGGAACTTCACATTTTTTTTTAGATAATTAATACCATATGGACTTAATTGTAAAGATAATTAAAAATAAATACCTAATTGCAAAATTTAAACTTTTCCCCTCCTCCTCCCTCATCCCTCCAGCCGCCTCCTCCTTCCAGCCGCCTCCTCTCTCCTCCATCCAGCCGCCTCCTCCTCTCCCTCCTACCCCCTTCCTCCTCCTCCTACTCCCTCTTTCTTCTGCTCCCTCATCCCTCATCCCTCCTCCATTCTTCTCCCTCCAACCGCCTTCTCCCTTCTTTTCCCTCCTCATCACTTCTCCCTCATCCCTCCAGCCGCCTCCTCCCTCCTCCCTCCTCTCTCCAGTCGCCTCCTCCTCCACTACAAGAAAAAGCATATTTAGTGACGACGAAAGTCATCACTGTAAGGTCGATTTTATGTCACAATTAACGTTTGTAACCATTTTTTGAGGTCGTCACTTGCCACAAATACCTCCGTCACTGATGAAATTGTGACGACATTTTCAATTTGGTTACAATTACACAATGCTTCCATGACTAAATTGTCGACACAAAAAATTGCACAATAAGTGACAAAAATAATGGCCACAACAAATATAAATATGTGTTACGATAGTTTTGCCACAAAAAAAATTAAATTGTGACGAATTAAGTCATCACAATATTTATATTTATAGTGACGACATTGTGGACACTAACAGGGGCGGATCCAAAGGGTATTCATGGTATTCAATGAATACCCTGAACAAGAAACAATAATAGTAGGGATGGTATAGTACTTATCCTTTTAAGTTAGAGGTCCAGGGTTCAATTCTCTCTAGCACCATTTTATTTTTTGGTCTTCATCTCTTCACTCCAAATCCCAACTCCCCTCTCACTGTAAGTTCACGTTTTATTTTTTGGTATTCATCTCTTCACTCCAAATCCCAACTCCTCTCTCACTGTAAGTTCACCTTTTCAATTTTCTTTTTTTTTTTGGGCATTTGAATCCGTTTCATAGATTTCTTTACAAATTTCTTGCATCTGTTTATGGGCATTTGCGTAAATTATCTAATCCCTTTACTGATTTACTTTACTGTGAAATGGTTTCACTTTACTGATTTGCATATGTTAAATGGTTTCACTTTACTGATTTTTACTTGATCCAAATCCAAATCCCTAAATTATCTAATCCCTAAATTATCAAATCCAAATCCGTCCCTGTCCCTAATTATCTTCATCTCTTCACTCTTCACACTCCCTAATTAGATAACTTTTTCTTATTTAGAATGCACAGATTTTTCAAGCCGAAACCGATTTTTTTTTTGGATTATGAAATGAATACCCCGTGTTTGAATCCTGGATCCGCCCCTGGTCACAAATATTCTTTTCAAAACAACAATGCACTTTAAATCTGTGACAAAGGAAATTTTAATAGTGACCAATATCTAAAATACTTGGTCACAATATAAAAGGTATTTGTTATTATAATTTGGTCACTGAATAAAACGTATCTATAAAATAAAATTTATTTGAGACCGAAAAAAATTCTCACTATTATATTCATTTTCATCATAAATATATTATCAACTAAACGCCACAACTATTATTAGTTACAAAAAAAAATTATTAGTTACCATTTTATTTAACTAATTTGGTGACTACTATGAATGTTATTTGTCACGAAATATTTCCATTAAATTAAATCGTATTCTATATTAACTTTGTCATTAATGTGTCCAATGTTGCCATTAATAATAATATTAATTTAATATTCAAAATTTATATATATATATATATATATATATATATATATATATATATATATTGTGCAAGAAACACAAATATTTTTGTAAAAAATGTCGCATAATTAAATAAAATTATTAATAGCATATAAAAATAGATGAAAGATCCAACTAATTATTCAACATCCTAATTTCCAATACAAATTATAGAAAATTCTAATATTCAAACAAAACAATGATATAATTGATAATTCTAATAAACTACTCTTCAAAATTATGGCCGCATTATGTTTCTCGTCTCGGAGCTTGGAAAAGTGTGTGTACTTTCTTTACCAAAAGAAGTAGAAGAATGCTTCAAGAAGAATGATATCATCTTTCACCTCCAACCAAACTACCTGCCGGAAAACTTCTCACTAAACAACAAAACAATGGGATTGTATCCATATGGTGACCACTCGAAAAATTCCTTGGAGCATATAAGTACTTTATGCATTTATTTCCTGCAAAATCCACCAATAATAATATCAACTAATTATTCTACGACCTATGATAATAATGATATGTAGTACCAAGTACTTTGATACTCACATTGCTACTTGGAGAACTTGATGTTGTAGTATTATTTGAAGTTTCACTTGGGGAAGACGGATTGAGTAACACACCAGGAATCACTCCAGCACTTGCCAAATGTGCAAAAATTGCAGTAACATGTTTCATTTCCACGCCTTGTTTATTAATAGAAGCATTTTGAACTTGAATCTGCTCCTCTTGTTTTTTAGTCATTTCAGTAAGTCTTGCAACCTCATCTTCTAAATCACTCGCACGTTTCTTTGCAGCTACAACTTCTGCTAGATATTGATTTTTTTTTTTGTAGACTTAGATGTTACTCCTTTAACACCTAAACCACGTGCATAACTTGTCTTCCGTTCCATGACTAGGCTAAAATGCTCCACAAGTGGTTGCGCTGCAGACGAAATTTTTTCTTTATTTTTCTCTCCCTCTTCTTGAAGCTTAGTCTGCATACATAATCAAAATACATACAGAAAATAATTGAATTAAATTTTATAAATATCAATAATAAAGTACAAAGTTCAATTTGACTAATATTGTTTGTACCATTATTTCTTTACCATTTGGAGTAGACCAAGTACCATTTGGCTTTTGTCTTGTTGCCTTCCAAACTTTAACAGTGTCAGGCCATTCATTAGAATCTTCGTCTTTCTAAAAGGGAAGAACAAATAAACGAAATAATCAGTTGAAACTCTAATTTTCAGAAAAAAGTCAAAATAAAGTTTAAGTAAAGAAATTGTACCATCTCATACGCAACTTGCACAATTGACTTTGTTCCAATAATTGATTTCATCTCTTGATTTCCCCTGTTATTTGTGTTTCTTTGACTTTGCTTCTATACGATGATAAACAAATTTATTTCTATAAAAAGAATCCAACGGCAACAAACAACCAGTGTCATTTATTCACAATCAATTTAAAGAGCATACCATGAACTGTTGAGTCTCCCATTTATTCACAATCAACCATTGTCACACACTTTCATCCATGTCCTTTGGGCAATCTTTTCCCTTGAGATACCTCTCGTGCAAACGGTAATGACGATTTGTGTACTGTGATTGCACTTGATTCATCACATATGCTTGCACATCAATCGAAAAATTGAATTTGTCCTAAAATCCACATGTAGAATGAAACAATTGGCAAAAATATACGGGGACAATAAAACGTTCAAGACAATAAAAAAGTAAAAAAATTCGAAAAGGACACAAGGCTTAAAGTCAAAATACATTTAGGACGATACTAGGGAGTACTTCATAACTGACCCGTGAGTTGTTCCCATGCTTTAGCAAGAGAAGAAACAAAGAAATACAACAATTATTTCAATATATTTTGGCCATTCTTTCATCAAGCAAAGCTCTCTACATAGAAATCGATAGCAACCCTTTGCCAACAACTTCAACAGTCAAGTTTCTACCAGGAAGCTTCCACTACTATTTAGAAGGGTCATAAAAAAGAGAAACACCAAGAGCATGACCATTATAAGCAAAACATAAAAGGTTCATGAAGACTAAAAAAACCACAAAGCAAATTCTCACTATCTACTGGGAATTCAGAGTGAGTTTAATGCTTAGCAGGAAAAAACAAAAAGGAAAGAAAATACTATCAAAGCAGTACCAGAAAGCATCACCATCCTTTTCTTGTCTCTAAATTTGTGATTTATTAATGTCTTGAAGAGAAATGGTAAAGCTTCTATTGTTCGAGAATTCTATTAAAAAAATGCAAGAGTTGAATGGTTTGAAAAGCAATTCATACCTTTAAAAATGACCACATTGTCTTGATATCGTCATCAGATATATCCTTCCAGCTAACAACATTAAATGGAGCATGGTGTCGAATGCATATAGTGACTTCTGACTTGAACAACTTAGCATGCTTACCACATACCTTATAGTATGGATGAGGGAATTGAATATCTAGTTTTTTCCCCTTAGCTTTCTTCTTTGTAAGTTTCGCATTAATAGTTGGTCCCCGTCCACGCCTTCTAGGATTTTCACTTCCTGTAAAAATGAAATTTAATATATAACATAAATTTTGAAAATGGAAAAATATAATTATATCATTTTGAAGATCACTTACCTATGGCAGCAGCAAATTCTCCACCTGGCCCAACTATAGGATTGGATTGTTGATTAGGAACCTCCGTATCTTGAGACTCCTCGACCATAGCAACGGAGTTTTGTTCAACATCTCGACTTGACAAGGATCTCCTTTTCATAACCATCTTGCGTTTACGAAATATACACCGAGTAATCGATTTAACAACAAACACCATCAAGAAGGATATCGAAATAGTATGCCAAGTATGAAGTAGATAAATTGAGGCTCTTTCTAATTGTTGAGTGAATTAGGATGTTACGATCAATAAATTGCTAGTTTTTTTATATTTCTTTCAGTTTGCATTTTTTCGATTATAGAAAATCGCGTTAAGAGGTATATATAATAGTATTTTTAGAAAAACCGGACACCGAGATAAGTGAATGAGATCATTGTTACAATGAAAACTGTTAAAACTTATCAAAATAACCAACTATTCAATCAAAATAACCAACCTTTTAATCAAAATAACAAACAATCAAAGAAGCTAAGAGGGATTCTAGAATTAAAACCTTCAGAATTCATAAAAGAATAATAAATTGAAACTCGAATAGAGATAATACCCCGTAGGGTGACTGACACAAGCACAGAAAGTTGTGGTTCTTGGTTGGAGATGGCGGCACAACTCAAAAGAACTCTGATGCGTGAGAGAGAAGGAGGAGGATACATTTCCTAATAAAAGAAATAACATATTTATGGTTTAGAATTAGGAGGGAATTCAAAAAACAATGAAATCATGTTGGAGGGAACTCAAAAAATAATGAAATCAGGTTGGGGGAATTAAGATAAACTAAATTGGAGGGACACTATGAGTAGAAATTTCAACTTAATTTACTACGGCTGATGAATATGTTGGAGGGAAGTAGTAGATTTAGGGTTTAAAACTAGAGTCTTAGTGTTGTTGGTAAAGAGATATTCAACCACGATCAAATCTCCTTGATGTGATCACAATAATGATCTAATTTGGCATCCCTTAGTTCTTTCATATTTATTTCCTAATTGAACCTCTTTTGAAAAGGAAAATTCCAATTAAATATGGACTTACTTCCTCTTGAAAATCTTGATTATCCTTTGCGTGAATAAGGCTTGATTTGTTTTCCTTTTTCTTTTTTTTTTGTCTTCCTTTTCCAGTATAGGTCGATGAGCCTCTTGCCTTCTTTTTATTTTGCTTATTTCTATACAAATAATCCTCTCAAAATATGAGTTCTTTAATACAAAATTTCACTACTAAAAAATGCAACTTTTGCGTGAGGCGGCGCCTGCCACAAAAAGTACCTTTGCCGACGCGAAAATCTTTTTGCGTCGGTCATGCGACGGCAATTGAAGGGCCGCAACGAAAGGCGCCGCAAAAACTTCACGACGGGAAGCGCCTGACGCAATTAGTTTTTGCAACGGGAATTTTTCTATTTGCGACGCATTTTTTCCGACATGAAAACTTAGCAAAAACGACTATTTTTTGTGTCGCTCATAATATCCGACGCAACAACCGACACAAAAAAACAATTTTTGCGACACCTTATATACTGTAGGGAAAAAAAATTCAGCGTCGCAAGTATAAAAATAAAATTTGTTTATTATTTTTTTTGCAATGGCACAATCTGACGAAAATTGTTTTTTAACCGTCGCAAATGATATAATAATATTATATTTATTATTTTTTGCAATGAGATAATCTGTCGCATATAACATTTAACTCGACGCTATAACAAAACTCAAATTATTTTTACACTGACGAGATAAAATATTTCCGTTGCAAAAAAAAAGAATAATTTTAATTTTCCCATCCAATGAAAATTGACGAAAATAATAGTTAGCTTTCATATTCTTTTCTTTGCTCCAACTTTACATGAAATTTACTTCTAACATATACAAGAAAGTATATTCTCTACATACTATATAATAATTCCATTCTGATTTGTATGAATATATCCTATAAATGGAAAATCTGCACCTTCTTGCAAGTGCTTAAACCTACAATGTGACTAATTACAGTAATATGTATCGGAGTAAACGTGCCAATACCCATGAAGATAACCGGCTGAGCACTTCTTGGATACCTTGGAGTACAACATGGTATAGTTCTTCAAATCGAATACCTTGTATATGCTGATAAAGACCATCAAGAAACAATGTTAGTAAATTTAGCCGCTTCCAATAGAAGTTAAAAGTAATCATACAGAACACACGTGAAGGCGAAGCATTAAAAAACTTACCTATCTTGAGCAGAATAAGTAAGAACCTTGCCATTTACATCATCAAACTCCACAAAACCAGGCCACTTCAGCGACTCTGATTCAAAGAGGGGGAAACCTGCATCTGGCTTTCCTCTTCGTATATATCTGACATGAAATATAGGTCCAGATATCAATACTAGAAAGAAGGCAGGAACAAGAAGAAAAAAAACTCCTAGCAAGGGAGAATCTGAATGTCATACTCGATCCTCGTGGTTCTGCATCTCAACGAACTGAAATTATCAGAAGCATAAACTGAAACAGTGATGAGTGAATCATTGTTCTTATTGTAAAACAAGCTTCTTATGACTTCATCAGGACTGACATTCAGAAAGCATATCCTCTCGTTAGTCTCTGCAAGCAAGTAAATCGTATAAGTCTGTCGTAAAGTTGAGTTATAAAATAAACACCACAGACAGACACATATTTGACACATTTACCTCTGCTGAATGCTGCACAGATTCTAGATTGAGCAAGAGCAAAGACAATATCACGTGTAGAACCTATTTCAATAATCTTTGATCACTTCCGGAGAAATGGAAGCACCATGCTAATTTTCCCCTTTGGGTCATGAGTATCATATTCCTCCTGAAGAAAACTCTTACCCATTTAACCACCAATAGGAAATTTACCTCCAAACAAATACTAGTAAAAATTGCTAAATAGTACCCCCAAAATAGCAAATTTACCACAGATACATTTCTCCTTTGCAAAGTGCATGTCACACAGCTCATTAACTGCATACCTAGCATCTCACGTTTAGCCGAATTAATGGTGACTCGGTTTTAACAAGGCTTACGTGTACAATCGTAAAAAGACGCAACAAACGGTTAGCTACATCATTAAAGTACAATTTGAAGAACAGAACTCATGCACATGTGCAGCCAATATTCGTTTACAAATATAGTAACGTACCAGCGGTCAAGACTTGAAGTAACCGATGGTAACGGCTTACCATATGCTGGGCACAAAAGATGCACAACAGCTAAAAGCACCCACTAATCAACAAAATATTATACCAAAAAATAAGCAAACAAATACCTGGACCACATATCATTAGAAAGAGTCATAGAGTAACAGATAACGCAACACATTTAGTATTCTGTCCTCTCATCAAATGCAGAAGCATACATGAATTCATATCATGCATGCATGCCCAATTAGTTCTAAACTTCTAATACCATCATTTCCCCTGGTCATTAGTTTAAGGTTTGTCCAAGCTCCCTGCCAAACCTCAATCAAGTGCAGAACCCTAACGTATCAGTTAATCAAAGTCACTGAACCACACAAATCAATTACCAATTATCCAAAACCCCAAACTTTATCATCAGTTCCACAGAAATCAGAGTCACTTTGAACAACTAGAAAAAAAACCTAACTTCGCCATCCATCCATCCATCCAATTGAGAGTTTCATAACTCAATTTAGAAACAGACAGCCAAAAACCCTAGCTTTACAAGTTCCATCAAAATCAACGAATCATCACCTAAACTCAACAATTAATGCAAAATTTTCCTCAGAAATCAATTAAATCACGCCCAATTATACAGACACGAGCAGAAAAAAAGGGCTAGACCTGTAATCGGATGTTGCGAAAACGCTCCTGGGCGTCACTCATGCTGAAAGCTCGGTCACGCTTGGACACTGTTGACAAAGTCATCCATACCACCACACGGGCACATGCCTGCCCCGTGAGTTTAATGGGCGGGTATGGGCCTATGAATTCCATGCCCATTTAAATGCGGGTATTAATGGGCATACCCGCTTGGGTAACGGGCAATGCGGGTATGGGCGGGTTGCAACAGGGCATGCCCGCTTTGTTTTTTTTTTTTTTAAATTTTGGATATGGATTAATTTTCACCGTTGAGACTTGAGAGCCAAAAGAAGGGGAAAAAAAAACCTAAAAGAACAATATAAAAGTTGAACCGTGTTATATATCTCAAGGAAAGCCCCCTGAAGCCGTTCTATACTTTTATTACCCAAATATTAACGGTTTCATCTCTGAAGGTAACTAAATTATGTTCTAACTTATTATTTATCATTTATCATTTACCATTTATAATGTTTTAAGTTCTAACTTCTCAAGTTGTGTGTGTTTTATAAGTGGAGATGATGAGAAGGAATCAAAATTATCTAAGGTGGATTCAAATAATACTTCTAATGTTCAAGTTCTAAATCAATAGATAGGGGATATTAAAAAAAACGTATCTATTTTTTGTTGCTTTGACTTCAGCAATATGTTTGTTAATTTTGGATAGTTGATCTTGAATTATTTTTGAAATTATGGACTTTGATTGTTTTTTATAACTATTTTGGATATTGTGGACTTGTATTTGATTGTTCTTGAACTATTTGGATATTTATTTACCATTTACAGGACTATAAACTGCAAGTGAATGAGAAATAAATAATTTTTGTTGAATTTTTCGAATTTAATATATATATATATATATATATTTTTTTTTAAAAAAACAAAATTAATAATAAGGGTTGTGGGCATACCTATTTGCCCATGGGCATTCGGCGGGCGGGTACGGGCATCCCTTTTGATAGCCCGTTAAAAAGCGGGCATGCCCGTCCATCCCCATTTAAGACATGCCCATGACGGGACGGGGTGGGGTGGGCGGGCATACCCATTTTGACAGTACTAGTTGTATTCAATTCCTGTCAATTCATACTATACTACTTTAGAGTAAAGATTTTTTTTTTTAAAATAATTATTTTACTGGATGTGGCGAGAAAATCCATCACCATAGCTAATAATACAATTTTGATCATTTGCATCAACTTTATATGTGACGGGAGAATTCCATCGCAATTTTTGGTTATTTGGGGCAAAACCTTTTGCGCTGAAGCAAGCTCCGTCGCAAATTTGGTCATTTGCATCAACTTCATATGTGACGGGAGAATCCCGTCGCAAATTTTGATTATTTGTGGCGAAACTTCTTGCGTCGACCGAAGCCCATCGCATATAATCCCCTTTTCACGACGAATTAATTTGCTGACACAAATAGTAATTAGCGGTCGTAAATGCATAGTACGAAACGACGTCGTACCAGTATTTGCGTTGGTGTGTCTTTCTTGACGCAAATGACAGTTATTTGTAACGGTAAACGCCCAACGCAAAAAGTCTCGTCGCAACATGCTATATTTCTAGTAGTGTTTTGTATAGAAATGTATTAAAATAAAATTTAGTAAAGCCTTAAATAACATGGCGACAAAAAATAATATATTAATTAAATTTACAAGAAACTCCTAAGATTTCACCATACAAGAGTAAATCATTTTTAAAATCGAATCCGACTTCATTCTTAAATTTACAACTAAATTATGTTAAAACTAAGAGAAAAATGTGAAATTTTTATATTTTTTTCTTCTGAAATTTAATTTTCTTAAATTCTCTTTACCCAAAAAATGATGATCATTCTGCTTTAGTGAACTATCTAGGCCTAGAACATAGTAAACCTTTAAGGATTACCATCTAACTGATAATATCTGCATTTAACTCTTAGTTAACCAATGATAATTCATGAAAATCAATCTAGCTAGGCCTCAACTATAGAAAAAATAACACTTGTTTAGTGAAAGATAAGAGGAGGTGGGCGTTTAGGCGTCTTAAGCTTTTACAAAAGTTATACTAGTAGTATTGAAGAGAATGTATAATGGAGAGAATTCTAATACCAAAAGTCAATGAAATGCCACATTAGCATTAATCTCTATGCTTTTTTCAATAGAAGCTCAAGTTTTCAATAATGTGATAGTAAATCATGCTTACAAGTATAGTAATGCCTAATTTCCGTTTTCATTAATGCGATTAACTATTTTACTTAAATCTTTTAACAAACACCTTTTATTGAGTACTCATGAATAAAAATTTATTAGTTAGTTAACCTATAGTGAATTAAGTAAACCTAAACCTTAGTGAAGGTCGTATCATGTAAAAGATGAATATCTTAGTTAACCTATAGAGAATTACGTAAACCTAAAGCTTAGTTAAGGTTGTACAATGTAAAAACTAAATCTATTAGTTAGTTAACCTTTAGTGAATTATGTAAACCTAAACCTTAGTTAAGGTTGTACAATGTAAAAAAGCTAAATCTATTAGTTAGTTAACCTTTAGTGAATTATGTAAACCTAAACCTTAGTTAAGGTCTTACCATGTAAAAGCTAGATCTCTTAGTTAGTAAACCTTCAGATCTTACAACCGTTATTTATTATTATTTAACTAATCTTTATTATTTTTTAAGTAAAATTCTAGTATATTTTACTAGTACTCAATAGACAAAAGAATTGTGATTTTCATTTTTTTATTAGGTTTTTCTTTAAAAAATCATTTACTAAATAGGAAAAGGTTCTTTCGGAAAAAACTGAAAAACAAATAAACCAAAAAGCAGATCACCAAAAGTTTTCTTTTCAATTTTATTTGTTGACAAAAAAATCGACATCAGTAACTAACCTAATATCAAAGAGCAGCATTCTTGTCATCTTAGGCCTTCTAAGTTTGGTAAAATTCCCTCGGTTTTACTTTGTCTCTCCCGCCTTATTGTTGAATTCTGGTTTCCAGTCTGGTGAAATTCCTTTGTCTCTGCCGCCCCTTTCCTGTTTCAAGTGGCAATTCTGAAACATAACAAGATTGAAGGTAAGTCACATATTTTCTCAATTCTTCTAGTGTCTTTATCGAAATCTTCAGTAATTTAAACCATTAAGAAACATCTGAATTTTCCTTCTATTCTTGTTTTTCAAGCTTCGTAGCATGTCTTCAGTTAATACAAACAGTTTGTTTCCTTTTTTGGTATAAGGCTTATTCGTACTGATCTACATAATTGTAAAACAAAAACATTGTTTTGGTAAATTAATCTATAATCCGAATAAAGCACTATAAAAGCCAAGGAGTTTTAGAAATAGTTAAAAGACTTCTTGTTGAGTTATTATGGCTTCTCCTTGAATTTGGCTAAAAGTTGGTTGATCTTGTTGCAGCTGACTTTTGTTTCTGTTTATATTGTTTAGGGAGTAGAACCTCTATACTCAGTCCACTTTATTCAATCCACAAAATATTGAGCGACTAAAGAAGCTAACAGAGTTCAGGTATGAACCTTTGTTCTCTTTGATATTATGATCATCATCAGGACATTCTTCGTTAGAGGTGTATGCACCTATGGGTTTTGTCATACTTGTTCTTTGAAAACAACTTAGTAAACTCTAAAAGTAACTCTAGCTCGTGAAATTGTGCAAAAAATTTGACCGAACATTGCAAGGAGCTGGGGTTGGGGTGTAGGGAAAAACAAAGTAAAAGTTAAAAAACAAGTAAAAGGAGCAGAGAGAACATACTAAAAAAATTGAGATAACATAAGTCCAAGGAGGTCAATTTAACAATCATTACCTTTACCCTAGGCATACTATTTATGAAATGATAATGACCCGATAGTTCCTTTTTCCATTTGAATATGTGATTATTGGCTTCACTCCCTGAAGCATGCTATTTTTATTCATGTTACTGGTTACACATTTCCATGTATAATCTACCACAATGATGACATGCCCTTATTTTATCTATGGCATGCTTTCTTTGTTTATGATGACATGCCCTTATGAGAACAATACTTGATTATATTTATGTTCTTTTTATGTTCAGGGCCAAGGTCTCAGAAAGAACTCATTGAGAAGCTTATCCAGCCTATTTCGCAGGACATTGGAAATATATCAAATTTTGTTGATAGTCAAGGTAATACGACAATAATTCTTATCTATACTTATGAAAGTAAACTAGTTGATGGCTTAGAACTCGTACAGTCGTGACCATTTTATCCTTTAATTTCATGATGTTTTCATTCTTTTCAAATACTACTACTATCACCTGCTTCTGGAGAAGAGAGAGTTATCTAGTGCCAATAACTCTCGTAACACCATGTACTAAGTTATCTTCGCTCACTTTGGTTATGTTTCTAATCAGTTAGTGAACAAGTCAAGCGGATAGCGATAACTTGTGTCTAAGCATAACAATATCTTGTTCCGGAAACTATGTTATATCAATTAATCTACTCATGTATACAGTCTTTCATGTGAACAATTTAATGAACCAGAACAAGCTCCCTTCTAAAAAAAAACATGTCTAGCCAAATAGTTATAATTCTAAAAGAAACTAGTTTCACGAACTACAGTAAGTTATGTACAAAGAGTAAGTTATCAGTTTAGACCAGTTTAACCAAAAAGCAGTCATTCTCCAAGCATAAATTAAATAAAAGCTGACTGCACCTTGTCTACTCGTGGTTATTCCTGACCATTTGGTATGTTGCTCAGCCTTTCTTTTTCTCCCATTGCTGGATCGACATTCCACAAGAATCATCTTGAACTTTCTCCTTCTCAGAAATGTTTTTGTCACATTTCTTTGTGCTCGGACAGTCGACGTTTATTGAACTCGAGCTTAAGTGCCCATTCTCCACAAAGCAACCATTATTTTCAAGCAGAATCATTTGATTCCTGCATATTTCTTCAGCTGAATTGGCCAATGATGGAAACATTTCTGGGATTACAATGTGAAACAGGTCAGGGACAATCAGGGGCGGATCTAGAACCTATATAAACACTAACGAACTCTTCGTCGGAATCAGACCCGAGGGTGCTAACGGAGTCAAACCATGCTTCATCTTGGCACATTCCTGCTATTTAACAACTTCAGCACAATGCTTAACCATATAAAAAACTAAACCGTCTAATGCTAACAAGGTATTATTCCAACACCATAATTTGGCCTAACTTGTCATTGGTTAGAAACAATAAACGCCATCATTTGTGAGCTACGATGAGTGAATTTTACCGTTCATATCAAGTCGATTTTGGTCCATTTGCAGCTGGCTGCAATACATCGGCAGATTAGATAACTCGGAAAGATATCTTCCATTCTCAGCAGCAACTGAAGTGGAAGGCTACGAAACTTTCTAGAATTGTAGAAATACTTCTTCTTTGACTTGAATGTCTTATTAGGCATTGAGACACAACCACCCATGATCACAAAAACCGCCTTCTCGTGTAAGAGCAGGGCAGATTTAGGTAAATATTTTGGCACCTAGGAGTACCATATGGATCTTGTAACCAGTGGCGGAGCCAAATATTAAGTTTAGGTCTATGCTCCGCCACTGCTTATAACGCGGGTAAACTCGCGCATATTCCTGCATAAGAAAACAGCAGCAGTAACTAGTAAGAAATAAACTCAAGTTCAACATATTATTCGGTCATTTTTTGTGTTACCATTAGAAACAAAGTCACGTGAATAAACTTCAAAAGATTATAGGACATATTATAAGATGCAGCACTATAATTTAACTCAATAATATGCTTATAGATCCAGGGAAAAGTGCTCAATCCATGTTCATCTTGTACAATTTAGTTAAAAACAGAACCCAATATAAACATTTCACAAAAAAGACCATCAAGGCAACTACTCGGCTAGAAATTACATAGTGATTTCATCTGTAATTTATGATAGATAACGAAATGGGACAAAAAAATGAGTAAACTCAAAGCCTTTCTATTTTCTGTTTGCAGAAATTCAATTTAACAATAATTATCTTTACCCTGGGCATACTATTAATGAAATGATAATGACCTGATAATTCCATTTTCCATTTGAATATGTGATTATTGGCTTCACTCCCTGAAGCATGCTTTTATTCATGTTACTAGTTCCACATTTCCATGTATAATCTACCACAATGATGACATGCCCTTATTTTATGTATGGCATGCTTTCTTTGATTATTTGAGAACAATACTTGATTAAATTTATGTTCATTTTAAGTTCAGGGCCAAGGTCTTAGAAAGAACTCATTGAGAAGCTTATCCAACCTATTTCGCAGGACATTGGAAATATATCACTTTTTGCTGATAATCAAGGTACTACGACAATAATTCTTATATATACTTGTGAAAGTAAACTAGTGGATGGCTTAGAACTCGTACAGTCGTGAACATTTTAAGATTTTCTCATCTATTCATAAACGTTTATCCTTTAATTTCATGATATTTTCATTCTTTTCAAATACTATATTACTATCACATGCTTCTGGAGAAGAAAGAGTTCTCTAGTGCCAATAACTCTCGCAACACCATGTACTAAGTTAACTTCGCTCACTTTGGTTATGTTTCTAATCATGTAGTGATCAAGTTAAGTGGATAGCAATAACTTGTGTCTAAGCATAACAATATCTTGTTCCGGACTATATTTAGTTTGTCCACTTCTGATTATATGCGGTGCAATTTTTTATATATAGACAGCAAGTTATCAAAAAAAACTACAATGCTTTGTTATTCTGTGTGGCTGAGATGAATAGACATCCGTAGATTAACATTTATAACTTGCTGTCTATATATAATAAAATTGCACCGCATGATAATTTGTTATGTCGTTTGCTATTCCAAACTTTCTGGAATCTATCCCTAGTACTACTACTTTCTGGGGAAAAAAATCATGGCCAAAGCACTGATCCATTTCACAAAAAAGACCACCAAAGCAACTACTCAACCAATCTCTCTCAAGAACTATTTTAAATCCACCGCCCAACTCCCCTGTTCTTCGTACTCCCAAACAAGAAGGAGACACACAATAAATTTACTGAAATTAAACACTACAATAATGAAAATTTAGAATTTAAACGAATAGAAGTTTACAATCAAACTCACCTGAGATCTAAAGGATTCCGACACAATTTAACAATTCAACTGAGCTATAATAGAGTATTTTGGGAAGATTTGCAGCTTAGAATGAGGCGAAAATTGCAGGAGGTTTGAAAAGAAAAGGGGCCTCACAAACCCATTTGATATGGGGGAAGAAGACGACTAGAGAGAGAGAGAGAGAAAGACCTGGAATACAGAGAGCTCTGTCTTTCATTTCCCTCCATATTTGACACTTTATTTTTTTCGTAAAAAAAATTCCTTCATTTTATGGATTTTTTTGTGAAATGGATTAGCTGTTATGTTGTTTTTTTGCTATTAATATTGTGTACTTAATGTTTCTCATATAACTGCTATACTTTATGGATTAGGATCATAATTAGTTCTTTATGTACTACCTCCATTCTTAAATATGAGATTTCCATTACATGTTGCGAAAATTTAAAAAACAAAAAGTATGATTTTTTTAATCAAAATATTAATATTATTATATTAAATAGAATGTATATGTCACTAAATCTATTTAAGAGAGTAATATTGATATTTTGTTTTCAAAAAAATCATAATTTTTGTTTTCTTAATTTTCGCAACATTTAATAGAAATCTTATATTTAGGAATTGGGGTACTTAACTTTTTTGTGTTGAGTTTTTTTGCCTTTTTTTTCTCGTTTTCAAATTATAAGTTGACATTATAGTTATAATTATATAAAGTATTATTTGTGAACACATGAATTGTTGTTGTAGGAAAATGGAGATTAATAAAGCTTGGATAGAAATTTTGGATAGGACAGACTCAAAGTATGAGAATGGAGTAAATGAATTTCTTGATTTTTCATTTAGCCAACTCGATGAAGGAAGAGCTGCTCGTTGTCCATGTAAAAAGTGCCATAACAATTTGTTTTGGTCACAACAATCAATTCATCAACATCTAATGTTAAATGGGATAAACAGAAACTACAAGCAGTGGTACCATCATGGAGAGGTTTTACAATGCTATTCTGATAGTGATGATGCTAATCAGAGCGATAAAAGTGAAAATGATGACGGGATGCGTGATATGTTACGTGATCTTCAACGTGGTAATGTAGAACATGTTGACGATTTTGAAACTCTAAATGAAGAGGGCGACCATGATCCTATAAGAGATATACCTACCGGCCCAAATAAAGAAGCTGCTAAGTTTTATAGATTGTTGCAAGAAATGGAGCAAAAGTTATATCATGGTTGTGAGGAGTCCTCCATATTAGCATTCATTGTTGAGGTATTGAATTGGAAATGTCTTTACGGGATTAGTGCAAATGCAGTTGATGGAGTGCTTCGGATAATGAAAAAATGGATTCCTAAAGATAACAAAGTCCCTAACTCGTATAATGATTGTAAAAAAGTTACTCGAGATTTAGGGCTTTCATATGAAAAGATAGATGCTTGTGTGAATGATTGCATACTTTACAGAAAGAAATATGAGAGTATTGAATCTTGTCCAACTTGTGGTGAATCTAGATGGAAGAACGGTGGGAAAATGAGAAATGTGACTAGTGAGTATAACCGTAAGAAAAAAATTCCACAAAAAGTCTTGCGATATTTTCCATTAGCTCCCCGCTTGCAAAGATTGTACATGGCATACGATATTGCTAAGGATATGAGGTGGCATAAGGGAAAATCAATTAATAATGAGTTTATGAGACACCCGGTAGATTCACCAACTTGGAAACATTTTGATGCAGTGCACTCTTCTTTTGCGGCAGACCCGCGTAATGTTAGGCTTGGATTAGCAAGTGATGGGTTTAACCCGTTTGGAAATATGAGCACTTCTTATAGTGTATGGCCAGTTGTGTTAGTCCCGTATAACCTTCCACCATGGCTTTGTATGAAGGACCCTTATTTTATGATGTCACTCCTTATTCTTGGTCCAAAAGCTCCTGGAAATGATATCGATGTATATTTAGAGTCGTTGATCGATGAATTGAATTGTCTATGGCAAACAGGTGTTGAGACATATGATGCATTTTTGGAGAGTAACTTTCAGTTACGTGCAGCTCTTTTATGGACCATAAATGATTTCCCAGCCTATGGTAATTTATTAGGATGGAGTACCAAAGGTAAGTTAGCATGCCCTACTTGCAATTTTGAGACATCTTCTCGCAGGCTTCAGAATGGACATAAAACATGTTATCTGGTTATCGCCGTTTCTTACCAATGAATCATTCTTGGAGAAAAAATGTTAAAGCATTCGATGGTACCAAAGAAAATGGAAATGCACCGAAACCACTATCAGGAGATGACATTGTTGAACAATATAATCAATTTTCTCAGGTAAATTTGAATAATGTTTTCGTAATTTATGTCTTTTTTGTTGATTTTTTACTATATTATTTTTATTAAACAGGTTAAGTTCGGTAAGAAAACCAGAAAAAGGAAGCGAGAAGATGTTCCATTGATTGGAAATTGGAGAAAGAAGAGTATTTTTTTCCAACTCCCATATTGGAAAAGTCTTAAGTTGCGACATAATTTGGATGTCATGCATATTGAGAAAAATGTGTGTGATAACATAATTGGAACTTTACTAAACATTGAGGGGAAAACAAAAGATACAATAAATACTCATTTTGATCTACAAGCTATGGGCATACGTCCTGAACTTCATGCAACTTCTAAAGGTGATGGGAGGTATGTGTTTCCCCCTGTATGTTATACGTTGTCAAAAGATGAGAAACGGGTATTTTGTCAGTTTTTAAATGAATTAAAAGTTCCAGACGGCTATTGTTCTAATATTTCTCGATGTGTGAACATTGCTGAATCTAAGGTTTTTGGCATGAAATGTCATGATTGTCATGTGTTTTTACATCGATATCTCCCCCTTGCTATACATGGATTGCTAAGTAAAGAAGTGTGTGTAGGATTGCTTGAGTTATGTTCTTATTTGAGGGAGTTATGTGCTAAAGTTCTGCATTTAGATGACTTGGAAAGACTTGAAGAATCAATTCCACTTACACTTTGCAAGTTAGAGAAGATATTTCCTCCTGCATTCTTTGACGTAATGGTTCACCTAACTATTCATCTTGCGAGCGAGGCTAAACTTGGTGGACCAGTACAGTTTCGATGGATGTATCCTATAGAGAGATATTTGCGTAGGCTTAAATCTTATGTGGGAAATAAGGCGCGTCCAAAAGGTTCAATTGCTGAGGCATATATTGTTCAAGAATGTATGCATTTTTGTTCAAGGTATTTGCGTGGAACTGAAACTAGATTGAATCGGGGTGGAAGAAATGACGTGGATGGTGATTCTAGTTCTCATTCTGGGTTACAAGTCTTTTCAAAAGCTGGTAGGCCTTTACTTGGAAATAATTACGAAGAGTTGAGTTTAACTGAATGGGCCCAAGCTAGAATGTATGTGCTAGAAAATTGTGAAGAAATCAGAGAGTTTGTGGAGTAAGTTCTCTAACCTCCAAAATTAGTCACATTACTGATAATTTATTTATGCTATATGCACTTCACAAGTGGCAAATGATAATTTATTTGTTTCAATGTGCAGTATGCATAAAGAAAAACTCAAGGTGGAGGATCCGAAAAATGTAGAAAGAAGACACAAACAAGAATTTCATCAGTGGTTCAAGAAATATGTAAGTATATAGTTATGTTTTTACGCATAATGTTTATAAATTCTAATATATATACAATTTAAAATTTTAATATATATTCAAACTCTAGGTTATCCAATTGCATAATGAAGGAAGTGAAATGGTAAGTGATCAATTATTACACTTAGCTTTTGGGCCAGACAAACGAGTTTGTCGATATAAAAGTTTCATTATCAATGGTTGGAGATTTAACACAAATGATAGAGATTTGCATTTAAAATCACAAAACAGTGGAATTCTTGTGAAAGGTGATGTTAATACAGGCAATTTGGACTATTTTGGTGTATTGACGGATATTATACAACTAAATTATCAAGGGGGAAATAGTATTATTTTATTTAAGGCTCATTGGTATGATGTGTTTCATAAAGGTGGATTGAAGGTTGACAAGTATGGATTTCCTATGGTTAATGTCACACGCAAGTTGAAAACTGATGAACCATATGTTTTAGCTTCTCAAGCTGAACAATTTTATTATGTAAAAGATATTAAAGAGGCTAATTGGCAAATTGTTGTCAAGACCAAACCTCGTGATTTGTATGATTTTTCAGATGATGATATAGGAGATGAGCCATGCCAAGAAAATGAAAATTTTGGGTTTACACTACATGAATCTGTTATAGAGGAAGATAATGATTTGGTGCATGTACGTAGATCTGATTTAGATGCAATAATTGTTGAAGGAAATCCGGTTACTATTTATACAATGGGTGTTGAAGAAAACAATGAATTTGATTATGATGAAGACATTATTATTAGTGATGATGAGATAGTTTCTAGAAGTGGAGATGATGAAGTCGATGACAATGATGATGATTGAACATCTGCGGTTTTTAATTTTTAAATATTGAAACAATTTGTTTTTGTTTTTTTTAATTATTTTTCTTTTTATTTATTTTCTTTTGCTCAATGTCAATCCGATACACAGTGAAAAACCATTGCAATATAAAATATACGTGTTAAAATTTATCGTCTTAAAGATGATCAAAATTGTTACCATAATAGTAGTTGTTTTTTTCTTTCTTTCTTTTGATGAATCTATTCAGTTAAACCAACTAATTGACATTTTGGAAGACATGTATTTTTAGACTTAATTTCATTATTGGAGGTTCTGAAATTTTTGGTGGAGGTTCTGTGAGCTTTTTAAAGCTACTTGCAGTTTTTGGGGTGTATTTGGGTGTCTGTTTGCTATTTCCAGTTGTTTTTCCTATTCCATGCTGGTTTGGGCTTTTTTCAGACGAATGTTTGCTAATTTCAGGCGGATTTTTACTTTTTCCAGCCAAATTTTTGCTATTTCAGGGAGCATTTCTATATATTTTGAGCCTTGGTTTTTTTTTTTTTTTTTGAGTTTTGGATAAACTATGTAGGGAGCATTTGTATTTCTCTTAAATTTTTTGGAAGTACATTTAATACTCAGTTTGTATTACTAGAATTTTTTAGTAACAATAGTAAATGTTTCATTGGCAAAAGAATTTTGTTTAAAATAAATAAAAATATTAGTGACAAAGACAAGTTGTCATTAATAAGTTTTCACCCACCAAAAAATCAATGACGTCATAGTACATATGCTATTAGTGACAACATCTAGTAAAAAAAAAACAGGACACTAGTAATACATTAATAATGACAACTTAACTTTGGAAAACAATAATCGTCACAATTTGCTCTGGTAACAAATAAAAAATTCGTCAGTGCTAGTACAAACAATAGTGACCATCTATGTTTTGTCACAATAAACCTCTAATTTGTTACCACGTTTAGTTGACACTGGCCAATTGAACTTTAGTGGCTCAAATATTCATCACAAAAAGGCGTAAGTAGAGTGACAAAACACTTTTTGTCACAATAAATTAGAATACTAGTGATCATCAAATATTTTGTCACAAATAAGTTTCATCCTCACAAAAAAATATTGGCCTCGGGGCGCGTATACTATTAGTGACAAAAGCTTAGTGATAAAAAAAATTGCGACACTATAAATATAGTAATGGTGACAACTTAATTGTGAAAGATGTAAATCATCACCATTAACATACAACACTGACAAACATGTAAGTTGTCACAATTAGTACCTACAATTAGTGACAACAAAATATTTTGTCACAATAAACCTCTTATTTGTGACTAAATTGTATATGGTCACAAAAAAAGTCGTCACTGAATGTCTCCACTCTTGTAGTGCTCCCTCCCTCTCTGCCGCCGCCTCCTCCCTCTTTCTTCTGCTCCCTTCTCCCTCCCCCTCCTCCTTTTTTCTCCTTCCAGCCGCCTCCTCCCTTCTTTTCCCTCCTCCTCCCTTCTCCCTCCCTCCAGCCGCTCTTCCCTCTCCCTCCTCCCTCCAGCTGCCTCCTCCCTCTTTCTTCTGCTCCATTCTCCCTCCTCCCTTCTTCTCCCTCCAGCCGCCTCCTCCCTTCTTTTCCCTCCTCCTCCATTCTCCCTTCTCCCTCTGCTGGTCCTCCCTTCTTGGCCGGAATTGGATGATGATTTTATTTTTTAGTTTTATAATTAGGTATTTATATTTAAGTATATTTACAATTGAGTACATGTGGTATTAATTATTTAAAAAATACGTGAAGTTCCTATTATACCCTTGTACACTTGACTAATAAATACAAAAGGACGTAAATAGCTGCAAACAATCACTAGGGACCATGTATGCCAGCCCGAAAATTGATTGAGGATCTAAAATGTTGCAAACAATCTTTAGGGACCAACCTTGCCAAGCGAAAATTGTTTCAGGACTAAATACACTAATTACCCATCAACATTATTCTATTAAATAGAATTAATGATATTTACCTAACAAAGCACCATGCCTTTTGTTTTTGTTTTTGTTTTTTTTTAAATTTTTGTTGCACGACCTACACGACTTATATTATGAAATCGAGGGGTAATAAAACTTTGATTTGAAATCTTGTGTTGCGTGCATATGTTAATAAACTTTCTTCCAAAATAATGCAAATTAGCTTCTAACTTTGGCAGTTTGTTTTATTTGTCCTACCAGACTAACTTCCATTACAATATTGGATATTAAACATCATACGCGGATAAAAACCAATATATTCCTAGATTACTCCAAAATTTGCCAATAAAATAACCAAACCACCACCCTTAGTCGTTTTCTTTCTACTACCTCCATTTCTAAATATGTACATTTATTACATGTTGCGAAAATTAAAAAAACAAAAAGTAAATTTTTTTTGTAATCAAAATATCAATATTACTCAATTAAATATAATTAGTGGTATACAAGTCATATTTAATATAAAATATATGTATTTTAATTATAAAAACATCTCAATTTTTCATTCTTTATACTTCACAACATGTAATGAAAGTCTTAATATTTAGAATCGGAAGAAGTACTTTCTTAGAAGAGCAAATATCTACTTCTACCACAGAAATAGTTTCGTGTGCTAATTCTGACACAAATAATATCTTGGTGTCTTTTCTGCTACAACAGTAGTTTTGTGTGCTATTTCTGGCACAAATAGTTTTTCGGTACTTTTTTTGCAACAATTTTTTGTTTTGCTTGTTATAAGTGTCATAATGCTACCTATCAAATTCAGATTCGACCCGACCCGACCATTAATCCAACAGTCTCTTTTTTACCTCATTCTAATTCAAATGTAAAATTGATAAACAATCCAATTCGGTTAAATGGTCGGGTCGGGCCGAGTACGAGATGTATATGTCATATTATGACACTTATATCACGCAAAAAAAAAATGTTGTGGCAGAAAATGCACAGAAAAATAATTTGTGACAAAAAATAGCATACAAACTTATTTTGGCGGCAGAAAAGACACAAAAAAACTATTTTTATTAGAAATAACACACGGAATAATTTTTGTGCCAGAAATAGTTATTTTCTTTTCTTAGAATAAGAATGCCTTTTACTCATCAGCAAAACAACCTTTGTTGTTTCTTAGCTCTTTCCTCTTGCTTTTATCCACGCGTAACCCATGCTTCAAACCTCAGATTTTCTTGCTTTTTTTGTATCTATAAATATGCAATTATATCAATCCATATCTCTTGTATCAATCGTCCGATCGAATAATTATACCTTCTTTCTTAATTTATCTCTTTGTATCTATCTGTCTTACTTGAAGAACAATTACTTGAGTGATCATAATTAAGACAGCAATGGATGGGGGCAAGGAGGTAATTTCGAGCAGGAAGAAGAATGAAAATGAAGAAAAAAGTGAAGAGGGGGCAGGAAGAAGAATGGTGTTGGAAGATATAAACAAATTAGCAGATGATTTCATCAACAACTTCAGGAATCGGCTCAAGTTTGAAAGAGAGGAGTCTTTGAAACGTTATAGGGACATGATCAATCGAGGGGCTTAATTGTCTGTCCATGTATTATTAATAGGAAACAAAATTATGGCAAATAATTATATGTGCACGTGTACATTTTCATTTCTTTACCCAGTCATTCATAATTTGGTATTTGTATATACAATTTGAAGAAAAGTACAAATGTTGAATTCTGAGTTGTTGGGTATATGAATGAGAGCATACACGGTTACAGATAATTTTCAGCCCAAAAATTATATGCAGCTTCTGTTTTATGAATCATTTTCACGTTTGTTTTTTCTTTGTAAACTGGTTTGGATCTTCTTCTACTCGCTCTATATCTCATTTTCTATCTTATTGTAATAAAGTTTACGTGTGTTAAACTTTTTTTTTTTTTTTGAATAAAAAAATATTATATTAAAGCTAATTTTAGTTTTCTACAAGCTAATCATGAATTTAAAAGAGGTACTTGAAGAAACCATAACTAGTAAATATTTACAACGATATCCAATTTTCAATATTTAACCTTTCTATTTTAATACACGTGCCTTTTTCTCTCTAAGCAAAACTCTAGGGTTTGCATTAGACTGATACTGATTTAGCAGAAAGCACAAAACATGGTACTGAAAATTTTTGGGACAACATTTTTATCCAGAACGGAAGTCCGGACAAACCTTAACCAACCCTAGCCAACCCGTGACTTGGAGACAGAATTGCAACTTCCGTCCCCAAATTCCTGCCCTTTTGCAGTGTCCAGTCTTTTCTCACTTTGCTTTTTTGACCCCTACTTTTTTTTTTTAACGTAAATATCTGAACTCTTTAGTATTTTTGTTAATTTTTTTTGACGATTTCTAGAGACTTGTCGAAAACGTACATTATATTTTTCCTTTTTTTTGGGTCAAATTCCATCAAATGCATATGGACGCGAATAGTTGTCAAATGCCTATGGACACGGAGAACAGGGGTATTCAAAGAGCTAAGAAGTGCGACCACTGTAAACTGGTTGGCCACAACCGGAAGACTTGCCCCATGTTAGCATCTCTTGCCCAACCACCCCCTCCACAATGAATGTATTTAAATTTTACAATTTTGTAATAGTTTAGAATGTATATATTATCAATTTTGTAATAGTTATTTTTAATGTATTTGTTTTTATTTCCATTCAATTTTGTAAAAGTTATTTTAATGTATTCGAAAAAATGAAGCATTACCAAATCAAAATATTACCATTTTTCTATCGGTTTGATATCCTACGGAAATTGTAAATTGGTGTCTGAAATACTATTCGAAGGCGGGATCCATTTCACTATTCATTATCACATTGTATTAGGGGAGAAAGGTGTTTAGGGAAATAAATTAGTAGATAGATGGAATTTGACAAAAAAAAGGAAAAATATAATGTACGTTTTCGACAAGTCTTTAGAAATCTTTCAAAAAATTTAACGAAAATACCAAAGAGTTCAGATATTTACGTTAAAAAAAAAAGTACGGGTTAAAAAAGCATAGTGAGAAAAGACTGGACACTGCAAAAAAACAGGAATTTGGGGACAAAAATTGCAATTCCGTCCCCAAGTCACGGGTTGGCTAGGGTTGGTTAAGGTTTGTCCGGTTTGGGAACGGAATTCCCACTTCCGTTCCGGACAAAAATGTTGTCCCAAAAATTTTCAGTGCCATGTTTTGTGCTTTCTGCTAAATCAGTGTCAGTCTAATGCAAACCCCCAAAACTCTAGAGCTACTCGCTCAAAAAACGGCTGCAACTAGCCGACTATTGTGCCGACTACAAATATTTTGTTTATACTAATATATTTTTTTGACATGTGTTATACCCTATTCAATAGTAATTTTTTCTGATTAACGCTGATTCAAAGATATGTACAAAATCACAAAAACTGATCGCTAAAAAAATTGACAACCGAATTTTTTATCCGACAGGAAAAAATATTCAGTATATTCTAATTTTTTTGCGTTCAGCACCATAACCACTCTAAAACCGTTCCAAGCCAAATCAAATTGGGACCACGTATTTACATCTTCAAAGTTGTACTCCCTCCATTCCTAAATATAAGACTCTTTAGATAATTTCAGAAACTTAAGAAACTTGTCATTTTACACTGAAAGTTCCAATATTACCCCCCTCTCTCTCTCACTTCTACAACATAAGAAAAAAAAAATAGGGATGACAGAGGTAGAAAATAAAAGAAACGTCGAGAGTATAATTGGAATAAATTGTTGACAGTAATAAAAGATCGTTAAGAGACAATTAATTTGGATATGTATAAATCTCCTAAACGACAAGTAAATGGGAATGGAGGGAGTATCATCATGTCGGATATTTTTTATCGTTAAGGTTATAAGCTTCGTTAAATATTTTTTGTCGACCGAGTTTATTGTAAAACAAAAATGATAGAAAAATCAAACAATCAACTACACAATGGTACCAAAACTCCACAACAAAGAACTCTTATAATGATATACAAATTGTCAAAATTTGACATTCGCATAATGAATGCAATAACATAATTTGTCTTATTTTTGTGACTTTTTTCATGATCATTTCCAAATACCCTAAAATTCTAGAATTACTAATTTTTCTATGTTATACTCTCTTTGGTAATGTCACCACCGGCAAATATATAAAGGATTTTTTGAGGGTGCAAGAGAAGTTGAAAAAGCAATAAAGGTCAATATCAAAACGGATATATGTTCCAGCTCCATTGCAGTGTTGTCCTCCAACATAAGAAAAGTGTGTACGTCCTCAAAGAGCTAATTCCTGATCAACTTGCCCCTGAGGATCCGGTCGCTGAAAAAAATGCTTACGTAAGCATGTAGATAATGCATTAGATGTATCAAGTCTTATATACTTGTGATCATGAACTCTGAGATTCAAAAGCAACATGAGGAAATGAGTGCATTAGACATGATAGATCATCTAAAACAACTCTCTCTCAGAGACATGCTCGCCAGGTAGGGGTGAGCACCGAATTCCAAATTACCGAATTCGAATTCCAATTTACCGAATTCGAATTCGAATTTCACATGGACTACCGACCTTTTTCGAACCGAATTCCGATTTACCAAATTCGATTTACGATTCGCGAATTCGAATTGGTAAATTTACCAATTACCGAATTCGGCTTCTGTTCTAGGGATTTTGGATTTTGGGGATTTAGGGATTTTGGATTTTGGGGAAAATTAAAATAGAGGGAGAAGAGAAGAAGAGAGAAGGAGAAGAGGAGAAGAGGGAAGAAAAGAAGAGGAGAAGAGAAGAAAAGAATGGAGAACGATGGAGGGTGGTGACGGGAGGAAGAAGAAGACGAAGAAGAAAGTGGAGGAATTTGGGGGATCGCTAGGGCTGGAGTCGATGGATGAAGAAGAGGAAGAAAAAAGGGGAGTAATCTAGTGTGGGTGACATTTTTTGTTAGAAGTAGGGATTTAGGAGAGTATTTATAGTGTATTTATTTTTAGTATTATTTATTAAAATATTTTTTTGAATTCGAATTCGATATCCGAATTCACCAAAACTCATATACCGAATTCGTATTGAATTGAAAACTTCAATTCGGGTATGATCCGAATTACCGAATTGGTCCGAATTACCGAATTCGATTTACCGAATTCAAATCGAATTCGGTCGGTAAATCGGTTTTTACCAAATTTGCTCACCCCTATCGCCAGGAGAGATTTAATGTGTAAAAATCTCTATTTTAATGCAAAATGGTAGAGCGAACTTCAAATTAATTGCCAATTTGGTCGTCAACTTATTTGCACTTAGCCACTTTCATCCCTTTTACATTTTTTTAACTTTCTGGGTCCCCAATTATTTATGGGCATCCAAATTCAACATTAAATCTAAAACAATGATAATTTTCGTTAATTTTGATGACGTGACCTAATGTCACACTCTTATCTCTCTCCCCCAAAAGTATTTTCGGAAAAAAGACACTTCGCACAATTTTTCTTAGTAATCCATGAAAATATAAATCTATTGAGACATTGTCCTATTAACCGCCTCTGATTTTTGGTTAACTGCAACTTTCCAAAGCAACAAAAAACTTGCCTCAGTGCCAATTTGGTTACCCGTGCTCTCACTGTTCAGGCCAAAAACTAGTCGTTGCTCAACGAATCAATCTGAATTTCAAACTACTTTTCAGCCTCTATATATAAGCTTCTATAGCTATTTATAAGATAGAAAAGTTAAAAAAGGTTAAAATAAAAAGTTATTATCATTTATAACTTCTCAAGCATTCCAGACTCAAGTTTATGCTAATCATTGTGATTCTTCTATATTGAGTGAAGAGTGAAATAGATAGAAGATTTTTATCTACCAGATAGAGTGTGATTATCTTGTGTTACAAAGTTATATACATCACATAAAGAGTGATTTGTGAGAATCTTTCCCATCGACTCGTAGTGAGGTTTGTAATAAGATCCATTCATAAGCGTTATCTTGAAGGAGATTCTTGGGGCTCTTTGTCAGCTTGTGTTGTCACCTCATAAGTGAGAACTTGAGGGTGATTTGAGTTGTGGTGGTTGTAGTGTAAAACTCATAAGCGTGACCTTGAGTTTCCACCTGAGTTGAAAAGGGAATGCTTGGGTCAAGTCAAATGTAGTGGTAAGATTCTTTGTGAACCGAACCGCTATAAATTGCTTATCTTTGTGATTGTTCTTTCATCATGTTTATCTTTATACAGCACAACAAAGTTCATATTATTTGAAAAAAGGCGATAAAGATTCAAACACCCAATTCACCCTCCCACTCTTAGGTATTTCACTATCCTATTATTAACCCATAGTTGATTTTAAAACAAAAAATAAGTGTGTTTTGTTAAGGGTTGATTTGTTAGAGAGAGATTCGTCAAGCTTAGAGACCCGCTACTTATCCAATATGGTAACTAAGTTTCCTTTCACCGCCCTCCTTTGAAGACCATTTTCACTTTCTTATGGAAATTTTTTTAAGTAACATGGTGCGCAATAATGTTACTGGATTCAAAATAAAATTTATAAAAGTAGAGAGTGAGAAACGATAATTTTGATTACGTGGTGTCTTGTAACATACCAAAAAAATTGTTTTTTTTCCTACAATAAACTTTAACACCATCCAACGCAGCAATTAAAAAACCCAAAGAAAACCACATATATAACATGAGATTTAATATTAGAAAATAACAACATTTGCACATATGTCTGAGCATCAAATGCACATATTTCATGTGTTCCACTAATTTGAATAAGTTCATATAGGAAATGCTGAGGCCTCAAGATATAGAGCTCTAGAGTTCAAATCAAAACCTCGCTTCTTATGTTTCCACCATTTCTAGTAGGGAAATCAGCCTATTTAGTCCCCTAAAAATTTTCGTTTCTCCTGCATAGTCTCTAATGTTTAATTTTAGCATATTTAGTCCTCCAAAATTTTTCGTTTTACCCGTACATTCCCCATTGTTTAATTTCAGCATGTAAAGTCCCTTATCTATTTACATGCTACATATAGAGGTTCCACCACCTTTTCTGCGGCGGAATCAAGGAAGCCCCAAATTCATGTCATCCACGTGCTTAATGAGCGAGGGCATAATGGTCAGTTTCAATATATAAAATTTACAAAATAAAAAAAATCAGTATAAACAAATTGTTATAAAAAGGAAACCCCAAATTCTATTGCCCTAATTTGGAGGAACCCATTTGCCCTAAGTCCGCCGCATAAGAGGTGGTGGAACCTCTACATGCATCCCGTAAATAGATAATGGACTTTATATTCTGAAATTAAAGGGTTTTGCATTAGTATGGCAGTGTTTTGGCAGGATTGTCAAAACATGGCATTCTTTTTTTTTTACCCAACATTTTTAGCAAGGTCGAATTTGCCAAATCCGTACTCAGCTGACGTTTCAAGGCTCTAAGTTTTGTTGCCAAGTCAGCATGGGTCGCATTTGAGAATTCCGTCCTGATCCAGGACGGAATTCTCAAATGCGGCTTCAACTTGACCTAATTTTGCCCGCAGCCTTCCTTCTCCCCCTTACCAGTTTCAGCAACAAAGAAAAAATAGGCGAAAATGGCGAACAAGAAAATCCTCTCCACCCACGGTTACCCCCTACCATAGTCACCTCCACCACCCACACTCAACTCCATCTCCGTTCAAACACCCACAATCAACTCCCTCTCCATCCATTTCGGACAATTGAATGTATAATCCCTTCTAATTTTTTTTTTGATTTTTGATTTTCGGATTTATTATTAAAATTGGGTATTGTTTTAATTTTTGAATTTTGTGAATTATGTAATTTGAATTTTGTAATATTGGATTGATGTGAACTCTGTTAATTTAGTGAGTTTTGTGAATTTTGCTTAATTTAGTGAACTTTGTGACTTTAGTGACTTTTGTAAATTTAGTGAACTTTGTTAATTTATCGAATTTTGTTAATTTTGTGAATTTAGTTAACTGTGAATAATCAATTTAGTCAATTTTGTATTATTGTGAAATGTCGATAAATTCCTGATAATGTCATTGGTTTGTTTTTTATTTTTAGATGTCTGATGTACCTGCTACATCGGCCTCCCTCCATCCCGGACCTTTAGATTATAGTGTTTTATATAAACAACGGGATTACCGATCTTTAAGTATATGGCGAGGAAATGATAAGGATAAATTGGATAACCCACTAACTTTTATTCGAAGTGATAGTCATTTTTGGACTGCCTACGAGCGAGAGACAAATACAGATTTAATTAACCTTATTGATAGAGTAGGTTTTTTTGTTGGGGGGGGGGGTTGTGTCGCATTTGTTATATTAAAGTAGATCATGCCTTAGTCATCGCTCTAGTTGAGAGATGGCGATCCGAGACCCATACATTCACTTGTCTGGCGGGGAGGCAACCATCACTTTAGAGGATGTTGGAGTCCTTTTCGGACTACGGGTCAACGACAATGAGGTGACTATTAACGAGAAAGTGAATTATAGTGCCTCTAAATGTATAGGTTTAATTAGTGAGTATTTGAGATTTCGGCCAGCAGAGAATACTTTTAAGGGAAATACCATTAATCAGCATGAAATATTAGCACACATTTCAGACCCGTTGCCTAATGATGCCAGCATGGTCGACGCTTTCATATGGGCTAGGGCTTTACTTTTGATTCTCATGGGTACATTATTGTTCTCGGACAAGTCAGCTGCCCAAATTCATTTGCGATACCTGCTTTCTACTCCGAGAGTTAGAGTCTGGTACCTCCTCCTATTCCTGGGCAAGTGTCGTACTCGCTTATCTTTACCGTCAGATGTGCATCTCTTCAAAGCCCGATTCTCAAGAAATCAGTGGTTGTTGTTTGCTCATTCAGGTAAAGTATTATTTTTGTCATTAAATTTATTTAAGTGCAGTACATTTTTGTCTTTGCTAATTTATTATATTTTATTCAACAGTTGTGGGCATAGGAGCGTATGTCGATTTTTCAACCTCAAAATCGGGATGTTCCAAGGCTGAATATACCAGCGGGTGCTGCTTTTGGGGCCAGATGGAAGTGCCTAAGAGTTTTCGAGGAACTCTAATCCATCAATTATTGGTATGCCGGGATCAACTTGATGGAATGAATGAGAGACAAGGGTTAAGTTGGTATTTTTTGTTTTTTTTATTACATTTTTTTTAAAAGTTAGTTAATGTATTTATTTTTTGAAAGTTAATATATTTATTTGTTTGTGTAGTTTATGCTGGTACCATACTATACCCAAGTGATAGATGTTTGTGTTGCTCGGGAACCAAACTTTCGGGAAGTGGTGCGTGCCCGAGTACCATTGATTTGCTTTGACATAGTGGAATATCATCTTCCCGATCGGGTCTTGAGGCAGTTTGGATATGAGCAGACTATACCAGAAGCTGTTAGGACTACCAGACTAGTTGAGGACGGTGATCTCCACAAGGTTAAACTTGTGGCGAGGAAGAACTGGTATGAGTTTCACAAGGATTACATCGCCCTGTGGCAGAAAATAACAGACTTTGTAGTGGATGGTGTTCAGTCGGGTAATATTTTTGTGCCACGCGATGATTACATAGACTGGTACAAAAACATTATAGTTCGGCTTTTAAATAACCCCCAAATAAGGGATTATACAAACTTCCCCGGGGATTTCAACCAAACGCAACTGCAGAACAAATTTTGGTGAGTTTTCATTTTTTTAGCTATATAATTATATTTAATTATGTTTATCTTATGTTTATTATGTATTACAGGCTTCGGCGTCCAGTCAGGTCTCAGGTGCCTTGCAACAGAAAGCAAACGTCATTGCCGACCCAGATACAAAGAATTTTCTAAATTGGGCATCTGATCAATTGACGAGTGCTTTACAAGTTGCTGGGAGAGCTATGAGTTGCAGACCGCGGTCATCCGACATATTAGAGGCGGTGATATAACGTCCATTGACTTTCCTGAGAACCCATGTGGAAGGCCGGACCAAAGTTGGTGCTAGACCGGGTGGTCGACGGACTCGCCAGGAGACAAATGCATATTATCAGTCCATTCAGCGGACACAAGCCGGTGGTGATATTCCCGGTCCTTGGGACTCTTACATACCTCCGTCCTTGCCACACACCGACCCACTGCTTAGTTTATTGGATCTAGTCACGAAGATACACAACCTTCGACATCCACCATGGAAAATTTCGTAGCTAGTCAGTAGGGAGATTTTCAGATTCACAGCAACTTTGATTGGACTGCAGACGCTAATCCATTTGCAAATCAAGCTACTCATCAGGGAGCGTCTTCATCGGGATTGCAGGCGGATCACATGGATGACCTACCATCATTCTCCCTAGGACTTGATCAGACTCAAACTCAGACACATGAAGAGCCTGAACTTCAACCGCCACTATCACCGGAGGATCAGGTTTTTATCGACACTGAAGGGGTTGAGAACACCCTTCATGGTACGATCGTCTGCGATAACAAGGGACGAAGATACTGGCTTAGGTCTAACCGCAAATTAAAAGTACCTTATACGCCTTTATGAGTTCGACATTTGTATTACATTGAACCTTATGGCTATTCACTTTGAAATTAATCAATTGTTTGTTTATTGTTTATATTCACATTGAGTTTAAGTTATGCTTTGTGTATTGTACATGTTTTGTTGAATTGAACATATTTCAGGCAAGCATAAATTGAAAATGTTTGGCAGTTTTTAAAAAAATACACTGCCAGTTGATGTCGCATTTGGCAAATCCGTCCCGGATTCAGGACGGAATTCTCAAATGCGACCAATGCCGACTTTGCAAAATTTTGTAGAGGCTTGACACGTCAGTTGAGGACGCATTGCTAAAAATGTTGGGTAAAAAAAAATGTCATATTTTGACAATTCTGCCAAAATACAGTAATACTAATGCAAAACCCGAAATTAAACATTGGGAATATATAGGCTGATTTCCCAACCTATAATTAGGGTTAGGGTTTTCCCAATTTTGAATTCACCAAATTTGTAGTAATCAAACGGAAAAATCCACGATGGGCAGGTACAGGAGCCGAAGCCGGAGCCGGAGCAGGAGCCCGGTGAGACGCAAGCACTACGACGACCCACATGACCGCCGGCGCCGACAACGACGCGGCTCTCCTTCAGGTCCAACCGGACTTCTCGTGCGCAACATCTCTCTAAGCTCCAGGTTTTTCTTTTCTATTATTCTTATCTTTTTAAATTTTAGAATTCCAGTAGCAATTTTTTTCTAATTCCTTTATTTTAAATAATTTTTCGGGATTTAATTTTTTTGGATTATATGGTATAATTAAGTTTTTCATGGTCCAGGGATGTTTCTATTGCTGCCATTAGTATAATTAAGTTTTTTTTATAGATGTGGTGTAGTTGAAGGGGGGTGGGTGGGGGTGTTGGTTCTTTTCATACATGCAATATGATGAATTTTTATTTTTTTTAGTTAAATAAGAGGAAAACTCTATATGTCTACATAAACTATGTTATCAAAAGTGGTTGGAAACTGCGTGTTTTACACTTATTTGACAAAAGCATCATTTCAGCACCAAATGACATTAAAATTTCTGCATAGTTCTTGTTTATACATCTGATGGTGATTTAGGTGATGATTCTTTATGATAGAAGGTCAGATTTAGGGGAAAGAAGAAAGGGAAGAAGGGTAGAACAGTAGAAGTAGGTGAAAGATTAAGAAGAAGAAGAAGAATCAGAACTGAGAAAGAATAAGAAGAAGAACCAGAACTGAGACAAAGAGGAGATAGAGAGGACAGGGGAAAAGTAGAGAGGAAGAGGTAAACTCTTTTTTAAATACATTCTTCATTTCTTAAAAATGGTAGAACTAATACATATTTATAGAACTACTTACTTAATAACTAAGAATCAAGCAACATAACTTCCCATATTTATGGAAAACTGCATAAAACACATCTTAACTATGAAGTAATCTATCAAACAGATCAAACTACCCCTACAAAGGAAAACACACAAAACTGAATTCTAGACCAAATGAAAATCAATGTCCTTCCAAATGATAATTCTTCCTTCATTTGAAGCTTTCCCCCATTTTCCTCTTACTCTTATTTTTACGGACATAAAAGCGAAAATATAAGTGTATTGATAGAAAGAGAAATGTGAAAATATTTTATGTATATATACTTATATAGCAGTTTTCTCAGTTAAATAATTCACTGCGGGATTTTTTTAATTTGATTAAGAAGAGATCATAACAGTGTTGCAAAACTCGGCCTAGTCGGCCGATTAGCCGGCGACTAGTCGGCCGGTGGCCGCCTAGAAATCCAAAAAATGGGGCAAAAAATCGGGTCTTCGAAAAAAAATTGGTCAAAAGTCCGACTAGTCGGTCAAAATTCCGGCGAGAAGACAAAGAAAGAGAGAGAGAGAAAAAAACGTACCGTGTACACCGGAGAAGAAGAGACAAAGAACGGTGGTGGTTGTCGGAGTCTCGAAAAAGAAGAAGATTCCAGCTTCCCGAAGAAGAAGAAGAAGATTCCAGCCTTGGTTTCATCATTGACCAAGATTCCAGCGGTTGTCGAAGAAGAGGGAGAGGAAAGGAGAGAGAAACGGTGGCGGTTGTCTGTCGGAGAAGAAGAGGAGGACGGTGGTGACGGGTGAGAAGAGGCCAGAGCAAGGTTGTCAAGATCGTAATTTTGACTCGGAACGGAAGGGGTCTCAAAAATCGTAAACACGAGGATCGTAACACGGATCGGAAGATCCGACAAAACTATTAAAATAATATTTTATGATAAATTTAAACCAATAAAATTAAAAAGTTGAAATTAAAACACAAACTAACAAGTGATAAACTTTGAAAGCAAACCAACAATTCATAAGGTCTTTTAATCTAATAAGTTTCATAACAACAGTTCTATCTTTCTAATTTTCTAATCTAACAAAGTATTCAAGATGTTATCATAATCCTCCATGTAATCTTCACCTCCGCTTACATCGAGTTCATTATCAAAGCTCGGAATCTCCATGTCATTGGATGCATTGACTAAGTCATCTTCATCCAACTCCGCAATTGAATCTCCAAGCTCATCCACAAGCCAATCATCATCCGATAGTACATCGTCAATATCATACTCAATTGACTTCTTTTCTTTCTTCTTCTTGGCTAACTTTGAATTAGCCATCACATATACAACATCATTCATGGTCTCTTGTTTCAAACGGTTCCTTCTCTTGGTATGAACCTAAACAGTAAAAAAAAAAATTAAATCATATACAACAAGTTCTAGGGAAATTTTTAAATAAAATCCTCAACTAATTGGTAAGTTATCAAACAGGAATAAAAAAAAATTACAATGCTCAACTAATTGGTAATTTTTTATGGAAAGTTCTCTGGAGTAGTCCATACCATGCTCGAAATTGTGACTCGACTCGATATGTTTGCCAAAATGAATAAAGGAAATTGAACTCCAAGATTTAAAAAAAAAAGGATCTAGGGAACAACTGAGACTCAAGTCTTTTCACAAGCAAATTTATTCCAGAATCTAAAATAAGATATATTTTTTCAAAATATTAAAATGCTTCAAGAATCAATTGCAGAAGAATCCTTAAGCACAAGGACAGACGGTGGTAAACAAAAACAAAAACAAAAACACTTGATACTCAAAGTTCAAACAACGAATTTAAAGTAGCTTTCTTTGACCATTCGAGATTAAATAACAGACAATACAAATTTAAGAAGAAAAAAATCATAAGGGAATTAGGAATAAGAGAGCTAACCAATATTGATTTTTGATTGAATCGAAAGTTGAGAGGATTAGCATATGAAGATCGAACGATGAAGTTGAGACTTGAGACTCTCAATCGATGAAGTTCATACTTCAAAAGCTGAATTGATGTTCAGAAGTTGAGACTTGAGGACTCCTCCCTTGAGAAGATGAGCAATTAGGGTATGACTTATGAGTGATAATTGAATTTGAAACGGTTGTTTTTTTTTAAATGTGAGATAACCCATATTGACCCGTTACCGACCCGATACCTACCCATTTAAAAGAGACTTTTTTGAATCGTTAAGGATCGTACGATCCTACGATCTTACGATCTGGATCGTACGATCTTTTACGATCCAACTCTTATGCGATTTTTAGTGCGATTTAACTCGATTTATACCCTTTAGATCGTAAAATCGTAAACTCGCGATTTTGACAACCTTGGGCCAGAGGGAGGAGGCGCCGCTGGAGAAGTTTTTATATTTTTAGGGTTTTCTTCCTCTAGGGTTACATAGAAGCTTTTATATAAACATGACTAAACGTGTAATTAAACTATTAGCACATAAAATCCAATAAAACACTTATGTTACAAACAAGTCCTAAATGGCCTACTTTATATTTTTAATATTTAATTGGACCAAAAATATAAAAGAAAACATATTTGAGAATGATTAAAATAAAATATTTCAGAAATATAGTAGGATAAACATCTGCATTTTAGTCCCTAAACTTTAGGATAATATAATTTTTAAAATTACGTTGTAATTTAGGGTCGCCGACTACTCCCCGATTAGGCCGACTAGTCGCTAGTCCCCTGTCTGCCGACCGACTAGCGACTAGCGACTTTTGCAACACTGGATCATAATGGTGTTTCTGTAGAAATGGGTTTGTTTGGAATATTTTCATATATGTTTTTTGTCCTCAGTTTTGTTTTATCATTTCTAGGATGTCTGTTTTTCCATGATTGCGAAGGTATTTGTTTGACATTTTCATATGGGGGCCTTAATGTACATTCCTATGAAATGAATCTGTTGTATTGACCATCTTGGACAAATTGGCATTCTCTTCATCATTTAATTCTCTCATAGCTCATAGTTTCTCTTAACCATCTGCATATACGAGTTACAAAGGTTGATAGATGATTCTTGTTGCTATGCAGGCCAGAAGATCTCAGGATTCAATTTGAAAGATTTGGCCCTGTAAAGGATATTTATCTACCCAAGAATTATCATCATCGGGTATATTTATTTCTTTGCCAACATGTATATAATTGGATTTGCTGTCTTGCTCCAACTCTATAATTTTTTCCTTGGTTTTGAAATATTGCAGTCTTATGTTAGTTGCTTTGGTGAAAATTTACAGGGAACCTCGAGGTTTTGGATTTGTGAAGTTTCAGTTTTCTGATGATGCCGCTGAGGCGAAGGCACAATTGAATCACACGGTTATTGGTGGACGGGAAATAACAATTGTTTTTGCTGAAGAAAACAGGAAAACTCCTCAACAAATGCGTAGGGTTATACATACAAGGTGTGAATACAGTGTATCATTGATTTGTTATTGGAAAATTGGATTTGTTTTTCATGAGAAATTGATTAATGATTTCTTCTTTTTACATTCAGTTCTTTCCTTCTCCGTTTATTTAGTAATCGAGGTAGCTACCGCAGGCGCAGTCCATCAAGGTCCCCAAGGCGCCGATATCACTGTCAGTTTGAACTTATAATTTTTTTCTTTTGTTTCATCCTACTGAAGCATAAATAAAATTTTCTTCTGAGTTAGAACTGCAAGTAAAGCTCTATGCATATAATTATATGAACCTATGATTTGCAATGCTACTGTAAGTATATGCCTTTTGTTGTATAATTTCGTTTACCTTCCTCGTGAGTAATAGATTACTACTTCCTTGGCAGCTCACTCACGCTCTCCTTCTCCAACAAGACAGGACTCAAGGTCTGGTTTGGAATCTAATAGAAAAATCGGATTATGTGTCTTATACTTCTCTTTTGCTTGCATCATTTTCTCTCCATGTGTGTTGCAACTATCTTATCTTGCTCGTCTTCTGGATGTGGTCACGATTATGAAATATGTTTTGCCCTCACTCTGAGTTCTTTAAATAAGGGGATGACTTCTGTTTTATCTACAAATCTTCTATTAGATCTAAATGACTGTGTTGACAGTCGGTTAGTTTCACTTGTTTACTGGATTTATGGTCCTCTCCATGTTTGTTCAAAATAATCTGATTATGTATTTTAAGCTAAAAGATACTTCCAAGTGTTCTTGTATTCTTAGTTTAGCTTTGGGAAAATGGAATGTATTTTTAAGAAGCAAACATTGGAAGTTTGGTCGTGTTAAAGATTTATAGCCTTTGATTGTCAAAACTCAGTAATTCCTGTAGTATTTAGGCTTTTAAAAACAAGGGATTATTTGTTTTCTCCTTGGTTTATATCTGTTTTGATCTTTACTGCATTGTGTCTCTTCTCAAACTCCAATGAGATAGCTGATTGACTTGCATACAATTTTAGTCGTAGTGACAGATATTGTTTCAAAGTTGTCATTGGATGGTATTATATCTGATAATTTGATGTATTTGTATCAGGTTTGTGTTTGAAAATGTTTGAATTTTTTTGTTTTGGTTCGTAAAGGTGAATTTCTTGTGAGAGAATGAGCGGGACTGTTTTGGGAATGAAAATGAAATGTAGTCCAAGTGTAGCATGAACTAATTGTTAATGTTATTCTTGTCTGCTGTTGGTTGCTCCCTGCTCTTGATGTACAGAGGCAGTTTGGGAAGGGTGGCAAAAATTCCTTACCAAAGGAAACTTGAGTTAAAATATGAGCTCTTGTTTTCATTTTCCCTTATTGTGTATATGTTTTACCGGATCTTCATCTCCTTATTTTGATAGAATTTCAAGTTTTATCTTTTTGCATCCTTGATTGTTTATGGGTCATGCACTTATCTTCTACATTTTGTATTGTTTCGGTAAATTTGAACGACATCTGCTGGTAGCCTTATGAATGCAGATCCTAAATTGGGAAAGAGACTTTAAAGTATTCTTGACTAATAAACATAAAAGGGACCATAAAGTCAAAGAGTGCTTGCTTATGTACAAATCAATCCCTCTATTGAAGTTTAAGTTCCTCGTTCCTCCAGTATAATACTCAAATTCCACAGAGTTGTCCGCTTTTATGACTCTTGTTTGTAAGGCTTTAACTTGCAACATTAAGAACCTAGTTGTCTGAAATGGTCTGTAAACTAATTAAAATTCAGAAGAATTCGGTTTTTCTTATTTAAATTGTTAGCTTGATTCCTAATGTTGCATACTATCCAGTATTCCAGTTAAAGAAAGAACCTAGAGCTTAAGGTTGGCCAAAGAAAGAAATCATCTTCAGAGAAGGAAAGGATTTTCAAAGTTTTTACTCGTTGTGGTGTGATGAGAATGCCCAACAAAAGATAGTTTGAAGTTTCTAGAAGTTGGGGCAAACGAGAGTTTAAAGTTATCTGATGCTGGTCAACCTGTTCACTTCTATAGAGCTTTAAAACAAAGTTTTGGATCAAAGTTTGATAAAATTTTCCAGAAACACTGGAAGGAGATACAGGTAAAGGTTAATGCTTGAATCATTAGAACTTTGGAAACATTATAGAATCTTTCTTTTACTGAAAGAAACTAAGGGCATGCTTATGTTCTGATAATATGATTTTATGATTATATTAGGACATTTGAGTTCTAACAGGTTTCCCGTATAATGGGAACATATATTCTCTGCTGGTTGGGTCCCCTCCCCCCGCGTGTACACGTTCACATTGTTTTAATGTTAAGTTGCTGTTGATAGTTACACACGTAATTTGGTTATGTTTTCTGGTTGTGAGAAACAGGGACCATCGTGCGAAGGATGCCTACTCTCCCCGCAGATCTAGGTCATTTTCTCCAAGGGAAGAGAGAAGTCGTAGGTCCAATCACAGGTCCCCAAGACGTTCTACGTCACTTTCTCCGTGCTATGAGAAAAATGAGAAGCTGAAGCGCCAATACTCCAGTTCAGGAGGGAATGGTCAGAGAGTTCATGATGAAGAACATGCATGTGCTCACAGGTCTAATCACAGGTCCCCAAAGCGATCTAGATCTATGTCTAGGTCACTTTCTCTGCGCAATGAGAAAAATGAGAAGCTGAAACACAAATACTCCAGTCCAGGAGGGAATGGTCAGAGAGTTCATGATGAGGAACATGTACACGCTCACAGGTCCCCAAGGCTATCTAAATATATTTCTAGGTCACTTTCTCCGCACCATGAGAAAAATGAGAGGCTGAAGCGCCAATACTCCAGTCCAGGAGGGAATGGTCAGAGAGTTCATGATGAGGAAGATGCACATGCTCACAGGTCCCCAAGGCGATCCAGATCTATTTCTAGGTCACTTTCTCCGCGCCTTGAGAAAAATGAGAGGCTGAAACGCCAATACTCCAGTCCAGGAGAGAATGGTCAGAGAGATCATGATAAGGCTTCTCGTAGTGAGGGCTACGTGCCCAGCAGGTCCCCCACTCCTAGAGGGAGAGCTAGTCCATCCAGATTATGATATCGATCCTACAGGTCAGTCTATGATTTGTTGAATTTTAAGTTTGGTGGATTAGCATGAACTGGTGGAATATTCGGCTCTCGAAATTAGGCTGCCTCTTTCATTGGCTTCGAAAGATTTGAACTTATTTCGTCTGTTTCACATGACGTATTAGTGAATTGGTTCATCTGTACTCTGATTTCTTTCTCCACGACGACTATCGTCTCGACTTTTTTACCACTTCATTTACTTGACTTTTTATGCTCTTGGTTAAGTGGATTTTATGACTGATATTGCTTTCATATGCAGTCCTCGTTGATAGCTGTTCATTTTGCGGGGAGAAGTGTTGCTGGGGGTGGTGACAATGAAACAGATGCATTGGTAACATTTGTTTTGACAACAGCACTTGTTCTACTTTCAGCTTTTAGTTTCCTTGATGTCTTTTTTAGGCACAGTTTGACTGGAATCTGTAATATTTTGGTGCTCTTATCTGTAGGATTCTTACCAGTTTTCCATTTATAGTTTCACTAGTGACGTCTTTCTTAGCTAAGACTGATATATTTGTTCCAATTTTATCGTATGTTCCGAAGGGACAAAGACAGACCTATTTGCAAGTTAAACCTTTCACTGTTTTGAGTTTACCACCTCAAAAGATTTCTTCAGTAATTTGGTGTTGATGAGTTTGAGATGGTAAAAGTAAAAAAAAAAATTACTCAATATGAGGTATTAATGTTGGACCAAGACGTGTTATGTTTTGTGAAATCTTTTTCTGCAATTGGGATTTTATGGAAAATTTTAAACAACATTTGATCAAAATTGACATTATGGAGACGGGTTTTTGCATATTTGATCTCTAATTTAAATATTCTAGTATTTGGGGGCAATTATAACCAAAAGATACGATTTTGGTGGTGGCTTTTGGTGGGATCAGAAAACTGGTTTCTGCAACAATTTCACTGATATGAAGATTTGAAATTTGGGTTACCCAAGAGGAGGAAGTAGAAGAAGGAAGATGATGTGTTAGATTGTAAATTATCTGTTGAAATTTGTTGACATTCAAAATTCTACATATTCTCATAGATTTCATTAAATGAAAGGTTTTAATGATTTTCTAAGCCTAATTTTGTATAGAGAAATCTCTTATTTTTTCTTAAGATTAGAGTTTCTCACATGAATATGAAATTCTGTAATAATTTTATTTGGAATTACAAATTTTGTATTGATCACATTTCTTTTAAAAGCAAAAGAAAACTTCAAATTTCATTCACAATTTTCTTCCTAGTCAACACCAAACAGAAATTTAAGAAAACAAACAATTTCTTCCCTATTTAATAACAAAATTCTCTTTTCCAAACATTAATTTCATTTTCCTGAAAGAGACCAGCAAAGGGGAAAAAAGAAAAGAAAAATTCAAAAAACTGAAATTTAAACAAAACATATCTTGATTAAGTAAAAGAAAAGAATACACATAAGTAAATTATACAAATCTTGAACAAATAAATCAAAGAAGGGCAGCAATTTCGTAATCTCAAAAAATTCAAAGGCTCACTACCAAGCCTTTTGGATTTTTAACAAACTGATGTAATTTTAAAAAAAGATTGATAAACATATGTGGGCTTTAAAAAATCAACACCTTTGTATGTACATTATACACCACTGAATAGGTCTCTTCTTTGTTTTGGGGTGTTATTCAAATATTTTATAATGATCTGCGTAGAGCTAAAATAATTCATAAAGTTAGCAGAATTCATAAACTATTGAAAATCAGTTAAAATCTTTTAAGATCTGAATTGGATACACCCATTAGTGTGATTTATTATTTTTGCCAATGAATTATCGATGACATATAAGGCGCATGTGTAATTTGACTGAAACCCACTATGAACATTGATATTCGAGTAAATTTAGTTAAGTATTAAATTTAATTAAATAATAATTGTGTGAGACCAAGCAAAATTCGTAAATAGCATAATGTCCCTTATGACGATTAAATCTTTAAGTCTTAATTAAGATGAAGTAACTTTTCGGACCCCAAAATAAATCTTAAAAGGGGTACTTCTCCATAAATAAAATTTGAGGGGTTTATTAATCCTTTAATCGATGCAATATTTGTCGAGGGTTTTTTACAGAGGAAACAAAGGATCAGAAATCTTCAGTCCTCTCTGGAAAAATTTAGAAGTGAAATCCATAGCAGAATCGGCCACCGGCCACCGCTGTTCAGAGCCACCTCCGTCTCCTCCTTGCCGGACAAATTCATTGCTGCTATACATAAGCCATAAAAGGTTAGCACTTGGCATAATTTCTTTTTGGAATTTTTGTTATGTAAACTCTTATTTGTCACAATCAGATATAGAAGAAGAAAAGAATCAAGGATATTATTGATATCGACTGCAATTACAGAGCTCCAATTGTGGCTTGAACTAGAGAGAAGAGAGGGAACTGGGAAGAGAGAAAATGGAGGAAGAAGAGAGGGAACAAAAGTAACCGCCAATAACAGAAATGCCAAAAAGATACTAAAAATATCTACCAATAAGCTATTTATAGACTTTCAGACAAACCGGGTCAAGAGGCTCTGCGCACCACGAATCGACCCGCGTTTCTTTTATTATTAACAAACAAGCAGCCTGGGTTCAAAACCCCACAAACACAATAATATTTCCATATCATAACAACCCCCCCCCAATACACAGCTTGTCCTATGATATCAACCTCAGCAAACTCCCAAGAAGCATCTTCATTAGGAAGATGACTCTATGATATCAACCTGTGGACAACTAGTTTGTTGCCCCTTTTCATGAGTCTTCTATCAAAAATAGCCAAAGGCTCCACCAACAATTGACTATCAACATTTGTATCAGGAATATCTTGATGTGCTACCTGTCCAGTACCCAACCCGAGCTTCAACTAGCTCACATGAAAGACTAGGTGCAGTCTGGAAGAGCTAGGTAGTTCCAGTCTATAAGGACCAAAGAATTTGGGGGACAATTTCTAATTTTTCCTTAGTACTAAGGAGTATTGTTTATAAGGTTGCAATTTAACAAAAACCATATCTTTAACTTAATAACTCATTTCAGTCCTATGAAGATCTAGTTGCTGTTTAATTCTATTGGCAGCCTCATGAATTTTCTCTTTTAGAAGTGCATTTAACCTCTGCCCCTCCATCAACATCCTAGACACATCCCCATGTTGCACATCCTCAAATGTTACTCCTTCACCAAACCCTTAAGGCCTATATCCAAACAATGCCTCAAAAGGAGACATTTTGATGGTGGTGGGTACACACGAGTTATGCCACCAAGCTGCCACAACTAAGAATTTATGCCAGACATGAGGTATTTGAAAAATGTAGCGTCTCAAATACATCTCTAAGCACTGGTTTACCCTCTCAGTTTGCTAATCTGACTGAGGGTGGTAAGCTATGCTGAGGCTTAGTTTAACCCCCAAAGCAGCAAACACACTACAAGAAAACAGGAAAATAGGGACGGCCGTTTTCGTCGGTAATCGGTCGCTAATCCAAGGTTAGCAACCGAACCTTGTGGTGGTGTATTTATCGTCGCTAAGCCATTTAACGACCGACTACCGACCGTATCTGGGACGATCGACCTTTAGGTCGCCATATAGTGACAGAATAGTGACCAAAATTAATACATTGTTGACTTTTGACTTTGACTAGTTAACGACCGATTGCCGACAGAACTTGTAGCAACCGATTAATCCGTCGCCATATACCGACCGTGTAGTCAATATTGTTGACTTAGACTTTCCGAACGATGGACTGTCGACGGATTTTATAGCGACCGCGTATGCAGTCGTCATATAGCGACGGAATACCGACTGAATAGTCATCATTGTTGACTTCAACTTTGGCTTTTTACTGACCGTGTACCGACGGAATCCTGTGTCGCTAAATAACGACAGAATATTTCGTCGGTGATTACCGACGAATTTGCGACCGATTTGTGTTTATTTGACTTTGACCTTAAACCAATAGCAATCGAAAATCCGTCGCTATTCCGTTGCAAAATGTTTTTAATTAAAAAAATAAATCTGAAATATAATTAAATCCCAATTATAAATAGCAGCAATACAAAACAGAAACAAATCAAAAAAATCCAAACAACAATATGAACAAAAAACCACAAAGTTTACAATATCTAAAACAATATCAATACAACCCAAAAATAACATTACATAACCAATTATCTTACTAAAACCACAAGTTTACACTTCTTGTTTACATTACAACACTCACAATCAAAGTGTGCACTCCTCATTTAGATTACAACAAAACCAAAGTTTACACTTCTCATATACCCCTTGGTGCATGAGTTGAAATCTGAAAATTCAAGAATAAAATTAACACTTTGAATACGTCAATTAATTTATGGTAATAAAGTACTAAAAATAAAACAACAAATATTACTCACCTTCAATATGTGGAATTCCAAGAAGCTAGTTGTGAAGCGAGAAAGAGATTAATAATACAAGAAAAAATGAATTAATAAAACAAAAGTTAAAAATTAAAGCACAACAACAAATACATAACGAAATTAATAATTGTATTTTTAATCATTCTAAATCATCCTCTGACATAAATTCATCATCTTCTTCAGAATTGTCATCACCCGACATAATTTCATCATCATCATCATCATCATCTTCATCAACACTGCTCGTACCGGCCACAAGTACAACTTCGATTTCCCCCTGACCGTTTGCAAGTTGACCAACTTCAATAACAGTTGGATCAATGTGACTGCTCTCCTCCTCGCGTACTTCCTCCTGATACGGTACCGGAACACCAAGAACGTCAACTAGACGTGGTTTGGAACGACAAATAGCCAACCAATCAGCCTTAGATGTTGTCTTACTACCCGGATAAGGTGTGTAGTAGACTTGTTGACATTGGGAAGCAAATACAAATGGATCGTAACCCTGGTATGTTCTTTTCCTATGGATTTCTACAAGTTTATATTGAGGATCCACCCTCAAACCTCGATTTGAAGTAGAATCAAACCAGTCGCATTTGAAAAGAATTATTTTTTGGTCAGGTACTCCAGCAAGTTCAACCTCAATGACTTGCTTCAACTCCCCGTAATAATCTCCTTTAACCCATACCCCGCAGTTTGTTGTTCATTTTCCATCGCTGTGGGCTTTTGTGTGAAATCTACAACTGTTAACAAAGTAACCGGTGTATGACATCACTCTCCTTGACGGGCCCCATGACAGATTTTTCAACAACCTTTCGGAATGTTCCGGAAGGCTATGTATCTATTGAGAACAACAAAAGTTAAATTAGTTTAGGCATTCTTAAGACAAGTACATTTGTACATAATACCAACCTACATGAGTTCCAAACCATTTGTAAAAATCATTATAAACCCGCCTTTGAAATTCTTCCTCCGTTATCTGCGGAGTTTGGTCATGTACTTCACTGACAAATTTCCTGAGTTACAAATTAAATGACAATATTATTATTTGGCTACTTTTAATTATATAACAAAAATGAAGCAATAGATGGGTTCACTTACTCAAGATATGGTTCGACCTCTTTACAATTCATCATGATATAATTCATGGCTATTTTATAATCTTTATCAGATAATAAAATCTTTTATTTTTTTTCCAAATGATCTTCCCGGTAAGTTGCAAATTGATAATACATTTGGTCCACTTGTCTCGTCTTCGCCATCATTTCTCCCAATGGTTGTAACTTTCATTTTCACGTGGGGTTCGTAATAATAGCTAAAGAATGCAGCAGCTTTTTCGACCTAGTATGCATTGCAAATTGACCCTCGAACGGGTACATCCACCTAAACTGTACCAGGCCACCAACCTTGGCTTCGTACGGAAGGTGAATCGGCAAGTGTTCCATCACATCAAAAAATCTAGGAGGAAATATTCTCTCTAACTTGCACAATAAAATAGCGATAGTGTCCTCCAATTCTTGCATATGCACCACACACAACTTTGGGGAACACAAATCTCTATACAACAGACTAAGTTCAGCCAAGGGTCCCCAAACATTTGTCGGTAGTACTTCTCTAAGTGCTATAGGGATAAGTCTCTCCATGAATACATTGCAATCGTGACTCTTCATTCCAGACATTTTCACCTCCTTCATATCAACGCATCTCGCCAAATTCGATGAATATCCATCTGGGAGCCTTAATTCTTTAACCCACTGCAAAAGCATCTCTTTTTTTTTTTTTAATTTTTTTTATTTTTTAAGAAGATGTATATTATATACCAAAAAGTTGCCCGAACCATATAAAACAGTTCGTGCTATTACAACCACCAATACCCAAAATAAAATAAGAAGCCTATACAAATTACTAGTGAAGCCGCAGGTACGGCGTTCCTAGTCTATCTAGAGTACAAAGCCCCTGAATAGATGAAGGAAGAGTGTTGAAGCACTCAAAAACCTGCAACAAATGATTATCAAAAGAATAATTAGCAAGAGAGTCTGCAACCTGATTTGCTTCTCTTGGTATAGATGTGATGTTGATCGTGCCCAAAAGTGCTTCCACGTCGTAGTATAGAGAGTCCAACCGCCATGAATTGACTGTGCCATTCTTGATCGCCCCAACTACAAAAGTCGAATCGGTTTGGACCCCCGAAATAGTATAACCCTTGTCCCGAGCAATCTTCAGTCCTAGATGTAGTGCTTCCAATTCTGCAGTCGAATTGGTTGCCATATCAGAAATGTACTCGCGAGAATGCTCGCAATGAATCGCACTCGCTCCAGATCCCGTATTATGCCCCCAACTCCCGCTGGACCTGGATTCCCTTTGGCCGCCCCGTCCACGTTCAAAATGATATCGCTAACCGTTTGATCTTGTCGCCATCGAACACTGGTCGGTCGCGGTCTTGGCACTGTGGGGGCTGCCCGAGGAAGCTCCAAAAAAGAAACTCCCGCTTTGGTAAAGAGTGGTGCAATATAATCATCAAAAAGAGCCCGAATTGTACCGAATGATGGCGTAGTCCCCTCATACACAAATCGGCATCTCGTCACCCAAAGGATCCAAATAACAGCACTCGATAGGATTACAAATAATTTGTGTTTGACACCCCTCCCTTTGAACATCCAATAAGTAAGCATTTGATGAGCAGTTGTAAAATTTCCAAGGTTCAAACGAGAACCTATCATATTCGCAGCATACAACCACAATTTAGATGCCCAATTACAGTGTAGAAAAATATGGTCCCAATAATCCGGTCCCCGCAAGCAAGAGCAGCGTGAAGCAATCTGATATCCCAACCGAATCCTAACATCATCTAGAGGCTCCAAAATTTCCAGATGAATAAAGATAATGAGAGAGGCAAAAAACCTGACCAAGTGATTTTGCGAGTGCGAAGCAATGGAGAAGGAACGCCTTGCAATGCTATGGTTGATTTTAAAGTGAATTTGCCATTTGCTTCCGGGAGCCAAACTTGTTTATCCGAACCAGCGTGGGGCCGCAATCTGATCTCAGGCAGCAGCCTGCACTCGGCTGGCAGCAAGTCTTGCAGTAAGTCTGTCTCCCACCCTTGTGCTGAACAGTGGTCTTGTATCCGAGCTGTGAGCAACTGGTCCGAAGCCGAAAAAAGAGGGAAGGCCCGAGAGACACTAGGCTGGCCATGAATATTTTCAAAATATAAAGAAGAATCACCTGCCCTTACTAGAAGTCCCATGTTATCCTCCACAATGTCTTTAGACTTTACCATACCACGCCAAGTCGAGGATACCTTGGAGTTATTGTCGATCTCCACTTGAGAAATAAGTAGCAAATCTCGTCCATACTGGGCTTCCAAGAAATCACGCCAAAGTGAACTAGCCGATCGGAATCGCCACCACAATTTGCAATTGAAAGCTTTTGAAAATTGGTCAAGTGTATGAAGACCCAAGCCATTTCCCTCCGTACTAACACAAAGACGTTTCCATGCCATCCAATGGCGGCGTTCCATTCCATCCGAGTGACCCCATAAAAACCTTGTCAAGATCGTCTCGATATCCTTTAGGACCCGCAACGGAGGATTAGAGATAGCCAAAATGTGCAATGTCATTGAAGAAAGAACATGTCGTATTAAAATGAGTCTATCAGCCATGTTGAGCAATCTATGTTGCCATCCATCAACCCGTTTGCTTATATCACGTACTAAGTTTTGATAATACACTACTTTTGTGCGACCCGGGAAAATAGGCGAACCCAAGTAGATCATAGGGAAGGAAGAATGCACAAACCCAGTTGTCTTAGTGACCATTGCAACTTGTAAACTTGTAGATTTGGAGACTCTTTGACCAGAGACTTGTTGATAGGCTGCCAAGAATTCCATAAGTACCTTAAGGTTGTGTTTAGAGCCATTCACAAATATTACTACATCATCAGCAAAAGCCAAGTGAGAAATTCGCAAGCAACCCCGTGGTAAAGTAAAAGGGGAGATCAAACCTTGATCCATAGCATGATTTAGGCCCCTCGATAATAATTCAGCCGAAATGATGAATAGCAATGGTGAGATTGGATCCCCTTGTTTCACTCCTCTTGTGGATTTAAAGTATCCATAGGGCTTGCCGTTAATTAGGACCGAGAACCAATTTGCCCGAATAGTGTTGTTGATCAAGTGTATGAAATGAGCCGAGAATCCTAGAGCCCGCAGAACATTAATAAGATATGAGTGAGAGACCCGGTCGAAGGCTTTCATCATGTCCAGTTTGAGAACCAGATTTCCACCTCTTACTTTCCTGTTAATACAATGAACCATCTCGGACGCAATCAAAATATTATCAGTAATGCACCTTCCTTTAATAAATCCCGATTGGTTACCCGAAATAATAAGAGGGAGAATGTCTGTCAATCTCATAGCCAGGACCTTCGAGATGATTTTACTAGCAAAAGTACATAGCGCTATCGGCCGAAAGTCCCCAAAAGTGGTTGGTGTGGTGCCTTTTGGAATGAGAACAATAAGAGAGCTTGCCATCGTTTTTGGAATTGGAACACCCGCCCAAAAATCACCCACAGCTTGCACCACATCTTTTTTAACAATATCCCAGCAAGATTGAAAAAACCCCCCCGCTGAAGCCATCAGGACCTGCAGCACTGTTTTTGTCTAATGAAAAAACCGCCCTTGTCACTTCTTCCTCGCTAGGAAGTCGATCAAGGTCTGTGTTAGTGCATAAATCAATACATGGAGGTAGAAGATGTAGGTATGGCTCTAGAGGAGCTGGAATACTATCCTCGGTGAATAATGCCTCAAAAAAAGTCGAGGCTGCCTTGCCTATTTGAGTTTCATTCGTGATCCAAGTCTCTTGAGTATCTTGGATCCTGGCTAACAACATATTTTTTTGGCGATTTGAGCAATGAGTGTGGAAAAATTTGGTGTTGGCATCCCCCTCTTTAACCCATTTCAGCCGTGACTTTTGTCGCTAGAAGGAGGCTTCACTCTTCAAGAGAAAGGAGTATCTTTGTTTGGCTGAATCGAGAGTGTTGCAGGTCTCCTCGCTGCTATTATTTTCGAAATCTGCTTCTGCTGCTCTAAGAGCTGTCTCGGCTGAGACTATGGATGCTCCCAGTCGACCGAAGTGTTGCTGATTCCATTCCCGTAACGGACGTTTGAGGCGTTTAAGTTTCATCATAAGGATTGTCATTCCATTCCCCTCAATTTGCACCTCCCAAGAGGCCTTCACCAAGTCTTTGAATCCCGGTACCCCAGACCACATGTTCTGATAACGAAATGCACTTCCCGAAGATATATCGTTCATTTGCAATGATAAAAGAAGCGGACTATGGTCCGACTCCGCTCTAGAAAGGTGATCCACTCGAGTTGAATAAAAAAGAGCATTCCACTCACTATTAACCAACACTCGGTCTAATCGCCGTAGTAACGTTCGTGGATTGATTCTGCACCATGTAAACATGTTCCCTGTGAAAGGAACCTCCATCAAACTGCAGTCCGATATAGCAGCATTAAACTCAGTCATAGGTAGAAGTGGCGGTACCGAACCAGAACTTTCATGCAAAGCTGACACGACATTAAAATCACCGCCAATGAGCCAAGGGCCTGCTCGGCTATCCGCAAAATTTACCAATTCTTCCCAAAGTTCTCTTCTTAAGATATAAGAGCATTTAGCATAAATAATTGAACAAAACAAAGTGGTCCCCATAACAGATTTAATATTCAAATGAACAACTTGATCCAAATCTCCAATAACTTCCACATCAAGCATGCCACTCCAGAAAATCCAAATTTTACTATTAATATTGCCATACCCATGGTCAAAGCCTAACCGAGACTTAGTGATAAGTAGGTCAACCAACGACAGCATAGGTTCTAAAATAGCAATCAAAGAGAGGTTATGTTCTCGCTTCAAATGTTTCAAGCGTGTCAACGAAGTACTATTGCCAATTCCCCTTATGTTCCATATCAACCAATTCATGAAAATAAGATTAAAGTAAATATAAGAAAGGACAGAGGTCGTTTAGATGGAAGCATTTGCAGCCTTACCACTCAGGCGGGCCGATCGTCGTATCTGATTTTCCGAGACATTTCCCTTTTGCTGTAGTTTTGCTTGAGGTTTGCTAGTTGCCTGTGGTATGTCGAAATCCATCATGATCAATGGCATTGTCTCCTTAGGAGGTAAATTAGCAGCTGGGGTTTGCTGTCGCGGAACTTCCAAAGGCGGGGGCGTATTTAAGATTTCATTTCCATTAAACTCATCGGCAAAAGTAGTAAAGGTTTCCCATTCCCGTTGCGCTTCCTCATGAGTGAGTTCCAGTCCATTGCTATTTTTGGCCGAGTGTACCTCCCTGGGTAATATTACCGGAGAAACTGTGCGCAAGTCCATATGAAGATCATCTCTACTTTCCTTGCTTCGATTACCAATCAGCCGAGCTAGCTGATCAGTTCCCTGTTCTGTCTCAGTATTACCTTGAGGAGCCTCATCTTCAACATATCCATCAACTATGACATCATAAAATATATCGTTTTTGGCACTACATTCCGTTTCAGGAATAGCAGTGTTATCTGATTGTGCAGGTTCAGCGCACTCGCGGCCTGAGGCAGGTTCAGAAGGTGGAGATATAGTATCCAAAGCAGGGGTCATAGTGGTGGGATCCCCTATTTCCGCCAAGGCCGTATCAGTAGTTTTCTTAGGTGAAGCTTCTGCCAGCCCTGTGATGGCATGAGGTTGTGGTTCATTGTTGGCAGATGAACTACCTTTTCCAGGAACTGAGAGCTGCAATTTCTCCTTCTCCAATTGCAAAGCCGAAGCAGTGTGCGGATTTTGCAAGCCTGAGCCACTCGCACCTTTCGTCATCGACTTGGCGGTCCAAATCTGGTTTAATGGTTTAAAGCCAACCACTTTCCCTGATGTAAGCACTCTGTGTGTCATTTCCAAATTTGTCATTGCCAATTTACCCTTATCTTTCCTTTGTGGAATTGATGCAACAGGTTTCCCCAGCTATGTGGGGGCTGTCAAAGGTTGTATGAGATTCTTGAAAGGCTCTGCGGTGATGGGTTTAGAAACAGCATCTCTCTTTTGGGCATAACAAGTTCCATGTTCATGGCCAATTACACGGCAGTAGGTACAATATAGGGGAAGATCATCATAAGTTATAGGCTGCCAAAATCCTTTCCCGGATTGTGTATGCGTGATTCGCACGTGAGTTTGCAGTGGCTTTAGGAGATCAATTTCCACACATACTCGGGCCACACTAGGACGCGTCAATTTCGCAGTTGGTTCATCCAAGGCAAGAGGCTGTCTTACGGCACTAGCAAGGGAGAATAATTTTGATTTATGAAAGAGATGTATGGGCAATCCTTCAAATCCTATCCAAATCGGCACAATGGAGGGTTCTTCCTTCAAGTTGAAGTCGTAGGACCATTTGAACACTCTCATCCGTAAACCACAAAAGCTCCAAACACCTTGACGCCATAACCGGCAAAAGTCCTCTTCTAAATCAAATCGTATAAGGACATGGCGTGCATCTAGCCATCCAATCCAAAAACCGCCTTTGAATCCCACATTATGGAATGCGCGGCGTAGGGATTCCATAGGCGGACCATGCTTTGCAAATTTCCCAACCATGGTATATTTCCATGGCGCTTCGAGTACCCGCAATTCTTCATCGTCCACTTCTAACTGTGGCTGACCCTTATAGACAGAGAGGGGTTTTATGGGCAGAGAAGTCGGTGCTAAGGGGGTTGCCGCTGATAATAATTTCACAAAAGACTTCTTCGGCCAATCAATAGGTCCGCTGCTAGTCGGAATTGGCTGGCCGGCGGCCATTATCGGTTGGTTCCAAGCAAGATGATGACGTAGACAACAGGGGGTCTAGGTAGATGTGTGAATAGGAGTGAAATAGAGATGTGGCATTTACCTGGTTCTGCCAGTAGGAGGTGCTGGCTGGTGGCCACCTTTACTCGCCGGAGCCACGGCAGCAATGTGGTCGGATTAGAAGGAAGAAGAGAGGATTAACAGGAGCAGATCGTCTGAGGTGAGGGTTTTACTGTTCATCATCCCCGATGATTGGTCCTACTAGAAAGAACATTGTTCTAATATGGATCTCTTTTTGTGCCTTGGTAAGAGTGAAATATGCCTTCGGTTTCGTTGCTTTACCTCGGCCATCGTGTTTAATATTCAATTCCGCCGACTGCAATACCTTTCAACATCCGCTCTAGCCTTAACATTGTCCTTAGTTTTACCATTCACGTCCAACACGGTGTTAAAAACGTTATCAAACACATTTTTTTCATTATGCATGACATCAATGTTTTGTCTTATCAAAAGTGTCCGCCAATAAGGTAAGTCCCAAAATATGCTACGTTTGGCCCAACTGTGATCCCGACCCCTGCCTTGCTCTTTACCAATCTCTTCAGCTGTATCGGTAATTTTTTGGATAATATCTAACTCTAAACCACATTTCATCACCAGTCAGGCGAGATGGCGGGTCTGCTCTCTCTTGTCGCCTGTCCTTTTAGAATCCCTTTGCATATTTTCTAAAAGAATGATTAGGCGATAAGAAGCATATGTGGCAATCGAACCACGATTGTTTGCCGCCATCATGCAAATGGAACGCTTGTGTTTCTTCTATACAATATGGACAATCGTGAATGCCAGCTGTACTCTATCCACTTAACATTCCATATGCTGGGAAATCACTAATTGTCCAAAGTAATGAAGTCCTCAGTTTAAAATTTTGCTTTTTGGAGATGTCATAAGTTTCCGCACCTTTACCCCACAGCTGATTCAATTCATCGATGAGAGGCTGCAAATATACATCAATCTTGTGTTTTGGATTTTCCATGGATATATAGAAACATTTTAGTAATTATTTGTTCTAAATAAGAGTACGAACTAATATGAATATTTAAGTAATTATTTGTTTACTAATTATTAAACATTTATTCAAATTTTAACTATATTACGTAATGATTATGTAAATGTATACACTGAATTGCTCTCCTTTGAGTCTATTTAGGTATTTTATGAATAAGTGTAAATTATGGACTATTACTATTCATGTTAATGTGTGTATATATATATATACCTAAGACAGTTCTATCCCTTGAAAAGAACTTAGCTATTTTTTAAAAAGAAAGTCTTCTGCTAGCGACCGAATACCGATCGCCCTGATGAATTCGGTCGCCCCTAGTAAATCAGCGATCGAATTCATCATGGCGGTCGGTATTCGGTCTCTATCAGGAGAATTTATTTTAAAAAAATAGCGGGGTTCTTTTCAATGGATAGAACTATCTTAGGTATATACATATACACATTAACATGAATAGTCATAGTCCATAATTTACAGTTATTCATAAAATACCTAAATAGACACATAGAAGAACAATTCAAGTAGTAAATTTGTGTATACATTTACTTGAATTATTAGGTAATGTAGTTAAAATTTGAATAAATGTTTATTAATTAATAAACAAATAATTACTAAAATATTCATATTATTTCGTATTCTCATTTTGAACAAATACTTACTAAAATGTTTCTATATATCCATTGAAAAGAACTCTGCTTTTTTTTTTTTTTAAAAAAAGTCTCCTGCTAGCGACATAATACCGACCGCCCTAATGAATTCGGTCGTTATTCGATCTCCCCTTAGTAAATCAGCGACCGAATTCATCAGGGCTGTTTAATACAAAATAACATAAGTGTTTAATACCACCAAATGACGTCGTGTACTTGTTTATTGGGCGACCGAATACCTACTGATTGCCACAGATGCTTCTTATCACCTAATCATCCATTTAGAAGAGATGCAAAAAGATTCTGAAAGGATCGGCGACAAGAGATAGAAGACCCGCCATCTCGCCTAACTGGTAATCAAATATATTTTAGAGTTAGAGATTATCCAAAAATTACCCATATAGCTGAAGAGATTGGTAAAGAACACGACAGGGGTCGGATCACAGTTGGGTCAAACATAGCATATTTTGGGACTTACCTTATTGGCAGACACTTTTTGATAAGACACAACATTGATGTCATGCATAATGAAAAAATGTGTTTGATAACGTCTTTAACACGGTGTTGGACGTGAAGGGTAAAACTAAGGACAATGTTAAGGCTATAGCGGATGTTGAAAGGTATTACAGTCGACCGGAATTGAAAATTAAACATGATGGCCGAGGCAAAGCAACGAAACCGAAGACATGTTTCACTCTTACCAAGGCACAAAAAGAGATGGCTTTGCAGTGGGTTAAAGAATTAAGGCTCCCAGATGGATATGCATCGAATTTGGCGCGATGTGTTGATATGAAAGAGTTGAAAATGTCTGGAATGAAGAGTCGCGATTGTCATGTATTCATGGAGAGAATTATCCCTATAACACTAAGAGAAGTACTACCGGCAAATGTTTGGGGACCCTTGGTTGAACTTAGTTTGTTCTATAGAGATTTGTGTTCCCCAAAGTTGAGTGTGGCGCATATGCAAGAATTGGAGGACACTATCGCTATTTTATTGTGCAAGTTAGAGAGAATATTTCCTCCGGGATTTTTTGATGTGATGGAACACTTGCCGATTCACCTTCCGTACGAAGCCAATGTTGGTGGCCCGGTACAGTTTAGGTGGATGTACCCGCTCGAGAAGTAACAACCAATGTCTTTATGATCTCAACTTCATTTTTATTTTTCTTGTACGTATTTACAATGTGATTAACTACTTATGCTTTAATTAAATACCTGCACCATCTAAAAAATAAGATAAAAAATAAGGCAGAGTTGAGGGGTCAATTTGCAACTCATACTTGGTCGAAGAAGTTGCTACATTCTTTAGCTATTATTTCGAACCCCACGTGAAAACGAAAGTTACAACCATTTGATAAATATTATAAAACAGCCATTAATTATATCCTTATGAATTGTGAAGAGGTTGAACCATACATTCAGTAAGTAAACTCATCTATTGCTTCATTTTTGTTATATAATTAAAAGTAGCCAAATAATAATATTGTCATTTAATTTGTAACTCAGGAAATTTGTCAGTGAAGTACATGACCAAACTCCACAAATAACGGCGGAAGAACTTCAAAGCCGGGTTTATAATGATTTTTCCAAATGGTTTGGAACTCATGTAAGCTGTTATTATGTACAAATGTACTTGTCTTAAGAATTCCTAAACTAATTTAACTTTTGTTGTTCTCAACAGATACATAGCCTTCCGGAACATTCTGAAAGGTTGTTGAAAAATCTATCATGGGGCCCGACAAGAAGAGTGATGTCATACACCGGTTACTTTGTTAACGGTTATAGATTTCACACAAAAGCCCACTTCGATGGAAAAAGTAACGACAAACAACGGGGTATGGGTTAAAGGAAATTATTACGGAGAGTTGAAGCAAGTCATTGAGGTTGAACTTGCTGGAGTACCTGACCAAAAAATAATTATTTTCAAATGCGACTAGTTTGATTCTACTCCAAATCGAGGTTTGAGGGTGCATCCTCAATATAAACTTGTAGAAATCAATAGGAAAAGAACGTACCAGGGTTACGATCCATTTGTATTTTCTTCCCAATGTCAACAAGTATACTACACACCTTATCCGAGTAGTAAGACAACATCTATGGCTGACTGGTGGGCTGTTTGTCGTTCCAAACCACGTATAGTCGACGTTTCTAATGATCCGGTACCATATCAAGAAGAAGTACGAGAGGAGGAGACCGGTCACATTGATCCAACTGTTACTGAAGTTGGTCAACTTGCACACCGGTCAGGGGAAATCGAAGTTGTACTTGTGGCCGGTACGAGCCGTGTTGATGAAGATGAAATTATGTCGGGTGATGACAATTCTGAAGAAGTGGATGAATTTATGTCGGAGGATGATTTAGAATGATTAAAAATACAATTATTAATTTCGTTGTGTATTTGTTGTTGTGCTTTAATTCTTAACTTTTCTTTTATTAATTCATTTTTTCTTGTATTATTAATCTCTTTCTCGCTTCACAACTAGTTTCTTGGAATTCCACATATTGAAGGTGAGTAATATTTGTTGTTTTATTTTTAGTACTTTATTACCATAAATTAATTGACGTATTCAAAGTGTTAACTTTATTTTTGAATTTTCAGATTTCAACTCATGCACCAAGGAGTATTTGAGAAGTGTAAAATTTGTTGTGTTGTAATCTAAATGAGAAGTGCACACTTTGATTGTGAGTGTTGTAATTCAAAGTGTAAACTTTGATTGTGAGTGTTGTAATGTAAATAAGAACTGTAAACTTGTGGTTTTAGTGAGATAATTGGTTTTGTAATGTTATTTTTGGGTTGTATTGATTATGTTTGCTATTTGGGATCTTTTTGATATTGTTTTTGGTTTTTGGGATCTTATTGATTTTGTTTATGTTTCGTATTAGTGTTAGGGATTTTTCTGATTTGTTTATGTTTCTTATTGCTGTTTTTTATAATAGGGATTTAATTATATTTCAGATTTATTTTTTTAAATTAAAAAACATTTTGCGACGGAATAGCGACGGATTTTCGGTTGCTATTGGTTTAAAGTCAAAGTCAAATAAACACGAATCGGTAGCAAATCCGTCGGTAATTAGAGACGGCATATTCCGTCGCTAATTGGCCGTCGGTCTTCGGTCGTTAGGTAGTCAAGGTCAAAGTCAACCATGTTTGACTAGTCAGTCGATACTCCGTCACTATACGACGACTGTATAATCGGCCGCTACCAATTTCGTTGGCTGTCGGTCGTTCAGAAGTCAAAGTCAAAGTCTACCATGTTGACTAAGTGGTCGGTATTCCGTCGTTATATGGCGACGGAATAATCGTCGCTACAAGTTCCGTCGGCAATCGGTCGTTAACTAGTCAAAGTTAAAAGTCAACAATGTATTATGTTCGGTCGCTAATCCGTCGGTAAATGGCGACCTAGTCGTCGGTCGCTCCAGATGTGGTCGGTAGTCGATCGTTAACTGGCTTAGCGACGAAAAATACACGACCACGTAGTTCGGTCGGTAATCGGTAGCTAATTCTAGGTTAGCGACCGATTACCAACGGAAACGCCCGTCCCTAATTCCATATTTTCTTGTTGTGTTACTGAATGGAGAAAACAAACCCCATCAGCTTGGAGATCCACTTCTGTTGAGTTGATGTACTCACTTTTTGCTCAAACAAATGTTTAAGGCTTTGGTGATCTGTCTTCACCACAAAGTGGTGACCCTCTAGGTAGTGTCTCCACTTCAAGGTTGCAGTGGAGAGTGCCATAAGCTCTTTTTCATAGGTAGAAAGTCCAACATCTTTAGGCCCTAGTACTTTGCTATAATAAGCAATGGGTCTACCTTATTGCATCAGTACAACACCCATGCCAACATCACTGGCATCTGACTCTACCACAATTTTTTACTGAAGTCAGGCAAAGCGAAGACTGGTAGGGAGCTCAGAACTTGTTTGAGATGCTAAAATGCCATCTCAGATCCCTCAGTCCATTTGAAACCATCATTCTTGAGGAGATTAGTCAAAGGCTTGCTAATCACTCCATAGTTTCTAATGAACCTCCTATAGTATCCTGTCAAACCCAAAAATCTCGTAAGTTGCTGGATAGTTTTAGGTACTGGTCAGTCCAACATGTCTTTGATCTTGCTAGGGTCAGCCTTAACTCTCTTCCCTGACATGAAATGCCCTATGTATTCCACTTCCTCCTTAGCAAAGGAACACTTGCTAAGCTTGCAAAACAATTGATTCTTCCCTAATATCCCCAAGACTATCCCCAAATGCTTCACATGTGAGTCTAAATCAGGATTGGAGATGCGTATGTCATAAAAAAAATACAAGGAAAAATTTCCTTAAATAAGGTGCAAAGACCTTATTCATCAATGATTGAAAAGTAGCTGGAGCATTTGTCAATCCAAAGGGAATTACTTTGAATTCAAAATGCCCACAATGAGTACTAAAGGCAGTCTTGGGTACATCTTCTTCTCTCATTCTTATCTGGAAGTACCCAACCCTTAGATCAATTTTTGAGAAATAGGCAGCTCCATACAACTCATCCAGAAGGTCATCAACTATGGGAATGAGGTATTTATCCTTGATAGTTAGGGCATTCAACTATTTAAAATCTACACAGAACCTCCAAGACCCATCATTCTTCTTCACTAAGGGAATTAGTGATGAGAAAGGACTACTACTAGCATGAATAACTCCATACTTCAACATGTTCTTTACCAATTTCTCAATCTCTGCCTTCTGTGAATGGGGCACTCTATAGTTCCTCATTTTAAAAGGCTGAGCTCATTCTTTAAGTTCAATTCTATGCCCATGACCTCTACTAGGAGGTAGCTCTTTAGGCATTTCAAAAAATATCATAAAATTCCTCCAGCTTGTTCCTGACAGCCTCATGACAATTGGTTAAGTGTGCATACCTCCTCAGCAATTCCCTCAGGTAAGTACTTCAACTGTCCCAACCATACCTCCACATAATTCACCAAACACCTTTTGAGGGCCCTGGATGTTACTGACTATAATCCCAGGTTGTCACCATTACTCTGGATCACAACTTCTTCTCCCTCATTCACAAACCTTATCACCTGGTTTTTGTAGTCAATGGTGATATGACTGTGCTTCTCAAGCTAATTTCCACCCAAGATCATGTCACTTCCCCCCAAAGTAAGGAGATAGATATCTTGGCAGAACTCTTGATCACCTAATCTCCATTTAACTCATTTACAACAATCTCCATGCCACATATCTTCAACATTGCCCAGAACTACTAGCATAGGTTTGCCCTAAGTGATCAAGGAAGCTGTGAGATGGAAACATGCAAGTTCCTAGCCATCTTTCTAGGAACCCTAAATAGCTTTCCTCCATTACAACCAGACATTGCACTCACAGAAATATGAGCCAACTCTGTTACTTCTTCTCCTAAGAAACATGTCTCACTACCATGATAAGGTTGTAGGACTTGCAATTCATGGTTTTCCTCCTCAACAGCTTCATTATCACACAAGTAAATCATGTTGACTTATGCTAATGAACACTTGTGTTGGGGAGAGTGTACTTTTCTCTACATTTGAAACAAAGATTTTGCTCCCTTCTTCTTTGCATCTCCTCATTACTCACCCTTTTGAATCTAAGTGGTTCGTTTTGTAGACAATAACAGAAATGCCAAAAATATACTAAAAATATCTACCAATAAGCTACTTATAGACCTTCAGACCAACCGGGTTAAGAGGCTTCGTGCACCACGAACCGAGCCGCGCTTCTTTTATTAACAAACAAGCAGCCTGGGTTCAAAACCCCACAAACACAATAATATTTCCTTATCATAACAATTTTCAATTTAATTTGACATTGTGGGGGAAATAATCATCCTATGTAATCTTTCTGTCTTCTCTTATTTATGTAATATGTTTATTTTAGCAATCTCTATTCCTCCGATGCCCATTAATGGTGTGTGTGAAGTCCAATGTATTCCATTCAACTTCGTATTTAGAGTAAAAAGTGCACAGACCCTTAAATTTCTCGATTTGGGTTGTTAACCATTAACTAAAAATGCAAAGTTGTTTAATTTAAACTTTGCTGCTGTATCAATGTTAAACTTTCCATCCATTTTCACGGTTAAATTGGGCTAGAATGATACCTCATGACTGTTAAACTCCAAACTGCAAATGGGAAAGATGCAAAAAAAATAAAAGGAAAAGAGAGAAACTTCTATGCATGTGGAAGACTGATTTTTTATCACAATGAGGTTCTTTTTTAATGGTCAACTTGTTTTTTTCCAAAATTCCCTCGAGTTTGGTTATATGGTCATATTTTGTCCAGTTTTAACAGCGAAATTGGATGATAGGGACAACATTGTTACTTCAGAAAAGTCCAGAGTCATGCACATTGCATTTTTTAGTCCAGTGTCAAAAACCAAAAATCAAGAAAAGTTTAGGGGCGTTGACATCTTTTACCGTTGTATTTATATTGATTACTCGATCAAAAGTAACGTCCGACTGAGTCAAAACGTAGCTCCATTCATGCTGGAAACAATGGAGACATAAGGTCTAAGGATTCAAAATAATATCGAGGAAGTAATACTTATGACTAAAGAACCATGAAGTATTACTTCTCTAACGGATCACGTCCAATACAATATATCCTAATATATTACATCTATGATATGATTTGTACCCATTACACATAATCAGTAACACATAATCATCAATCATACATCATACTGGTTTTATTTCATTGTAAAGAACATTACATAAAACTAGGGACAGTTAGAATAGTAATTGCATAAGCAAATGAGTTTTACTATCAAATCACACATTTGTTGTTCAAAAGCAAAATTAACTATTCAAAGACATGCTCAAAAAGATATAAAACGTACAACATATGCTAATGGTCCTAGGGCACTACTAACAACGAGTTGTTGATGCACATGCCCTCATCAGCCAGATCATGATAAATCTTTTGAAACTCTTCACTCTATTCAATAACAGATTTTCCATCTACCATTTCAAAGTCATGAAATCGAGCATCAATGAACGTTTTTTGCACCGACATCATCTACAATATATATTTTAATTAATGATTCTCATAACTCTTTTGTTGTATTTTTATAGTAAATTTGATATAAGGAATCATCTAAACTCATAAGTGTAGTGTGCCGACACATATAAGCAACACTAATTCAAGCATTGTATGGTGTAATAAATTGAGGATCTGTTGTATCCTCCTCATGCTTGTCCTCGGTGATATAACTGATTAAATTCAAAGTAGTAAGGTAAAACATCATTATTTCCTTCGACGTTTTAAAGTTGTTACCACCCTTCAACTTTTGTGGTTAGGCCAACTGTCCAAACTATATTTGACGTGAAGCCATTGGAGGCACACACGATAACGTTCCTGACATAACGGTTTCAGTACCGCTTCCCCAACAACATTGGGATTAACTCTATTTGACTGATAATAAATTAGAGGAAAAGATCCAGAATCAATGATGTTTGAATTGTTGGCAGCCATCTCTTTCTATATATTGAAACAACAAAAAATAGAAACAATTAGAAGTGATTCTTTTAAAAGAAAACAAAAATATATAATAAGAAAAAAGTAAATAACTTGATTTTATCAACTCGGTTATGTTTTCCAGCATCAATGTTTAGTTTCTGTTTTATTTTTAAAACCGGAAACAATTAACAAAATAAATAAATTGAGTTTGAGACTGTTGTTCCCATTTATAAAATAAAAGCAAACAGAAACCTATATATTGATATTCTGATTAAATCTTGAACGAGACAATAGTCAACCACTTACCTCTAAACTCAATTTGCTTGCCTAATTATTTCAGAAATTCAAAAGCAACTTGTTCCCAAGGTATAACGCCTAAACACTCAACTAGTTGGAAGCAAACACTTTGTTGTTCTTTTGAACTTTAGATTGTGCAGAACTATCTGATAACTAGTATATGAAATGTAGAAATGAAGTGTGAAGATGAGATTTTCGTAGCACCTCATTTTGTAGGAGGAGACTACTTTTTATAGAAGTCTAGTACTGCAAGCAATTACCCTTAATGAATGACAATTACTAATTATGTAAAGCTGCTTTCTAGTGCTAGAGAATTTCGTAATGTTACAACCTCTTGAGTATTGATGCTGCAGTTACTCAGTAGTTACATGTTCATTGAGAAAATATTGTAACTTTGACCAAAATATTATTACTTCCCTCCCAGCACAGACACGTGCCGCACCGCGTCGAGTTGGACGGGCGGACATTATGCGAAGTATGCGAGGGGTATCCCCTTCATGATCCATCATGACTACTCTATCACGATGGTCTAGCTCAGAAATTCCTCATAGTATATTAATTCCTCATAGTATTATAAAAATGACTTTTTAGTTAACATTTAACTAGATTGACTAAAATTTTGAAAGTGGTTTTTAAAACATATCAAGTCTTTTAAAAAACAAAAGTTCAGTGGCATTTCTGAGTTATTCAAACTAAGTGAACAAATATTAGTGTTTACAAGATATATCTATCAAGACTGACTCTAACATCTAAGTCTTCAATATTCAATAGCAAATCGTTCTTGATATCTTCTGTGAATGTAGCCTTGCATCTTCCATAAAGCATATTTGAAGTGCTTAGGCTTCATTCTTGACTTGTAGCAATATCACAATGACCATATGACATTAGTCACCAAACATCAATGTTAGTTATACTAAAATTTGAGTTAGTAAATCCTTAATGCTAACATAGGCTGTTCATTAGACATGATCTCCTTAAAACAATTGAATTCTTGCATTTTCACCACATTCATCTTGATGGTTTTTTTGTGGCATTTTAAAGAGTTCCATGGACAGCACTTTGCATGCAGTTAGAGATTGTATATTGTGCATAGGCTGTGGTATTGGAGACATAAAGATGTACATGAAAACGACAATGTTCCTCTTTTCCTTTTGTACTTTTGACGATATATTGCACAAAGGCTAACCAAATTACTCAATATATAGGTCATTAGTCCTCTAGAAAACCACTAACTCATAATGTATATATAATACATTTTTTTGGTGAAATACAAATATCCCTTTTACAACTCAAAAAATAAATTCAATTGCATCGGGAATGATACTTTTTCACGGGAAATCGTCTACCCCTATATATGTTCCCACCATTAAAAAAATTTCATGTGATAATTTTTTTAATTTCATATATTTGTGTCAAATTTGTGAGTGATTTGAGACATGCATGAGGCTGGTTTGGGGAGATACAAATATTTTCCTTTTTCGCTACCAAATGGAGGGAAACTCTAGCATGTGACAGTTTCGGGGGACAGGTCCCACATTTCTTACTCCCTACCTTCTAAATTATATGTCGGCTAAATATACTTTATCAATTTTTAATTATATGTCACGTTAAGAACTCAAGAAGGTATGAAATGCATGTTTCCAAATTTACTCTTATCTTTCATTAATTTAGTCAACAACTAAATTTAATTGTTCCAACATAAATGTATTAATTGAAGGGTAAAAGTGTTTATCTATTTTTAAATTAATATATCCCAATCATTTTATTAAGGGTAGTGCTACATGTCTCAAACTTATCCAAAATATTAGCTAAAAATCCCAAATAAAAAATTTAACTACCAAATGTGCCCTTTCCAATTTTGGTCCTTTTTTAATTATTTCTTTACTATGGAATTTTATAAAGTAATATTATATATTCCCACCTATTAGAACTACCATATTCTAAACGGCTAATTGGCAAATTTAGTCCCCAAAGTGGAGGACTTTTGCGACGACGGTCCCCGTTGAATATTTCTTTGTATTAAGGTCCCCAAACAATTTACGTTTGGTTATTATAGTCCTTCCGTCCAATTCTGTTACGGAAAAGTTTAATTTTGATTTATTTTTAAAATCGTTTGGGTTTTACCAAGGGTAGTTTAGGGAATTCACACCCAAATTACCCTGGGGTTAAACCAACCGCAGTTGTTTTTTCATTTTTTACCATTTCCCCCAAAAGGCTTTCTGTATTCCCTGAACCCCGAAAGCGATTACCATTTCTAGGGTTTTTGAAATTTCGATTTCGACTGAATCAATCAGCGATGACACTAAGATCAGGACTACATAAAGGTGTGAGGAGTGATGGATTTTGCATCTTGAGTGGGTTACTGAACTCAGATGCTTTGGAGGGATATTTAAAGTAAGTTTTGTTTTTTTTAAAAAATCGTTTGTTTCTTACATAAGGAATCCGATTTATGGTACATATTCTGAAGTTTGTTTGTTTAAATGTATTCGTATAATCTGGAAGGAGGTTTCTGAAGAGAAGATGTCATTATTTGAGAAGTTTGATGCAATATGGTTCAATGTCTACTCTAATCCATTAGTGAAAGATTCTGAGGCTAAGGTGGTAAAGTGGGTTAAGACGATGAATATTCTCAGAAAACCGTATGAGCTTGTACCCATTGTCAAGTGGTAAGCTTATTCATAGACATTCATTTAAAGTGGATTAAGAATAACAATATACACAGATAACTGTATGTTTTGCTTATTATTTGATTCAGGGGACATTGGTTTTTGTTAATTCTGTGTAATTTCCATGAGGGTTTGGATACAAAAAATCAGTGCTTGTTATTGTTTGATTCCCTTCAAGTTGCAGCCAATATAATACATCCTTTAATCAGAAAGTAAGTTAGTTTTTATAAAGCTTATACTTATACAATTTATTCATTATGTATAAGGTGTCTTAACAATAGGGCAGCTGCTAATATAATTTATCCATGAATTAGGTTTGTGTTTGATGTACTAAGACATGAGGGGGGTAGTTGTTGATAATAGAACAGTCAATGACATCCCTTTGCTGATTCCAAAGGTTCCCCAACAGACTAATGGGGAGGAATGTGGGGCATTTGTTCTATACTATGCCTATAGATTCTTGGAAAGTGCTCATCTACATTTCAGCAGTACCAATGGTTATCCATACTTTGTAAGTGGTTTATTAGGGCAGTTAATTTAATTGTTGTTTTTTTATTATTTGGATTTGTTTTTAATTGTGTTATGTCCACACTTGCAGATGAATGAGTCATGGTTCACTTATGATGATGTTTCTGCTTTTAGGCAATGGTTGCACATTTTTTAAATGCAGAAAGTGCACCAAAAGGGGTTAAAGGTTCTCAATTGGAAGCTAGTTCATCACAACAGCCCCTCCTTATGGAGAGTCAAGTCTTGGATGGTTCTGATGAAGAAGAATTTATATTTTATGAGGATGAAGAGTACAACCTTAATGAGAGTGAAGGCATTTTTGAAGACATTGTGGAGCCAGCATTGCATGATTTTGATGTTAATGTGCAAAGGGAGGCAAATAGGTTATCTGATCCAAAGTTGGAAGAGATTGTGACTGATGTTAATGAGGGTGTGGGGGCTGATGATAATGAGGGACAAATGGGTGATCCAGACTTGGTTGCTTAAATGGAAGAATTGGAAAATACCCAAATTGCTGGACATGATAGGAAAATAGAATCTAGAAGAAATTGGCAGCTATTAGGTTTGCAGCCTATGGTGGATGATTGGGTTGACATTCATAGTCAGGCTGTAAATGATGAAAATAAAGGGGAAGAAGCAAATGCAAATGAAGGAGTTGAAAAAAACAATGAAGTGGTGGAAAATCTAAATGATTCTGATGATGAGTTTTACAAATTCATACCATCTGAAGATGAGGATGGAAATGTAAAAGGGGAGAGGCAGTATAAGGTATTCAATTTTAAAAAGTATGGGCATGATCCAAAGTTTGAAATTGGCCTTGTATTTACTACAAAAGCAGTTTTGTGCAAGAGCATTATGAATCATGGTATAGCACACGGCCATCCTGTCAAACTTGTTAAAAATGACAAAATCAGGGTTAGGGCTAAGTGTACTTGTAGAGAATGTACTTGGAAGTTATATGCCCATCATTTTGCAGGCAAGGCTTTTCAGATTAGGACTCTGCAGCCCAATCATACATGCCCAAGGGATATACACTCAATGGCAACAACAACTTTCATAGCAGCTAAGTCTTTGGAAACTTGGAGAGATGATAACACTGTCAAAATGAAAACCTTCCAGCAAACTGTTAGAAAAGATTTGAAGGTTGGTATTTCAAAATGGAAGGGATACAGGGCCAAATACATTGCCAGGAAAATGATTGAAGGTTCATACAATGAACAATACAAGTTGTTGTTTAACTATGTTGCTGAAATTGAGAGAACAAATCCTGGGAGCAATATAAAGGTTGAAACTGATAAGTGTGCAGATTTTGGGGAGGAGAAATTTAAGAGAATTTATGTATGTTTAGCTGCTTTGAAAAGGGGTTTTTTTGGACGGATGTAGGAAATTAATAGGGCTGGATAGGACTTTTTTGAAGGGTCCTCATAAGGGTGTTTTGTTAACTGCAGTGGGTGTTGATGCTAATAATGGAATGTTTCCCATCATTTATGCTATTGCTGAAAATGAAAATATGTCATCATGGGACTGGTTTGTGAACTTGATGAAGGGGGACTTGGGAATGACCAATCCTGTTGAATGGTGTATAATGAGTGATAGACAAAAAGTAAAGTAATAACTTCTGTTAAAAAAATGTATTGTTTTTCTGTTAAAATGTTTATGCATACATGGGTGTGATAATTTCTAAATTTACTTTGTAGGGGATAATTGATGCAGTCAAGAATAATTTACCTGGGGTGGAGCATAGACATTGCTGTAGACATCTACACAATAACATGAGAAAAAATCATCCTAGAGAAGATCTAAAAGAACTCTTTTGGAGGTGTGCAAAGGATACATACATAAATCAATTTGAGAATGATATGGTGCATCTTGGGGCAATTGACAAAGGAGCACTTAAATGGCTACTGGAAACTACTAACCCTCAACAATGGACAAGATCTCACTTTAGGGCAAATACAAAGTGTGACGTGTTGTTGAATAATCACACTGAAGCTTTCAACAAACAGTTGCTGCTTGCTAGATCCAAACCCATTCTTGGTATTTTGGAGAGGGTTAGGGTTTACTTGATGGTGAGAATGCAGCAAAGAAGAGAGTGGATTGAAAAACAGAAGGGGCAAATTTGCCCAGCAATAATGCAGATTTTGGGGAAATTAAAGATGGATTCAGTCTCATCACATCCTACCTACTGTGGTGAATCGAAGTATCAGGTTACCGATCCAAACATGGATCAGTTTGCAGTTGCTACTCAACAAAGGACCTGCACCTGCAGAAAATGGGACATTTCAGGTATACCTTGCATTCATGGTCTAGCTGTTGTAGGTTTACAGAAATTGAAGGCTGAAAATTTTGTTGATGAATGCTTTACAATTGCTGCATATAAGAGAGCATTAGAGCCTGTTATAAACCCTACCAATGGTCCAAATAACTGGCCCAAGTCCACACAAATGCCACTTCTTCCCCCAAGCAAAGTTAAGTTGCCAGGCAGGCCCAAAAGAAAAAGAAAGCCTGAAGAGGGAGAAAAATGATATCATAAGATATTAGAGGATGGCACTTTAAAACTTTCTAGGGTGGGGGTAAAGAAAAGCACATGTAGAGCATGTGGGCAAGTTGGACATAATGCCAGGAAATGTCCAAAGTTTTGTGGGCCCTCTAATGTAAACAAATGTAGTAGGTGTAAGGAAAGTGGTCACACAAAAAAGGACTGCAAAGCTGTTCAGATGATATTGAGAATACAGATGTGGGTCAACTTGGGGCTGCTTTGGGTGGTACTGGAGCTGCTAATTCTGAAGCTAATTTGGGCAGTGTTGGTGTGACTGAAAAAGAACAAGTTCAGGCTGATGAAGATATGAATGAAGCTGATCAAGTTCAGGCTGCTGAAGTTGTCTCACAGCCTCTTGACAAGGGGAAAGCTCCCAATAACAATGTTGAACTGGTAATATGCTTTAATGTTGTGTTCCATGTTAGATTCTTTGTGTGAGTAAAGTTGCTAATTTTATAACAAACATTCCAGGAACAAAAACAGGTGCCTAAAAACAACAGGAAGCCCAGAAGATGCAGTTGGTGTCTAAACACCGGACATAACAGGTCCACTTGTCCAGTACCCGGAGCATTTGTGGACAGGAACATTAGCATGTTCGACAAGCTGTCCAGAAAACTGGATTGAAGACATCTAATGCAATTAGATGATTAGGAATCATGATATTGGTTGGGGGGCACCTTTGATTTTTTGTCTAAATTACAAACCAGTACAAATATTTTTGAAGATATGGATGTAATATCATACAAAGATCTTGTTTTTCTTAATGAAGATGTGAACACTTTTGGTAGACATTTTTTGCAGTAGATTACTATCTCAAAGAAAGAACCCCATTACATTAAACTACTACATTCAACATTCACTTATTCTCAATGAAAGTACATTGCATTAACCTACTACATTCAACAAGAAGCTATGTTTCCCATCATCAGCTTTTTGATTATCCAACAACAAATGAAGATTGCAATAATCCATGAACTAATTAGGGCAATACACAAACACTTTATCATCCTCTTATCTTTAGCCATTTGAACATCCATCTTCTTTAACCTTCTCATCAATCCCGGCATTACATTTCTACCTCTTGAACACAATGGTGGATCTGCCCATAAGAAAAAATCACATTTCTTCTTTGCATAATGTAGACAATCAAAGTGAATGAAGGGTTTCAAATTAGAAAATAATTTCACATTAAACAAATCAAATAAACTGAAAATTATCACACCTTGTAATTCTCACTCGTCAAAAATCTTCTTCCCGGGTTCCATTCCGTCCAAGATGTCCGAATTTGGGTAGGAAATTTTATGCGACATTGACAATGAGTGGGCAAATCCATGGGTAAATCCCATTGACCCTTCAAAGTAGAGCTCCTATTGGAAGAATCCATTTCAAAACCACCATAACTCTTTGGGATTTTTCCATAATTTGAAGCTTTCCTCATGGTCTTTAATGGAAATTTGAAAATTTTTTTCAAGATGGAAGAAGATGAATGGTATTTTGAGTATTTAAAGTTGGAAAATATCACAATATAATCGTTGCAATAGAGATTACCCATTATACCCTTGCCATTTTTTTAATTTTTCCTTGCGGTCTAACAGCTTCATTGGACAGAATTGGACGGAAGGACCATAATCACCAAACGCAAATTGTTTGGGGACCTTAATACAAAGAAATATTCAACGGGGACCGTCGTCGCGAAAGTCCTCCACTTTGGGGACTAAATTTGCCAATTAGCCTATTCTAAACTATATTTCTTTACTGACCTAAACCTCTACTGAAATTTTATTTATTTCTAAGAACTCAGTCTAACTATCCCATCAAAGACAATCAATCTTCAATTTAAAGGATGATACAATATGCTTTTTCTACTGGGAAATTTTTTGATTTCTATCTCAATCCAACAATCTCATCAAACCCATATAATCAAGGATGATACATAATTCTTCTACTTAAAAAACTTTCGATAATACTAAAAACGAGTTTGTTGATACCAAAAACGACACAAGACTTTATTTTACTTTCAAAATTTTATGAATATCTAAATCGTATAAGAACGAAATAATATTTCAAACTGAATGATTTATAATCCAAAAATGCACTCATAATTTTGGAACTAGAAATTGAAAATTAAGATGGAATTAGGAAACAGAAAATTTCACTAAACATCCCATAATATTACATGACACTATACAACTAAAAAACAACCACCACATCATTCTTCAAAAACAGTCATAAATTATGTGATTTTGTGGAGTTCATTGGAGAAGTGAAACTAAGTTTTTTTGTAGGAGTTCAAAGTTGGTTTGCAGTTATCACTTCATCCTTGGCCGCGTTGATTCACTGGTGGCTAGCCGCCGACAACATGAGATGGAAAAGGAAAAACTCAAGCTTTTTTGTTGGATGAGAATCCATTTTTAACACAAAGAAATTGAGAAAGGGAAATGATAAAGATTTATTTTTTAACACAAAAAAATAATTTAGACTGATATTTTCTTCTCTAAAAAGATATACTATGAATTTCAAAGGAACCCACAAATTTACACTATTACTATTAAAATATTTAAAGTTGTATCTTAGAGAGAATCAATATACATTCTATAATTCTCCTTAATTTTCCATACATACATAATAGTTCTATTTTTTTTAAGATTATGAATTTTATTGAATGATATAAAATATATTAATAAAAAGTCCTAACCAAAATGAAAAGAAAAGAAAAACAATACATAAATCATGGAGCATACAATAATAATAGAAATAAATCCAATATTTTAAGTTAATTGAGTACTTTTTTCGGGATTATTAAACATGAATTGATAATATTTTACATTAAAGAAAAAAAGAAAACACAAACCCTCCAAAACCTTCGTCTCATCTCCTTTTTCTACCTCGTTGCAACCGTAGAAGTGCTTGAACAAAAAAGTAAAATAAAATAAAATTAGCAACTATTACTTCAACGAATATGTATAGTAACAATAGCCCTTATTTTAATTGGATTGGTTGCTCTCAGCCTTTCATTGAACAAATCAACAGAATTCGTTGTTTGTGTCAATTGAACTTAACCTTTTGATTGTGCCAACAATTTGCAAATGCCTAGAGCTTATATAGATTTAATTGTAAAACTGTTAACTTTTCGATTTCTCTTAATAAAAAGTTAATAACTTTTAAGTTAGAATATTTAGTTGTGAAACTGTTAACTCTTGGTTTCCTCTTATTAAAAAAAACTAATGACTCTCAAATTATAAGATTTAGTTGTGAATATGTTAACTCTTAGGTATCTCTTATTAAAACAAATTACTCTTAAATTTCTATCGACTTTTGATTTGGTGCCTCATTTTTAAAACACCCAATTTATGCTAATCTTTTACAATCCCTTGAATTCCATCACCAATGTTTTTTTGTTGTAGCTATATATAACATAAAATAATATTATATAATGATGATAAGAGATACCTAAAGTTAGTGGAGTTTATTTATTTGAAATTCTAGGTAGGAACATAAACTGAAACATTCTGGAGCTACAAAGATAGTTATGAAATCTTTAGCACCGCATAAAAATATTCCTCCTAGAGTAGCTGTTCATACGAATAAGAAAATATGAAGCTTAAGAGTTTAGAATAATATTAAATAGTTAAAGATATTTATAAATCATAGGATCTTAAAATTTGATAAAAATTAATGAGTTAAAAAGGTTATGAAATCTAAGAGCTTAGAATAATATTAAATAGTTAAAGATATTTATAACATCATAGGATCTTAAAATGTGATAAAACATTAATGAGTTAAAAATATTATGAAGTATAAGAATTTAGAATAATATTAAATAGTTAAAGATATTTATAACATAAATTAATGAGTTAAAAATATTATGAAGTCTAAGAGTTTCATAATGAGATCCATTAAATATATACTACATAACCATACTTTATTCCAATACTCTAAAATTAATAGCATTAACTAAAGTTATTTACTTGATCTCGTAGAATATCTATATTTCTTATATATATATATATATATATATATATATATATATATATATATATATATATATATATATATATATATATATATATATATATATATAGCTCATGAGCAATAGCTAAACTACTATCCAAAGCTTCAACTTATGTTATTAGCTAATGGGGCATTGCATTTTAGAGAGTAATCAATGCTTGCATTTCCACTTGTAAGTTTTTCATTGGACCATGAATCTATAGAATATCAAATGTCATCACCACAACCTTCTACCCCAACTTGGCCTAACTTTATATATTATAGATTTTCTTCTCTGAACAAAGTAATAATTTCCGTTGAAAAAAGAAAGAAGTAATAATTACTTCATAGCTAGGAACCCACAAATTCTGATAATATATATTTCCAAAAAACCTAATTATACAAAGACCTGTGAAATCAATGCGGTTTTTGGTTTTGCTGCGTCTACCTAGTTTAATTATTTGACCTAAAAATAACTGACAAGTCAATAAGGTGAAGTTGGTTGGTTGTATGTTTGAGGTATGATCAATAGGTATATACTTGTAGGTAAAGGAAGGGTTTAACCCTTCTTTTCTCAACTTCCTTTTACTTTTTATATTTAATATTTTAAGACGTCTTATTTTTATTTTTTATATTAATAACTCTTTAGACTATCTTGGTAAATGTTTAGGCATCAGGAAAAATTATTTAGTTCATAGTTAACGTTTTTAGAGGAAACTTTACTTAATTAAGATTACATAATTTTATGAGATTGTTTGTAAATTATTACTAGTATAAAAGCGTTGTAAGTACTTCCTAATTTGACTTTATGTACCAATCAATGTCAAGGTTATAAGATTGTAAGTTGTCCTAACGTTTTAAGATTACTCTTAACAATCTAGTTTTATGAACCAATCAGTTATAATTTGTGTGTGAGGTTTCAAGGTCCACCAAAGGTAATTAGATTAGTGATCACTAATTACCAATATGAAAGAGTTATGAGTATTGTATACTATTTAATAATATAACGATTGTTGTAAATGTAATTAGATTTGCAATTGCTATTACCAATATGAAAGAGTTATAAGTACTATTATTATGTTAAAGATAACTCTATACTACTTAATAATGTAACAATAGTAGGAAATGCAATTAGATTAGTGATCGCTATTACCCATATGAAAAGTTACAAGTACTTTTATAATGTTTGAAATGTTTGTAACTTCTAGATAAAGCGAATTTAGTACTCGAATCAAACTATAACCGTACACTAAGAATGTTCGTTAAAGGTCTATATTTGTCGAAATACCTTTACTCTTATCCTACTCTAACATAGCGTTTGTAATGTTCACAAGTTATAGATAAGGCGAAATATTTTTAGTCATATGAATGCGAATATATTATATAGGGGTCCAATTATAATTTTGGAAAAGACAATTTCATGGTATTTGAGTCAAATTGTGATTTTTAAATATTTTTTCTAACATTAGGGACCTCATTGTATTATACTTTATGTACTTTAGGGTTACAAATACTATATTTTTAAGGACTTAGAGTTGCAATTTGACACTTTATGTTGAGCCATATCACCGATCCAAATTTACCCTATAGGTTTATATGTATCGTTGATAAAATATCATCCAATGGCCAGCATGCCATGTCCAAGTCCTGAAATTTGGACATGATTTTAACTTTTGTAAGCCTTGGAATTGACAACTTTATGACAATGTAAGATTTTGTCCCTAATCAAAATGTCATCTTTTAGACTGATACAGCAAAAATGCCGATGACGAATTTTGTGTTTCTAATGGGCCCATTTTTCGGTTTAAAAAATAAAAAGACTTCAGGAGTAATTTTGTCCAGCTATCTCAAATTTATTCAACTTAACTAATTTTTAGCTAATTGGGCTTAGCCAACAATTATTTATTAATTCGAGTGTAATGTCTTAAAGCGACAGATAAATGGGAAGTATTAAAATTTCAGTTCTATATCAACACTCGTGTTTGACCTCTGCTATCTCCTTCCTAATTTATTGAATCAGCAGCCCGTCTAGCTCAGTTGGTAGATCGCAAGGCTCTTAACCTTGTGGTCGTGGGTTCGAGCCCCACGGTGGGCGTTAATTTTCTTTTTCTTCTTCTTCTTGCACCTATTTTCTTTTGGATTACTTTTGCGCAGACTGTGATCTAATATGTATTTAGATTTGTCTATATAATATTATTTAGTTTTTACAACTCTTACATATTTCTTATTATTAAAGAAAAATTTAGAGCATCTGGACAACAATGCAAAGTTATATGTTATAGAAATTTAATATAAATTCTCTTTAATTCGCACATAATATTTGTTAATATATTATTAAGAAAATTTAAGAACATTTAAAATTAAATGCAAAAATATTTGTCATATAACCTAGCTTAGCCTCCATATTTTTACATTCATGAAAAAAAAACAAACTCTTTATGGTTTTCTTTCTCTCCTTTCTGCTAAGTCGCCACCGCCACCGCGGCTTCCCTTTATTCAATATTTTATTGAAGATATTCAATTTCTTTTTTTCACACTTTGATATATTAAAAAAAGGAAAAAGAACAAATATAGAGAAAAATAAAAAGTACTTGAATAAAAAAGTTTTAAACCCTGCAAGTGAAACATCGGGAGTTGTATAATCTTCGCTTTTATTCTCCCTAATAAGATGATGGTTATAATCATTTACCTCTTTATATAAACTTAATAATTTAATTACTAAAGTTATAGTTCATTTATTTAGAATAAATTAATGTATTCTAACAATTAAGTTCCATACAATTATATAGAGAATTGGAAAAGTTTCTTGGTTTTGATGCTACTATGCTACTAATTTTTTATATTCACTGGATACAAACTATATATTTAAGCTCCATAGTTATATCAAGATTCTATTTTTTTATTAATTAGCTAATGGAGAACAACAATCTAGAAGATCATCAATGCTTTGACTGACAGATATAAGTTTGCGATTGGATTTGAGCCTACAACTTAACATATGTCGCCTTCACATGCTTCTAGCCCACCTTTATTATATTATGCAGATTTATGAGTTTATTATTTATATCCACATTAGTATTATTTAATGTATGAACATTAGTAGAATAGTAACAATATAAGAAGAAGACATTTTTCATACATTGAATTATAATCAAAGAATTTAATATTTTAATCTTAGAGATCAAGACAATAACTATATATAAAGAGGTAAAGTATTATAGCTATTAGCTCTTGTACCATAATTATAGATAACATGAACTATTTTTCTTAATAGTTTAGCTTCATAATTATCTTAGTCTTCTATATATGTTTATAGCTAATGGAGGCTCAAATCATCAATACACTATGCCACATGACGACGTTTGATCGGAGTCATCATGGATAAGCCATATGTCATAGGCTTCCGGCCCAACATTATTATTATTATATTTGATTTTCATCTACTCTAATGTTTTTTTCTTAAACTACTTTCATTATTGATTCTCTCTTATTCTTTTTAATCTCCTCTAATTTTTTCTTTTCTCCAATCCATACAATTGATTCACCTTCACTGTGTTTCGACTCCTTATTTAGCTTTTCATTTCATTTATCAAAAAGGAAAAAAAATATACATTCTGACTCTTCAAGAAGATAATTTTTGCCAATGGTAGTCACTTCAATCTAATGCTAAGGTTATCAAATATGATTACCATCGTGATTTCAAGAAAATATAGAATTTGAATTATTTATAAGGAATATACATCGCAATTAAAAAACCATGAAGGCATTTTTGTTGTTAAATCAGAAATAAAATTGAATTGATGCATTCTTATATCTCCGTGAACAGTCTAAAATCCAAACAGCCTATCAGATTTTTAAATTTGAATTGAATTGAAGAATTTTTTTTTCCAAAATTTCAAGCTTTATAAGTTAAAGAATCGCCGTGAAAAAACTGTGATAGATCAAGAGTGTAGCTAAAAGCCTAAAAGGACCTTTTGCAACACGTTATATGTCACAAAACATCAAAGAAGAAATATTGATTGTGTTCAGTTTTATATGTTACTACTACCAACAACAACTAAGCTTAATCTCGAAAGATTGGTGTCGGCTAAATGAATCGAAGAAAGAATTACAAAAGATTATCCACATGTACGCATTCTCTCCACTTTTTTCGATTTAAAAAAAAAAAAAAAAACTCATATAAATCTATCAAATTTATATCCCATTTTATCACTTCCGTCCAAATATTCACTTTTTTTCCTCTGTCTCTTACGACCTTAATATGAATTGAAGCATCAATTGAACTTCTTTTAATGTGCCTAAATTATTGCAAACGGTTCTGTCTCATCTTTTCTTTTTTATATGTTACTACCTTAATTTTCAAAATCTTAAATATTTATCCCTGCACTAAAACTCTATTCTGTCACCAAAATCAGAGGCCAAAAAGAGCATCCAATTTCTTTAGTTGATCATCAAGAGGGATGGAATAAATAGGGAATGTAGAGTTTGCTAAATTTTGGGATAAGAAGTCACCAGGACATAGGAGAGAGTGAGCATGGAAAGGTGAAGGAAAGGGAAGAGGAAAATCATGAATATTGAGAAATAAATAATGTTTTAATTAAAAATGTGGGACATGTCTTAATGGGTCGACGGTCCCATGCCCGAGTACCCCCAAATGGAAGTCGCATTTGTTATCCCAAAGTAGGTTTTAAATATTTTCTATTTTAGATACTTTCTTTATCAACCTTTTATGTCCCAACTATTGAAAGTACCGAAGTTGAGAAATTTTTCAATGTCAAGTACAGATACAAAATTGAAAGATAAGAATGCTCTTACGTTTATTTATTCAAATACTCTTTTCTATCTTACAACTTGAAGTTAATATGTAAGAGTAGAGTGCAAATTGAAAGTATTTGATAAAACATAAATGGAATTACAAACTCTCTCCTCAGAGTCAAGTGTCCATTAATTTTATCTGTGTAGTCCTCACGACTTTATAAATATTTGTATGTAATATTATAAATGTTGAATTGTATGTGATAAAATCCCAAATTATTACTCGCTCAGTGCTAGATTAAATGCTAACATTTGATTTATATAACAATTCAGAAGAGTAGTTTACCATAAGTGAATTACCATAATATTCTTGAATGTTGGAGAACACATATGGTAGTGTAGTTTGTAACCTTTAGACTAAAGTGTAGACATTTAGGAGGGTGTATTCAATATAAATTCTATAGGACTTTTAAGGACTTTTAAAGTCTATAGATATTCAATTTAGATTTTAAAAGCCCGTTAAAATCTAGTGTTATTCAATTCAGATTTTTAAAAGTTCATTAAAATATAGAGGTATTCAATTCAGATTTTAAATTATGTGTTGAAATCGGTTGGTATTCAACACTCTACAGGTTCTTATAGATTCATTAAATGAAGGATTTTGATGGATTTTCTACGCCTAAGTGTGTATTGAGAAATCTTTTCTTTTTCCTCAAGATTTCAAGCTTCTCTTATGAATATTAAAATTAAATTATTTAATAATTGTATCTGAGATTACAAATTTTGTAGTGATCCAATTCTTTAAAAGTAAAATTAAAATGTCCAAACTCAAAAAAAAAATGAGGAAAATTTCACATCATTAAAAAAACCAATACAGAATCTTTATTCTCCAAAATAATATATTGTCATAATATCCAAACAATTTCTTTCTGGTTTTCTTTAGACGTAAATTAATGAAATCAAAATAATATATTGTCATAATATCCAAACAATTTCTTTCTGGTTTTCTTCAGACATAAATTAATGAAATCAAACAATTTCTTCCTTAGCTAACCATACATTTATGTTTTCCAAACATGTATTTGATTTTTCTGAAAGAGAAAATCGAAGAGGAAAAAAGAAAAAGTTCAAAAATCTTAAATTCAAACAAAACCCATCATAATTAAGTCAAAGAAAAAAACCCCGGTAAATAAATTATATAAACCTTTAACGATAAATAAAAAATGACAGCAGTTTCGTGATCTTCAAAAATTCCAATATCCAGCACAAACTTTTTGAATTTTTAAAAAACTGATTTGATTCCAAAATAAGAATGATTGATAAACATAAGTGTGCTTTAAAATTTTAACACCGCTGCATCTGTATAATACACAATTGAATCAATTTTTTTTATTTTTGGATGTTATTCCAATAATATATAGACTTTATAAATCAAAAGAAATCGATCTGATAGAATCTGCATTGAGTTTGCATATATTTAAAACAATTCATAGAATCGGTAAAATTTATAAACTTGTGAAAATCAATTAAAAAAAATTTAAAATCTAAATTGAATACACCCTCTTAATTTAGGAGAGGGAGAGAGTAATAATTTTCCATATCTTGTGTCTAAGCCACTGTATTGACATTTTCATGAGCATATTCATTCATTTCACTTTCCATGTTTAGATTTTGGACTCAATTCTTTCAGTCCGGCTCCTATGCGGAACAGCCAAAGTTCCGCACGTGCGGAACAATCTCAGCCGTCGGATGAGATTTTTAACGGTCCAAATTTGGAGAGAGAAAAGTTGCGGCTGACTTAAAAAATAAAAAATAAAACTTTTCTCTTTCCAGATATGGACCGTTAAAAAATCGCATCCGACGGTTGAGAGCGTGTCCCGCACCGTACGGAACAAAAGGTGTTCCGCATAGGAGCCGGAAGCCAATTCTTTCTCATTTTTAAACAAGGGAAAAGTTACTCTTAAATGATACTTTCCATAGCAGATTTAAGGAATTCGAAATTGAAAATTTTAGTGCACTTTTTCCTTTCTTTGCTTATATATATGTCATCCAACTTAATTCGCATCCATTTGAAGCATAAAACATCAACCAATAACATGAGAAATCTACAAACTAAACCCCTTTTCGCAATTCTTGTCCTATTATTTTCCATTCTTCAAGCAATACATGTATCAGCAATTCTAGAGAAATATCATTTGTTTGTAGTCAATGGACTTCCCAATGGTCCTTTAAAGATCCATTGCCAATCTAGAGATAATGATCTTGGAGAACACATTCTTGGTGTGAATCAGAACTATAATTGGCATTTCCGAATGGACATTGGAGATACCACAAAATTCTGGTGTAGCTTCTTGTGGGGAGCAAAGGGTACAACTTTCGATGTTTTCAATGCTAAAATTGCTGGAAATTATTGTGGACGTGGTTTTTCTAATACATGTTATTGGTTAGTAAAACAAGATGGTTTCTATATTGCTCGTAAAGTTAATCCACAGCCAGGTGATCTAAGATTTGTTAATCCTTGGCCTTGATACATAAGTAAGTACCTTATGGTTTCGATGTAATTTATCGTTCGTTCTGATGTACACCTTTGAAAAGATTAAATGGAATTTTCCCTTGTTTCTTTTTCATTTTTTAATTTTGAGGAAATTCATGTTTCTTGGAGTGGATATCTCGTTATGTATGTTTCAAGAGTTTAGTTCTTGATTTGCAACTCCTTTTTAAAAATCTCTTCACCCTTCATAATTGTAAAATAATGAAGAGAATGAGGCTGAGCGAGGCGTCGGGAGAAAGATATGTAGATAGAGAAAATAAAGAGTGAAAATCCTCTATAAACATTTTTTCCAATTATATATACACATGGTGAATTGTGATTGGATGGGGACAGGAACGGGGACGGAGAATTTTTTGCCGAAAATAAGAGAGGAAGGAAACATCTCTTTTGCACGCGGTCAAAATAAGAGAGGAAGCCTATTTGGTCCTTTTCATTTTTTGAGTTTGGCCGATAAGATCTATTTCGTTTAATTTTGACTTTTAAGGTCCAAATTGATTTTACGACCTGCCATTCCATTCAGTTTTCTCTCTATTTACTGTTTGTCCTGTCACGCGGTCAACACCTGATTTATTTTACAGGGGTAATTTGGGAATTTCTTGAGAATTTCATTCCATTTCTCTCTCTAAAAAAACAAAAAAAAAAAAGATTAGGCGTACTTAATTGTAAAAATTAAAAATATTTGTATACAAATTCCTTTTTTTATGTGTTCATCTTCTACCCCGCATTCATTCACCCTCCCTCTTTCCCCTGCCACCCTCACCCTTCTCCACCATCATCCAGAACCACCATTACTCTGCATCCATGACAACAAAGAAACCATGAGCTTTGCAAAATGGAGCTCATCTATTCAATGATGTTCTCTAACAATTTGCAAAAAAAAATAAACAATTGGGTTTCAAGATTCAAATTTCGTTTCAAGATTTTGGGCAATAATTCAAGATATCAATAAATCACCCATTTCAAGATTTTTATGCCTTTGATTATTCACAACTCATTTTTTAATCAAATCAAAAGGATAGCTACAAAATTCATAGAAAATATTAATGTTAAAATTTTCATTACGATGGAATGTTGATCCCTATTTTTCTGCTAAGCCCACATGGATGACCTAGATTGGTTTCTAGTGAAATGATAAGGATTAGTGTCATATGCTTTCCTACCTTCAAAATAATGAGAATTTTCACCATGGCCATCATTGATTGTCATTCTTGAAAGGATTTGTTGTTCTTTGTTGCTTTAAATGAACCCCATTTTGAAAGATTCCTGAAATTCAGAAAAAAGAAAAGGAGAACCCAAAAGTCGATTATTGACAAAATTCATAGAACTTGAAATAGGTTTTGATTCTTCGTAAATATCATAGAATTTGAAATGAGTTTTGATAATTGTGGAGCTTGAAATGTGTTTTGATAATTGATAATTGAATTGTTTGATTTTTGGCAAATTCCATAAAACTTGAAATGGGTTTTGATAACTGTGGAGTTTGAAATGCGTTTTGATGGTTGTTTATAATGTTGAGGGTGCTATATGGTGGTGATGAAGAGGGGTGGATGAAGATGATGAACATGGAGGGAAAGGGAAGATGATGAAGATGGATGATGTTGGGGAAGAAGAGTTTAGGAGATGAAGAAAAATAAATGAAATTGGTACCAAGAGTTATAATTTTTACAATTGATTACACATAATCCTTTCTCAAATTACCCCTGTAAAATAAATTAAGTGTTGACTGCATAACTGAATAGATGGTAAACAGACAAAAAATTGGATAAAAGTTTTCTAATGGCAGATCGTAAAATCAATATGGACCTTAAAAGTAAAAATTAAACGATAGAGATCTTATCAGCAAATTCAAAAAAAAAAAGACCAAATAGGCCATTTTGCTCGAGGAGAGAGAAGAATGTGCAGTGATTGAAAATTTAATGCGATGAGTCATGAAGAGTAAATTTGTCATCCTAACTAAATTTGCTCTTGGGGAATCATTTTTTTCTCTAGTATTATCACCACCCTTGACTAAGGGCTAGTGATATTGTCGAGGCGGATTTTCTCTGTCAAGGTCATTTATCTTTAAATGACTAAACTACTATTTTGGTCAATATTAACCTCTCTTATTTAATTTATCTCTACAATATTTTCTTCATTAATCTATTACACTCAATCTCTAATTTTTACACTATCATCCGTCATCAAAAGGCTTCAGTGTGGATATGTAAAAAAATATAAGCGCCAATGCATTTGGATGAAGGTAATCCCGCTCTGGGATTCTATATTTATGTGGAAGTTGTTGAATTTCTATCTGGCCTTCGATGATGATAGAATGAAGTGGGGGATACTTCATGTGTCTAGATGTGTTTGTTTATCAAGAGGTGAATAAGGTGGTTGATGTTTTGGCAAATTTGGGGGCTTTGCATGGTCCTGGCCCAGTTTTTCCACTTCAGTCATGACATGGCACCCGAAAATGAGGGACAAACATTTTTGTCCAGATCGGAAGTCCCACTTCCGTCCTGAGGCCATAACGGAAGTGGGAGTTCCGTCCCGGCTGACGTGGCAGTTTTTCCCACGCGCGTTGCCACGTGTCCAGGACGGAACTTCCACTTCCGTTATGGCCACAGGACGAAAGTGGGACTTCGTTTCCAGCTTCCCAGCTTTAAAAAAAAACCCTTCTTCTTCCCCTCACACGAATCGCAAGCAAAAAAAAGGTTCCTAAAAAAAATCTCCCCCTCCCTCCGCTGCAACTCCCTCCCTCCCGCTGCCGCCGCTCCGGAGGGTTGCCACCTTCATTCTTCCCCACTACCACTCTCTCTCTCTCTCCCAAATTTTTTAAATTTGGAGGTATAAATTTTTTTTTAATTGATTTAATTTTTTTAAATCTATAGTTTTAAAATTCAATTGCCAATTAAAAATGTATTTATTTTTTGTAAATTTGATAGTTATATATTTATGTGAATTTGATATATTTGTATTGTTGTGAATTTGATAATTATGTATTTTAATTGCAATTTTTGTGAATTTGAAATATATTTGTATTTTAATTGCAATTTTTGTGAATTTGATATCCATATGTATTTTAATTGCAATTATGTGAATTTGATATTCTTATGTACTTTAATTGCAATTTTGTGAATTTGATCCTTATGTATTTTAATTGCAATTTTGTGAATTTGATATTTATGTATTTTAATTGCAATTTTTGTGAATTTGATATCCTTATGATTTAAGTGCGAATTGTTATTTTACGCATATGTTATTGATAAAATCCCACTGTTTTTATTATAGATGGCTTTTCCGGCCACCTTATGCCCGGTCCGTACGATCCCAGTGTGTTGAACAAACACATCTCACATAGATCACTAAGGATTTGGGGCGGGGATGTAGTCCTAGACAGAGGTTTGAAGGTCATTAGCTATGACGGGAGTTTTTTTTAGGCATACCGACGCGAGGGCAACCTAAGAGTGCTAGATCTCATTGACCGTATAGGTTTCGGGGGTTGTTGTCGAATAGGTAAGATAAAGATAGACCACGCACTGATCACCGCATTAGTAGAGCGGTGGCGCCCCGAGACACACTCCTTCCATCTGCGATGCGGTGAGGTCACCATCACCCTAGAGGACGTAGGATGCCTCCCTAGGAGTCGCCCTACCGGGGCCACGTGGTGTCGTGGAATGAGGACTACAACATGACCAAGCGTCGGTGGATTGAGCGCGTCCCATGATATCCTAGGTTTTCGCCCCCACGCCGCAGGGTCAATTAAGGGTAACGCCATCGAGCTTGCAGAGGTGTACGCCCACATTTCCGAGCCCCTAGGTGAGGATGCCACGGACCTCGCGGTTGACCAGCGGGCCCGGGCCCTGATTTTCCTTTGCATGGCCGCTTTCCTTTTCCCGGATAAATCCGGGTCGCGAGGGAACATGTGCTATCTCTTGCTCATCAGCGACGGAGATCTCGCCACGACCCAAGCATTCCCCGGGCCGGCGGCGTCTGTCCCTACCTCTACCGCTGAGATGTGCATCTCCGCACGAGCCGTCTCTAAGGACATGGCTGGCTGTTGCCTTTTGATTCAGGTTTGTGTAATTTTTAATGCGTTTTTATTGTTTCCCTGCATTTTTTTAAATATCTGATGATTAATCCGTGTTTGTTTGTACCAGTTGTGGGCGTGGGAGCGCATATCATTACTCCGGCCGGCGAACCGGGGAGAGATTATGAATGAACCTCCCGCGGACGGCCGAGCGTACGGGGCGCGTTGGAATACCTCCCGGAGTTTCAAGAACACGTCGAAATCTCAGCTAGACCGACTGACGGTGTTTCGCGACCAGCTAGACCGACTGACGGACGCTAGGGGGTAAGGTTTATCGTATTTTTCGTATGTTTTTTTTAATTTGCGCAATTAATTTATGCTAATGTACAATTTTTTTTGACAGTTCATGTGGAGGCCGTACCCCGACTGGGTTATTGCCGTGCGGGTGTCTCGCGATGAGGGCTTCATGTCCACCTGCCGGGCTCGTACGCCACTCGTGTGTTTCGAGTTGGTTGAGTTTCACATGCCGGACCGGGTTACTAGGCAATTCGGGTTCCAGCAGGTGATACTAACCCCATCGGTGGCGGAGGGTACGACAGAGGGCGAGGACGTCCACACCCACACGGCGGGACCGAATATGAACTAGGTGAAAAAGCACGAAGACTACATAGCCATGTGGGATGCCCAAGCGGATGCACTGGCGAACGCTGTCCCGGTCCCCGGTAATGTGATCTTACCAACACGTGAGTACATGGATTGGTACAATCGCATTACCGTGCACCTCCTTACAAACCCACGCAACAGGGATGCCGGTCCACTCCCGATGGGCATCCAACCCATCGCGCCTTCCGTGGACATTATTGTAAGATTTTTATTTTTGTTTGTCTATATTGTTTTTCATTGTTTATAATATGCTGACACGAGATTTGTTGTTGCAGGCGGATGCCAACAGACTCATAATCACGGAGCTCGATAAGCCGGCCTCCAACTCAATCGGCCACTACAGGTCCCTCGTCTCCTGGGCTTCAAAGACAATCAAAGAGGCGTTCGTGGCGGCCGGGAAGTCCCTGACCTGCATATCGAGAGCTGCGGATGTGGAAGAGTCTGCCGTTTTGGAACCGGTGACGCATCCGAGGGAGCCTGTTCCGGCCCGATCCCAAAGGGGAAGGCAAGGTACGCGGAGGCAACGCGATGCCGCGCGTGAGGACTTGGTGGCGAGGCGACAACGACAGCGCGGCGGCCCACCGGAGCCGGCTGCACCGGCGACAAACCCTGCGACAGATCCGGCACAGTCTCCGACACAGACACAGTTTCCCAGTCAGACCGACGTACCCACCCCTTTTGAATACCAATTTGCATCACCCGGTATTTTTTCAACGGGTATTCAGACGGGTGGGGATCCTGGTGTCGGGCCCTCTACATCTGCACAGCCGGGCCTCTACTCGGGAGGATCGCCTTCGTACAGCTTGCACATCACTGAGACGCAGCAGCGGACTCCGTTGCCGATGCCGCTAAACCCCGAGGAGCAGATATTTATCGACCACGAAGGCGCGGAGGTCATCACAACCAATTTTGGTAGCGCCGTGCGTGTGAGAGATGGCCGCATTTACTTCCTACGACCGGACCCGAGACTCACAGTTCGATACACACCTTCGGCGTCGTAGATAGGTTTTCATTTACGTTGATTACGTTTCGTTCATTGTAGTTACGAAGAATGTTAATTTTTTTTTCCGTTGTAAAATATTAATACGATAATTCTGATGCTTGTTTTTATATTAATATACAATTTATTCATTTTCTTGCTCAATTTTTAGTTAGCATTGTGTTTTGGAAATATTATTTTTTATTCTTGTAATACAAACACCTCAGAAAAATAACCTTTGAAAACGGTCGACCTCAGGAAAAAAAACTAAGTGTTTTTAGGCAAACACACTGCCAGGCCAGGACGGAACTCCCACTTCCGTCCTGGGGCCATAACGGAAGTGGGAGTTCCGTCCCGGATGACGTGGGAGCCACGTCATCCGGGACGGAACTCCCACTTCCGTTCTGGACAAAAATGTTTGTCCACCCATTTCGGGTGCCATGCCATGACTGAAATGAAAAACCAGGGCCAGGCCCATGCAAAGCCCGTTGATCGACCGTCTACAATATCCTCACCAGTTGATGGGCCGCCTGTCCCGGATGGTGAGCCAGGCCCAATAGCTGGTTGTTACAACATGTTCTCCTGATAGTCATTTGATGGCACAGTGACTTCTTGTTGTAAGCTCATTTTCGTCGATGTTGCTGCTTGCTTGTTCATTGATGCCGACAGATTAGCACAATCAATATCAGCCAAATTTGAAGCTTTTGAAGGCGTTTGTGGATTTTCACAATTCATTCCCTACTCCATTTGCCCTTTTCGAATGTCCCATCTTGTGCCACGGACTTGTCTACAAACATATTTTTTGTTTAGACGGGGTAGGACATTCCCCCGGCTTCGACTTTTTCTTTTTCAAAACAGGCCCCTGATTTTTCGCAGCATCAATCCCCATCTTTGGCCTAGCCGTAAAAGTTACAAATTTCCCTAACTTAAGAGTCTTTGGATGATAACTCGGCTGACCGTCTCCAGTCTCCTCAGCCTTGCGCCTTTTAGACACAGTAGTGTTATTGGGCACTTGATAGCTTTCGCAAGGTCATTGTACATTTCGGAACAAATATAGTTATACATGTTTATCGAGAGGTGAATAAGGTGGCTAATGCTTTGACAAATCCGGTATGTGAAAAAATGAACTCTTTTTACTTCTCTACTCTTGTAGGTCTCCCCCTCCGAAATTCCGGGTCTATGTAATCTAGATAGCATAGGCACACCGTACATTTGGGTTCAAGATAACAGCTCTTCTTGTAATGTTTTTGGCTCCCCCGAGAGCTCAGGGCCTCTTTAAAGGTCCAACTCAATAAAAGAATTCTATTGAGAAAAAAATCTCTAATTTTCTCTCTTGTCCCTAAAATCAGCCCACGGTCTCTTTAATATTTTCTTCCTAATATATTCACATGCAATCTCTAATTTTCTCTCTCTTATAGTGCTAGAAGTTCACAAAAAACAAAAAAAAAACACTATAAATTCTTCTTGGGAAATTGGAATGTTTGGTCCTCAAACTATTTCTTAAATAATCGATTGGTCCTTATTCTTTTTTTACTTCTCATATAGTCCTTGATGTTATTTCGCGCTTCCTAACCGGTCTCAACACCACCATCCACAGTGGTTTTCGGCCAAATCCAAATCCCCCGTTGTAGTATTTTTACTTCCTGGCTGATTCTAGAAGTATTTGCGAGCTTCCAAGATGGTCCTATATCGTCATCATCTTCATCTTCTAAAATCCATCCCCGCCCAAATCCGAACACCAATGCCGCCCCACCCATCATTTCTCTCCCAAATTAGACCGCCAACACTTCTCATATGGACCTTTTAGGACTATTTTTCAGTTAGTATTTGAGGCCTAATCAATGTTCTTGGATTGAAGATTCATGTGATTCCAATTTTGGGTTGGTCAAAAGTGGTAGATGGTGGCTTGGTGGTCGAATTTTGGAGAAATATGGAGTATGGACGGCGTTGGTGGTCGGATTTGGGAGGATAAATTGTTAGTGGTCGGTGATGGATCTTGGAGGATGAAGAAGATTATGATAGGATCATCTTGGAAGCTCGAAAATACTTCAGGGATCCTCCATGAAGTATAAATACCACATAGAGATGGATTTGGCCGGAAACCATTGTGGGTGGTGGTGCTGGGTCCGGTTAGGAAGCGCAAAATAACATCCAGGACCAAATGAAAAGTAAAAAATAATGAGGACCACTCGATTATTTGAAAAATAGTTTGAGGACCAAACATGCCAATTTCCCATTCTTCTTTTACTTTAATGTTTTTTCATAAAAGAAACCCGCTAAATGTATACACCAACTTTTTTTTTCTTTTCTCTAAATGGCATTAACTTTTTAATAAACTCTAAATAGCCTAACAATTTTACGATTTCACTTTAATTGTCAAATTAATGATTCCGTCCATAAATCATGCCAAATTGGTCACGTGCAAGGCACATGTAATTGATGTTGAGGGCAAAAATGTCAAAACCAATTTTCCCTCCTATATGTATACACCGATTTTTTTTTTTTTACTTTTATCTAAATAGCATTAACTTTTATAAAAAAGACTAAATAGTCTAACAATTTTACGTTTTCGCTCTAATTGTCAAATTAAAATATGGACCGCACAGCAGAACAGCGATCAACCACAGGATGAACTGAATCCTTGCATTTTCCTTCGTAGGATGACACAAGCCAGAAATGTAGCCCGCACCCAATTCCCATCCCCTGAGATCGCCATGATCCCCTAATTCGCGATTTTTTTGATCGACCGCACATGAGCAATGTTGACCGCCGAATGGGCAGTAGTAATTAAAGAATCAGTGGCCCTCATTTAATGTTTTTTGAATCTTCCAAAAGGGTCGCTCCCACCCAATTTTTGTACCCCAAAAATCAGCCAGAAGCTCTAAATTGCTCCCAACACCTCCAAATCACTCCCAGGAGCTTCAAAATTACTCCCCGAAGCTAAAAATATTCTAGAAACCCCAAAATTATACCCGAACTATAGCTCATGTTTATTCTTTGCTCAATTCGAACTTTGAGCAAATTATACTCGGACCCACCAGCGTCTTGTAGCTTTGAAATGTGAGTTTCAAAAAGTTGATGGAGTACGCCCTCAAGCTTCTTGCTAAAATCAGGCGAGAAATCGACTATTGTCTCGCATTCGCCAATAGATTTCTTCGCTCGATTTCCATAATATTGAATATCCTTGATAGGTATATTGAGAGTGAATATCCTTAATAAATATCATCCTCTTGTTTCCCAGGGACATAATTCTCATTTGATTCGTCCTCATCGTCCCTTCCATCATACGGCTCCACTTATACAAGCGTAACGGGCTTTTGCAAAATTTAGTTTGATTCTATACAAAATTTAATGGTTCTTGTTGAATTTGAGTTTGAAGAAGACATACTTACTATTCAATGTTTGTGGAATCCTTCTATTCAATAATACACTTTGGAATTAGGGCTCGGATTTGGGTCTTCCAAATGGCAGGTCGGATTTTAGAAGGCTGGAGAAGGGAAAGGATATTCGGGGAAGAAGATGGTAGTTAGGGCTTTTAACAATAAGAGCGAAACGTAAAATTGTTAGGCTATTTAGGTTTTTTATAAAAGTTAATGCTATTTAGAGAAAAGTAAAAAACGTTGGTGTATATATATAGGAGGGAAAAATTTGGACATTTTTGCCCTCAACATCGATCACATGTGCCTTACACGTGACCAAATTGGCCTAATTTATGGCCGAAATCCTTAATTTGACAATCAGAGCGAAATCGTAAAACTTTTAGGCTATTTAGAGTTTATTAAAAAGTTAATGCTATTTAAAGAAAGAAAAAAAGTTGGTGTATACATATAGCGGTTTTTTCTTTTTCATAATTATACATTGATCTTTTTTTCACATATAAATTAAGTAGAGAAGATAATCAAATTCGTATTGCTTAAGAACTAAAAATTTACAATCTTTTTCTTTCTTATTAGTTGTAATGAATGGAAACCTCGGACCATGAATTTCTTTTGCTTTATATCGTTTATTTGTTTCTTTTTGTGAACTTCAAGCATTATAAGAGAGAGAAAATTAAAGACTGAGTGTGAATAGATTAGAAAAACAAACATTCGAGAAATTGTGGGCTGATTTTTTAGATAAGAGATAAAAAATTATAAACCGAGTGTAAAAAGATTGTGGAAGAAAATATTGGAGAAAGATATTAATTATGACCAAAATGATAACTTGGTCATAAAGCAATTGGACTTAGCAGAACGAAATCTGTCTTGGTAATATCACTAGCATTAAGTAAATTTACTAGTTTCCTTATTCTTCTTTTTGTCTTTCCCAAATGTCAGTATCATGTATTTTCTCTTCTTAGAATTGTTAAGGCAATTTCCTAGAAATAAAGGAATTGTATAAGGTAATTTCTAAAGAGATATAATGCATTTGTACCTGTAACTGGAAATATAGTTTAAATGAATTAACTAGTTTCCTTTCTTGTTTCTCTTTCCCAAATTTCAGTATCATGTATCCCCTTCTTGCATTTCTTCTTCTAAGAATTGTTAAGGTAATTTCCTTAAAAAAAATGAATTGTATAAGGTAATTTATAATGAGATATAATTCATATGTTCTCTTATCATTTTTTATTAGGTACTGATTTTGCACATTTTTTAGCTTCTTATTTACCATGTCCATTATTTTATAAATGACAGGGCTTGAATACTTTGACTACCATTCTGAAGGGTTAATGTTTGAATTTAATTTGTTGGTTTAGGTTATTAAAATATTTGAATTATTTTTAAAAAAAAATTAGACTGGGAGTGTAAGAAATTAAAAGCTCAATGTGAATCATTCATTAAAAAAAGCTCAATGTGAAAAAGTAGTTTCCTTATTTATTGTGTGACATATTAGTCAAACTCTTTTAATGCATACAAAAAGACATAAATTATATTCTTTTTTTTATTTAGAATATATTCAAATTTGGTACTCCACTAATTTATTGGGATACTGATACTTTGTAATATTCTCTTTGTTACCACAATGATATTATTCCATGTGTATTAGCATATAGTCAAAAGTGAAATTAGAGACTTCAATCAATCACATCGTAACACTTGTAATAATATCATTGGTGAAGTAAGTATGTATTAAAGAGTGTACTAGACGATTAAGAGTTTGTGATGCATTTTAATTTTAGATAATTAGAAAATTTTCTTTACATGATTGAATATTCCTTTTTTTTCTTTTGAAGTGAATGATGGAATATTCTTCTTACAGCAATATTACTTGACCAACTTATTATAATAATTTGTTCATTTATAAATAGGGAGTACTTAAGAAATGAAAGAAAGTTGAATAGTAGCCCATTGAAAAAGCAAGATGAGAACTCATCTAAAACAAAATCTTTGCACAGTCCTTGTTGTTTCACTATGGTGGTTTCAGATTATACATGTTGTAGATGGTTTTCTTGATCCAATGGATGTTTATATCGTCAATGGTCTTCCTAGCAATTCTAATCCTTTGGTAATTCATCCCAAATCTAAAGACAATGATCTTGGATCCCACACCCTCTACATGAATCAAAATTTCCACTTTCATTTTCGAGTGAACATAGGTGGAACTACTTTGTTTTGGAGCACATTTTTATGGGGACCAAAGTTTGCATCATTTGATGTTTTCAACCACCAATTATTTATTGCGGTTTGTCGTTTGGGTAATCTTTGCTATTGGTTAGTTAAAGAAGATGGATTCTATCTTGCTAATGTTACCAATCCGCGTCCAAGTGATTTATTGTTAATGAGAACTTGGAATAAATAATGTAAAATGATTTATCATGTGCTTGTAAAAGATATAAAAAAGCATATTAGTAAGTCTTTAAGTGGATTACATAAACTCAAATACTTTTCAATTGGACAAATCTCTCCTTTCTTTTTTCTTTTTTCTTTTTTCTTTTTTTCTTTTTTGTTTACACTGGATGTTCTGTGAATTTGATCTGAAATGTCCGGTGATACTGTCAGAGCAAGTATCATCATGCTAGAGCAATGTTTAGTCAAATGACAATATTGTCCGTTAACTACAAAAAAAAGTATATAGTTATTTCTCTCTCCTCCTTCACCGTCTTTTTCGCTTACACTCATCTTTTTAGCCGTCTTTTTCTCTCCCTCCCCTTTGCTCTCTTTCTCTTTCTCCAATTGTCTTGCATTTCCAATTGAAACAACTCAGTGTTCAGAGTTGAACATTTTTATTCAAACAATGAAAAGTAAAGCCTATTGTCTCTGAATCAGACTGGAGATCTTGTAGCAGAAAGTTTTTCATTTGAAACAGTAAGTAGACTTGGAAAATTGGAGAATAGACTTATTCTTGAAATAAGAAATCTTCTTTTTTTTAGCTTCATAGGAGGAGGAGGTAGACGCCCTAGGAAGGGAGAATTATTTGGCCCTATGTAGGGGGAGGGTCTCGAACCCGGGACCTCACGTTCGTGGGCAGAGGCCAGGCCCACTGGGCTGTGGCACTCTTGACGAAATAAGAAATCTGGAATTGCAAAAACTTCTAATAATATTACATGGGTTTGTGTCACGTATTCAAATCCTTACAAATTCGATTTTACTCTTCTTCAAGAAAAAAATTGATTTTTTCTCAATACTATTCCTGCTTTTAGCTCGAGAATTGAAGCATTGAAAGTATCTAATTTAACCATTTTGTGTAAAGTTGAAGAATAGAGAGATTTGGAACTTTCAGATATTTTATTATTATTTAACAGACAAGTAATCAGTAGTTTATATACAACGTTAATTAGGTTTACTAACTAATCGTAACTAACAGTTAGTTAGGGTTTATAACAAATTAATGACTAACACTAACTGATTCTAACAACTATCCATATTTGAGACCCAGGTCCGCGCCTTTTCTTCTAACACCCGACATTGCCTTTGTATTTGTTACCATGTTCGAATCATGATTAGCTTCAATGGTCTTTATTTTCCACCAGATCTAGCTTTATTGTCTTCCATCTTTAAGAGCTCCAACATCCTTCTTTTCTTGATTTCTCAACAACCTTCCTTGAGCTGGAACTTGGAACAAGTTTAACAACCCCAAACTCTACACAAGAAATGTATGTTTGTGTATACTCAAAGGTTTTGTGAACAAGTCTGCAAGTTGATTGTAAGATGATATAGGCATAGGTTTTAGCACTCATTTGTATTTTTACCTCAAAACATGGCAATCTATCTCAATGTGCTTGGTTCTCTCATGGAACACTGGATTTTCAATAATATATGTTGCACTAGAGCTGTCATAGAACAAAGCCACGTGTTTGCTTTGATGTACTCCCATTTCCAAGCACATAAACTAAGCATTGCACCTCATAAGTTGCAATGGTCATTGCCCTATACCCAGCCTCAACTGAGCTTCTTGAAACAGTTTGTTGTTTCTTTGATTTCCAGGAAATCAAGAAATTCCTTAAAAAAAATACAATAGCCAGTAATAGACCTTCTATTTTCTATTCAGCCTGCCCAGGCACTATTTGTATATCCTCTTAATTCAAGTGAACCTTGGGTTGAAAATATCAAACCCTGAACTAACTTATCTCAGTACTCTATGTACTTCTTTCTTATGTAAGATAGTTAAACAATCCAAGAACTAACTTAGTTGTTGAACAATATAGCTAATGCTAGGTCTTGTAACACATAGATACAACAACTTTCCTATCGCTCTCTTGTATCCAGTAATGTCTCTATATGGTTATGAATCCCCATGCTCATATTTTTCCTTAGGATCTATAGGAGTAGTAATAGGTTCACTAAGAAACCCTCATCTTTGAGTAAATCAAGTACATATTTCATTTGTGACAATTTGATCCCTTCCTTACGTCTGACAACTTCAATGCCTAAAATGTATTTAAGATCATCCAAATCCTTGATTTGAAACTCTTTGTGCAAAAAAGTCTTCACTGCAACAATTTCATCCACATCATTACTTGTTAAAATGACATCATCAACATATACCAAAAGAGCAATAAACTGGCCACCAGAAACCTTTGTGAATATGTTGCAATGATGCCATTATTGAGTAAAACCAAAGCTAATAAAAGCCTTAGTCAATTTGTCATTCCGTTCCCTGCTTGCTTGTTTCAAACCATATAAGAACTTAAGCGATTTGCAAACCTTGCCACTGTCTTTAGCACAATAACGTGGAGGAGGCTACACATAAATTTCTTCATGTAATTCACCATGAAGAAATGCGCTATTGATATCAAGTTGATGAACATACCAACCTTGAATGGCAGGCAATGCAAAAAGTGTCCATACTTAAGTCATCTTTGCAACTGGTAAAAATGTGTCAAGATAGTCAATATACCAAACAGTTATATATATATCCCTTTTCTACAAGTCTATCCTTGTACATTTATATTTTCCCAATAGAAATAAACTTAACCTTGTACACCCATTTACAATCAATGACCTTTTTTCCTGGTGGTAAATCTGTCAAAATCTAAGTATTATTTGTCTCTAAGGCACCTATCTCCTTTTACATGGCATTTCTCCACTCTTGATGTTTAACTGTATCATTATAAGTACGGTATTCCTTTGCAACATTAAGAATTAGGACAAAAGAATTATGATTATGGTGTAAGAAGTCATATGATAGAACATTAGTGAGTGTGTGAGGAGAAGAAAAAGAAGAAGAAGATGAAGATGAAGGCAATGTTGGACACTCATGATCCTGTAAATATGTATGAACCTTTGATGATCTAGAAGACTTTCTAGCTACATGATTTGTAGAATCAATAGGAAGAGCAACAAGTGAATAAGACTCATCAGAGGTAACACTGGAAGATTATGCAATTCAGAAGAATTATCAAATTTCTGGATGTCATCTTGAATAGTATGAGAATCAATAAAAATAGGCATATGTATATAATGGATATAAGATGATGGAGAATGAACAGATGATGCATGAGAAGAACATACATCAAAATTGGAAAAAGAAAAAACTATCTCAACAAAAATAGCATTCCTAAATATGAAAAGTTGTTGATTATCACAATCCAAAAGAATATAACCTTTTGAAGGCCTCGATTGACCTAGATAGATTGGTTTCATTCCTTTAGGGTCAATCTTACCCCTTCCATGATCTAAAGTTCAGGCATAACTCAAACAACCAAACACCTTAAGGTTTTGATAAGAAATTTGGATAGTAACCCATTGAAAAAGAAAGATGAGAGCTCATGTAAAACAAAATATTTGTACAATCCTTGTTTTTTCACTGTGTTGATTCAAGATTATACATGTTGTACATGGTTTTCTTGATCAAATAGATGTTTATATCGTCAATGGTCTTCCGAGCAATTCTAATCCTTTAGTAATTCATCTCAAATATAAAGACAATGATCTTTGATCCCACACCCTCTACATGAATCAAAATTTTCACTTTCATTTTCCAATGAACAAAGGTGGAACTACTTTGTGTTGGACACATTTTCATGGGGACGAAAGTTTGCATCATTTGATGTTTTCAATCACCAATTATCTAATGTGGTTTGTCGTTTGGGTAATCTTTGATATTGGTTAGTTACCATGAGTATAGTAGTTACCTATTAGATGTAGACTTGTCATATATGTGTTATAGTCAGATATGTGACAGGGAAATGCAGTCCCATGAGGAGTCGAATGTTATAATAGTTGACATAAACTGGATATGTCTAATTAGAATATGTCAATTAAAATTAAAGTGGGGGTAAGGTCCAACCCAGGGCCCATTAGTAGATATTGGGTCGGAACTCACCATAAGCCCTTCAAAACTTCAGGTGAAGATGCCTGAAGACGAGGTCTTAAACCAGTAATAATGAAGACACGAGATCAAGAATATGACAGACTTTAAACCTCGAGTCAACATCAATGATATCTTTGTTGTTTGTCAGGGATCTTAGTAAATAATATATTTGGGTAACTAGATCCCGAATGTATAATCTTCAGGAGTGCAGTATATATATCATGAGGGTTTGGTTACATTGATGAGATATGCCTTTGGGATGGTTGTGAGGGTGTCATATAGTCCAGTACTTTGGGACTTCATATATCAGCGCTCATATGACTATTCAGCCTTACGTTAGTACTTCTGATTTGTTGCATTATTCACACACATATAGATATTGTTGATACATCTCCTGATATCAAATCTATGATTTCTCCTGACATGTATAGGGTTAGTTTATTCCCTTCTGAGGAATATCTAGACTGGAAGACCAAGTACTGCAAGGGTCGATTAGTCTTCCTAAAGACTTGAATATTCTCGGGCACCCTTGTGACCGAGGACACCCAGACTAAACATGTATGCATACTCTGCAAATTGTTTTTTGTGTTTACTTTCGTCGAGATGAGTTTATATCAACACATAGCACTTTCTCCGTGCTCATTAGGTGATGCACTTCCTGCGGGGATTGTGGAATATTTGACTAACACTCCACCGTCTGTAGAGAGTTTGCAGAAGCGTGTACGATCGGGAGCGCCATTGGCAGGTTCTCGGGAATACAAAATGGCTACCCGAGATGATATTTCAATGTAACATAGTATATACGTTGTTGACTTATTTCCTGAATTCGTTCAGACATAAACATGGGTAAGCAGTAGTATACCCTTGTAACATATTTATATATGTCATTGGCTTATTTCCCGAAGAGATTTCATTTAGTGATTGTAGACCTCTTGGGACCTGATGATTAACATGTGAAGTCTGGACGTGCCGGGAGTGAGAGTCCTATGATCCCACTTCTGCCTCTCGTCTCTCCTCTGACACTCATGAATAATCTCTTATCTCGCCCTATGACTTGTACAGGGGGAGTTCCTTGTGTGATTCCTGTATCTACTCATTCTGCTCGCAGTGGTGCGTCCCGGGATAGATTAATAGCTGCTACCTTGACTGCACCACCTGCAAGGAGGGGACGTGTCGGAGTCACCCTGAACTGGGAGAAAAACAATGGTAATTTTGAGACTATCCATGCCCATGATAAGTATTTGAAGAGAGCTGATTAGCACTCCCCAGAGGAACTGCTTGGCTTAGCTTTGCAGAAGATGGAAGCTTCACATCGGGAGGATCGTGACCCGTACCTTTTTTCTAAGCTTTGTTCTTGTTTATCTCCCCAGGGAAAATTTCAATAACATTTATAATTGCATCATTAGGTGAGCGAACTTCGGCAGACTGCGACCAAGAGTTTCATTGATCCACCTCTGGCCTTAATGGAGGTTTATGCTAAGATTGCTCAGTTGCGAACTCAATTGGCAACAGTTGAAAAGGAAAACATGCGGCTCGTGACCGAGATGTCCAAGATAAAACATGAGAATGTCGAGCTGTCCAAGGGATGCTGTGACGTGGGAGCCCAAGGTGCCGTATCTAAACGTCATTTGGGTGAGGCTGTAGAGCTGGCGTGGATCGCAGAGCGAGAGCAGGATTAAGTCTTTAGGGAGATTTATAGGCTTCGGAAAGACGTGAATGTTCTGGAGGAGAGTGAGGCTGTCCAAACAGATTGAATCAGGACTCTGAACGACGAGGCTATCCTCCGAGAAGTGTCCATTGCTAAGCTCTAAGAGAGGTTTCTTCGATTTCAAGGTGTCGTTGAGCTCTTACCGAGCTTGTACTTCGTAATGAAGTGAGGAAGTATATGTGTTGGGAAGATGTTCTGGCTAATGTCAGCCAGACTGTTCTCAATATCCTTGTACCTACTGTTTAGTCGGTGATGGCAGAGACTTAAGATCAGCAAAAGGCATCTGGAGTTTAGTGGCAATATTGAAAGAATTGATGCCATGACTATAGGTTCTCCTATCTTTTTTTGGTATGCCGAAGCTTTATTGAACGAGGAAGTAGGCTTGGAAGAGGCAAGATGTCATAGTACTCTTCCTCCTCCAGCTCCCACAGAAGATGATCCTAATGTAGCTGGTCTTTCTAGCCAATCTTGATGGACTGTAGGTCCTGAGCCCTTTGTAATAATTACTTTTCCAGGCCTTTTCCTTTTGCAGTCCCCTTTCTGTATTTATAATTTATCAGTATAAGCTTTTGTCCTTCCGGATGATTTGTTTTCACTTTATACTTAAGTAATTTTTCTTTTTTTGTTCCTGTTTTTCTAACTCTCTTTTTTTCTCTATGACTGAGCCTTGAGTCTTTTAACGTATGGCCCTTCGGGGGTCATTCTTTGATCAGGAAGCCCCGTTTCAGTTTTTTATCTTTTGTTGTCGGGGCAAGAGATTGGTTGTGTTTGTTAGTAGTGCCCTAGGACCATTAGCACATGTTGTGCGTTTTATTATCTTTTGAGCATGTAATTGAATAGTTAATTTTGCTTTTGATTATCAAATGTGTGATTTGATAGTAAAACTCATTAGCTTATGTAATTACTATTCTAGAAGTCCCTAGTTTTATGTAATGCTTAATTACTATGAAATAAAACTAGTATGATTGTTCATTGATGATCTTGTTTTACTGATCATGTGTAATGGATACAAATCACATCATAGATGCAATATATAGGGATACATTGTATTGGACGTGATCCGTCAGAGAAGTAATACTTCATAGTCTTAAGTCATAAGTATTACTTCCTCAATACTATTTTAGAATCCTCATACCTTATGTCTTCATTGATTCTAGTATGAATGGAGCCACGTTTTGACTCAGTCGGACGTTACTTGTAACAGAGTAATCAAATAGACTGATGATCGGATGTAGTGTCCAATCATAGCTTGAATGTGAGAGACATTGTAAGGAATTTGTCCCTCTCTACTATTAGAGAGAGATATCCATGGGCCCCTCGATAGGGAAAGACTGTTTAAATGCATGGCCGTGCTCAAATGTATTTGATAAAGTGGTTATCAAATGCTATTTGTCGAAACAGTCTACCTGGAGATCGAGCATAAATACAATTAAGCTTAATAAGGGTGACGACCACCATGCCTTATGCTTAATTAGATATCGCGAGACAAAGGGATTAAATAGTGGATTGTTATTAGGTTCCGTTGTATATTCATTCACTTTGGGTAGTCACAATGTCCTGCTAGGGACCGCTTGTGATTTATGAACTCACACTACTACTAAGTGTGTTTTCATTGCCATTGTGAGATGAACCTACAGGGTCACACGCATAGACGAGCTAACGAGCTTCATGTCCAGATTCAATGAATCTAGAATGTGTCTAGGTTCATTGTATCTGACATTCACTTTTCTGAAAATAATAAAGTGTTTACTATTCGAATTAGAGATAGGGGCAATTTCGGTATTTTACCTATAGCTGGGATTACGTGGGAGTTATTATCCGATAAGGACTCCCACTACCAGCGAAAGTCTAGGGAACGTGGGATTCTGAGACTCCCACTGCCGAGAGAAGTTGAATTGAGGTGGGAGTTGTTCTAGTAACGAACTCTCACACTCTATATAACATCTCTTAGCCGAAACCTAGATGACTAATGTTTTCAGCCGAAATAATACATAGAATCAGAAAACTGTTTTCTATTCTTGCCTCTCCATTTTCTCTCTAAATCTCAGAAGGTCGAAGAGCTAGCAATCGCTGCCCGTTTCGTCGCGTGGATACCGGTAGAGGGACATTCCGCAAAGGGAATTCCGTTGGTGGCAGATTAGCATCCAAGAAACGCCTTCCTCCATTCAAGAAGTAGCTTCTTGAATCCAAGAAACGTAAGTTCTTTATTGCTGTTTTCGAATTGTTTCATATGAGCGGATCCTTCAGGGGAGGATCCATGGGTGTTTGGAACGAGTTTTCGCCCATGAATCCCTTCAGTGTTGGCCTTCCCTCCATAAGATATGTCATTTCTGTTATGAGATTTTTAACTTCTGTCGTACTTCGGGGCTTATCCTTGTCCTATTTTTATATGAGGTGTCTACTACCTCATTTCGTACTCAAACCTAGCCTTGTTTGTTTTACACTCTTTGCTTTTTGTAAGAACGTCAAGTATCTGACAATTATTGTAAGGTCGAGGTAGTTCTGTACCGTTGGATAACCTTACAACTCAAGTACTTTGTAAAGGTTGGACGGTGGCTAGAGATTTTAAATACGATTGCTTGGGGTATATTCTAGGAAGCTCGAGACGTATCCCGGACCCTTTAAGCGATCTTGCAGTTTCTCAATATAGGATGATCGGACTGTGCTCAGAATCTTTGGAAAATTTGGGCAGCTTAGGCATTTCAAAAGGTCGAGAAATTCCCAGGACCTTCAGGTAGGCTTGCAGCTTGTGCAATATACGAAGATCGGGTGTGCTGGGATCGTTAAATAATGAGGCAGCTTGTCCCATGTAGGAAGATTGGGTCGGAACCCAAGATTTTTAGATAATCGGGCAACTTGTGCCATGTAAGAAGATCGGGGGGTCGGAATACGAGATCTTTAAATAATGAGGCAACTTCTGCCATATATGAAGATCAGGTCGAAACTTATGATTTTTAAATAATGGGGAAAATTGTGCCATGTAGGAAGATCTAGTCGGAACCTATTTTTAAGCTTCTTACTTACCGTGTCCATTATTTTATCTGGGGTGAATTTCAATTAAATCCTCAAAAAATGGGAGCTTGTGTTAACTACGTCCTCAAAATTGCATTTGTGTCTAAAGAATTCTTGAAATAGAGGTTCGCGTCTCAAAAGAGTCCCGACTCAACTTTCTGTCGAAAAACATACGTTTTAGGACCAAAATGAAAAATCAAATTTTACTGGGGTTTAAAAAAAATCTTAACCAAAACCCCAAATTGGTTTGTGAGAACCACTGGTCTATGTTGTTCATAAACAACATTGAGAAATTATGACAGAATCTTTTATTGGTTTTCCTTGAATGAGCCTGATGAGAAAATAGACGATGATGATGGTGATGGTTGTGGGATGAAATTTGGGATTTTTGAATTTCTTTTGTTTTAGGGAGGAGGTGGTCGAGATGAAGACAAAAAAAAAAAAAAAAGAGTCTAAGAACAGTAATGAGGCGGCAGCGGCGGCGGGACGAAGAGGAAGAAGGAGACGAGTCAAGCAGCATATTGTAACGAAACCCACTTCCCCCATGGCCGCTAACAATCTAACAACAAACCCATCTCCGCCCCTGTAACCTCTCTCTTAACCTTGTTCATCCCAAAATCCCCTCATATGTCCATTGGTTTTCACCGCAGTCTAAGTCGTATCCACTCTCCACTGCTAATCAAACCTACAAAAAAACTCTAATCAGTCCTTGTTTCAAGTTTTGATTCCTCTATTTCCCGGATTTGGCTTTCTTCATGTAACAAGGAAAGGGTTCTGAAGTTCATCGTCATGGTGCCCTAAATCTCTGGCGCCCTTTTGGAGGTCTGTGAAGTATGATGGGAAAACGTTGGGGGAGTGATAGAGTGGTGGACAAAAAAAGTTTGGGGATGTGAAGGTGGTGGTTGTATCGATTCTTGGGACGGACTGGTGAGTGGTGAGAGAGAAGAGGTAATTAATGAATATTTTTTATTATTAAAGTTTGAATGTTCATTTTGGTCCTAAAACGTTAGTTGTTTTTATAGAAAGTTAAGCTAGGACTATTTTGAGAGGGCAACCCCTTTTTCAGGGATTCTTTAGACACAAATGCAATTCTAAGAATGTAATTGGCACAAGCCCCTATTTCTGAGGACGATTTTGAAATTCAACCTTTTATCTGTAAGAACTGTTTGTTCATATCTGTGTCTCGTTCTCTATTCCATCAATAAGAAATTTCCATGTGTTAATTTTTTGATTTAAATACTATAATCTAAAAGAAATAGTGAAACCTCCTTAGAAAAATTAATACATAGAAATATTAACACACGACAAATTTTTATTGATGTAAAAAGAAACGAGACATAAAATGAGGACAAACGCTTTTTTTCTTTCCTTTATTTTATATATGAAAGGGTTCCAATACTTTGACTAGCATTCTGAAGGGTTCATGTTTGAAATGAATTTTGTTGGTTTGAGGTATTAAAATCTGTCGAATTATTCAAGAGAGAAAGAGAGTGGGGGGAGTGCAAGAAGTTAAAATCTCAATGTGAAAAGCAATTCCCATATATTTTTGGTGACATATTAGTCAAACTCTTTTAATGCATCCAAAAGGACATAAATTTTATTCATTTTCTTTATTTAGAATATATTCAAAATTCACTAATTTAATGGGATACGATAGACTTTGTAGTACATTCTCAACTACATCAATAATATTAATCCACGTGTATAAGCATTATTCATTCATATTGAATTTAGAGAATTAAATCAATCACATCGTAACATGTGTAATAATATTATTGTATAAGGTAACTTGTATAAGGTAATTTTCTTTTCATGCGCTGGAATATTCCTTTTTTATTTTGTTTTCTTGAAGTGTATGCTGGAATATTTTTATTACATCAATATTTACTTGAACAACTTATTACAATAATTTGTTCATTTATACATAGGGAGTACTTAAATGTAAGAAATTTGAATAGTAACCCCTTGAAAAAGAAAGATGAGAACTCATCTAAAACAAAATCTTTCCACAATCCTTGTTGTTTAACTATGGTGGTTCCAGATTATACATGTCGTAAATGGTTTTCTTGATCCAATGGATGTTTATATTGTCAATGGTCTTCCTAGAAATTCTAATCCTTTGATAATTCATCCCAAATCTAAAGACAATGATCTTGGATCCCACACCCTCTACATGAATCAAAATTTCCACTTTCATTTTCGAGTGAACATAGGTGCAACCACTTTGTTCTGGAGCACATTTTCATGGGGTCCAAAGTTTGCATCATTTGATGTTTTCAACAACCATTTAGCTGATGTGGTGTGTGTTTTGGGTAATCTTTGCTATTGGTTAGTTAAAGAAGATGGATTCTATCTTGCTAATGTCACCAATCCGCGTCCAAGTGATTTGTTGTTAATGAGAATTTGGGATGAATATTGTAAAATGATTTATCATGTGCTTGTAAAACAAATATAAAGCATATTAAGTGGACTATATTACATAAACACAATTACTTTAGAATTTGATAAATCTCTTATTTCTTCTTTCTTTTTCTTTATATTTTTTACATTGGGATGATATGTGAATTTGATATGAAACATATCTTTTAGATAGGAGTTACCATCTAAGTCACAATTTAATCACCACGCTCTGATATGCTAATCTAAATTATTTTAGCATCTTTTCTAAACTGATTTATTTAACAAATTTGAAATAACAAGCATGTCAAAGTATTTGCAAATAAAAATGAAATGGAAATGAAAATTGCCCCCAAAATTCATATTAATTCAAACTCTAGTTTGATACATTATTTCCAGGAAGAAAAATAAATAAACCCTCAGGTGGGATCCAAATGCATAAAAAAATGAACCAGGTGCCCAAATGACTAACAATTCAAGCAGGCCGAATGATTTTCTCATTTTGCACATATATGCTTTTCAGATGTTCACTTTTCCTCCTATCAACAACTCTTCTTTTATTTAGCTCCAAGTGGAATGATTAAAGACGTTTCCTTTCACTTAAAAAAACATCATTGACGTCGAATAACTATAATTTTTTTAATCATAATGATATTGTTTTTTGCAAATTGATCTGCAATGACAATTTTTTAAAGAAGTGGAATGACCCCGATTTATAGAGGACATTACCCAAAGGATTTTCACCATACCTTGTACAGTCTGATGTGGGGTAGCCCCAACTTTTATTACGGGCTTGCCACCATATTTTTGTTGACTGTCCATTGAGCTTGGTATGGAAGAATAACTCCCACACACTTGATCTGTCCGTCCAAGTGGAATTGTACATGTTGGGCCGCGCGAAGAGCCTGACCCAGAACCTAGCTTTGATCTGAACCCATAGCTGCATGGCTATTTTACATACCTAAGCCAAGCACTTCTTTTTTTGGGCTTGGATCATTTAGCCCAATGCTTTTACTTTGGGCTTGGTCTTATCCCGTATTATTGTGTCCAAATTATTAACTTGAGTTCAATTCCATCATAAGCTCTTCAACATACTTAGGGAAGAGTTATTGTGAGCTTAGTATATTTAGATGAGCTTTTCACCTTAGTAGCTTCTAGAAGAGCCCTTCAACTTGTGGACTATGCACAACCATTGACGTGCACCAATGGGCTTATCGTGGCGGTAAATTGGTGGAGGTTATCATCCCACTGCTATTATAAATTGGGGATGGTCCCCTCATTTGTCCCTTTCATTTTTCACTTTTTAACTTTCACTCATGCATTCTTCCTTACTTCCATTCTTGCATTCTTACTTCTCCGGCGGTCTTCTTCCGTTCTTTGATACCAGCGATTTTGAGTTACCTTAATTCGAAATTGTTTGTTTCAAAGGAGGTCAAGTAAGCTAGACTACTTCGTCTATGTCATTCTTTTGTTTTCAAAAAATATATGTACGCTCGGGCATTTTTGTTGTTCATTAAGCGTAGTATTATCTCCAACATGTTGGGGTATTTTCTCTTTCCCCGGAAATCTAAGGGGAAGACTTGACTTTGCCTTGTCTTAACCTTAGTATTTTTTATTTATTTTTTGGTAATTAAAATTTCCTTGGAATTTCCTTTGTTGTGGATCCCTCAACATATCCTTAGATCACATATGGCTCGAGCCTTTAGTTTTGAGGAGTTCGTGACTCACTCAAGATCTTCACCGGATGATGATATGTATGAAGGTAACACTCGTAAGCCTGGCATGGTGTACGAAGAAAAAGTAGGTTCCGAAATTTTTGAGACCAATGATGAGCTTATTATTGTTTTCGTATAACCCCATCAATCTTGTGCGGTGTAGTTTAAAACATACTGTCATGACCGAGTGTAATGTCCGTAGTCCTTCCGAGGGACCGAATAGTGCGGGGTCTAGTGGTCAGGTGGAACCTTCGTTAAGACCGAGCATGATGCCCACAATGTTAGGTCTTCTGTTACCGCGGTCGAGTTAGAGATGCGGCGTTGGGAATATGAAGCTCCAAATAACTTTAAGCTTATCGTGCTTGGGAAAGCCGATGGAGATTATTTCCCTCATCTCGAGTCTTCTTCCATGTATCTAGACCATTCAAAAGTGGTTTAATTCTTCCCCCGTATCATCTTTTTGTTGACTTTGCCATGTTTGGAGGATTAGTCTTTCCCAATTGAGTCCTTGCTTGGTTACACTTGCTACGGGATTTATATTTTTGTGTAGGACATTTGGTATCTCTACTCAGCTAGAGTGGTTTAGGGTATGCTTATGGACTCGGACTTTGGGGAAGTTTGTGAAGAGGGTCTTTATGTAAGAGAACAGGAACTATCAGGTTGGTTTCAACATTGCTATACCAATTTGCAGCTAGAGAACGGAGTTATAGTGTGTAGTGAAGGCTCACTACTTACTATAAATTTTTTCTCTAGCTGCCAATTGGTATAACAATGCTGAAACCAAGCTACTTCAACCTGATAGTTCCCGTTCCCTTGAATAAAGGCTTTATACACAAACTTCCCTAAAGATTGAATCCAAAAAAACAATTTAAAGCATTCTAGCTTAGTAGGGATATCAAATGTCCTACACACAAATATAAAACCTCCAACAAGTCTAACCAAGTTAGGACACAATTGGATACAACAATGGTATCATTCATCAATTACCCATTTCATTTCTTCGTTTCTAATCACAAACGCATGTCGGATTTAGCTCTATCCCCCATTTCTCCTATTAATATTCTGGTTTAGAATTCTAAGAAACAACAGGTTCACATTCACAATAGAGTTACGGTTTATAATTTTTTGTTTGTGGAAAAAATATGGATTTCTTTGAGTTTCTTGAAGTGAGTAAGGGGCATTCTTATTGGCGGTTGTTTGAGTAATGACAGGTCGGGAATTGAAGGAGCGTTTGAATTAGAGGCTGAAAATCTGTAGTTTGTGGAGAAATCATCTAAACCTGGGCATTTTCAGAGCAATAAAGAATGGGTTGAGGCTATCAAGAAGAAAATCTATTTTTTTTCATGTTGTTGGGAGGTGCTTGATGATGAGGAAAAAATATTACATGAAGTTATGGGGAAACTGAGTAGTTGAAGGTGAATTATGATATTATGGACTTCCAGATGAGGGTAAAGAGTTGTCAAGAAAGTAGTGGTCTTTGGGAGGAAATGAAGTTGAGTTTTTGTCATCTTTTTCTAAGGACGCGTTCACAGAATCCGTCATTTATTTGATGTGTCAATAAATTTCCATGTCAGATAAAGACAGATTCACAGAATCCGTCCTTCAGCAAGGAAGTATTCTTTCCAAAACATTTTCTCCCCTAAAAACAATGTCATGTGCGGATCAACTGCAAGAACGCTGTCATTCTGATAAAAAAAAAACTCGGAAAACTATAGGACTAAAACAAAAAGAGAAATGTAAGAAAATGCTCAAATGATAATCAAACTCGCCACCTTATGAATCCATCAAAAGGATAAGAATTAAACAAAACTCAGCACTCTAAAGAATGCACAAAAAAAGCTAAGATTATAAGAGCAAGAAGAACACTTTCTTCTAAAAAGGTCAAAGGATAACTTTTATAAATACTCAAACTTTATTCTAATTAAACATAAGTTCTTGGCATTTTATAGTCATGGCTTAGAACATCCATCTAGCCTAGAAAATATAACAATAACTTAGTCAAAATAAATTATGAGCCCTAAGGGCTAAATTTTCTATTTTGATGAACGACAAACTTTTGATGAGGTTTAACGCTTATTTGTTTGTGTTAGATTGCAAGGAAAGTACCAAGTCAACTAAAGTTGCACATATAATACATAAGGGCACTGTTACAAATAAAGATCCAAGAGATGCCTACAAGAAATATGCTTGAAGACTTAGGTATATGATAGGGTTGATTAGATCTTTGTATCTTGTAATCAACCTTAGACCAAGCTCAAAATAAAATGATCACTCTTGCCATGCATACACGAAAAACGGTTTCATATTAAAATGCCTTGTGATTTCAAAACTTGTTTTTAATCCTTGCATCAATATTGTTAAAAAAATCGAAAAGGTATTTCAAAGTTTTGCAAAAGCCAAAATGAGTTTAAGCATGAGTTAGAAATTATTTGATTTGAGACTTACTGGAAAAATCACTTTGTACATTCACCTAGGTCGACTGAAGTGTTACTTCGGAAGACCTGTTGAATGTCGGTCGACCGACCCCCTTGTCCGATCGATCGAAATGTGTCTCATCACTTACTCTTTTCAAATGGTTTTATACTCTAATGACTATATCATCCGTTCGACCCCAACTTTGCTCCAGACGACCGAGATCCTTCTCTGGTCGACCAAGATAGTGGTTAGGTCGACCAAGTTCAAAGGAGAGTACAATAATTTTATTCCGAAAGCACCCCGGACGACCTAGAAACAAGTCGGTGGACCAGAGTGTCGATTTCTGGCAGTTATAACTAGCCGTTGGTGAAATTAATGCTACTCAATTTTGAACCCTCTATTTATACCCAAGGTGGATTTATTGCAAACCAACCATTCCTTTAAATGCATTCAATATCCTCTCATTCAAAGCTTCATTTATTACTCTTTCTTTACAATTTCATGTGTTAAACAAGTTTGATCAAAATCATTTGAACTTAGAATATTTGGAGCTTACACTTATAACAAATTCATCACTTCAAGGTGATATCTTGGTTATATATTTTCCATTCTTTTTGTGAGATTAGCTCTTTGTGAGTTAGGAAAGCTTTTTGTGAGTTTATTCTTTTTGTGAAATTTGTAATAACTCTTTGTGACGTCCACTTATGTAAATAAGGTTGATCCCACCTTCATTTGTTGTAAAGGGAATTTTAGTAAAGTGTTGAAATCTTTAGGTTAGTCTCAAGGTAGTGGACGTAGATTATTTGAGAGTCGAACAACTCTAAATCTCTTGTCTTTGATCTTTCTCTTTACAAGCTTTCATTCTTGTTTTTGTTACACATTTTCTCTTCACTTGGAAGAAAGTTTAAAAGTTTACAAAAACCCAATTCACCCACCCCACCCCACCCCGCTTGTGTTTTTCAGTTGGTATCATAGCCTTGTCTTCTCTTTTTAGATTAACATCCTAGAAGTAAATATCTAATGGCCGGGAATTCAGCTCTAGTTTATCTTGAGAGGTCTTCCACAAACCTTCATACTTTCTTCGAAAGAACAAATTACAATTGTTGGAAAAATCGTTTTCGCATATATGTGTGTTCCATCAATTTTGAATTATGGAGTGTTATAGAAAATGGACCTTATGTCCCTATGAAAGAAGAGAATGACACTCGAGTTGAGAAAGCTAAACACGAATTCAATGAGTTTGAAATCAAGAAAAAGACAATGAACTTCCAAGCTATGAATATTTTGAGTTGTGCTCGTCATCAAAATGATTAAAAACCGAGTTAGTGGAAGAAAGTCTTCTATGGTGGAAAGGGCAAGAAGCATTTCCAAGAAAAGAAGGGACAATTCTCCCAAAATCTCAATGACATGAGGTGCTATGAGTGTGGGAGTAGTAAAACTTTTATTGGGGATTGTCCTAAGACAAAGAACAAGGACAACAAATATGAAAAGAAGAAAAGATTATTCAATGCAAAGAATGCCAAATGAATGATTGGCACTTGGGATGAAGAAGATAGTGAAGATGGGGAAGATCATCCAAATAATGAAAATGCCAACATTTGCTTCATGAAAATTGAATATGAGGTGAAACAAGAAAATAAAGCAATTTCGGAAAAGTGGTTCCTTGATAGTGGATGCTCAAGACATATGACCGGAGATGCTACACTCATGAGAGAGATAAAGCCAATCAATGAGAGATTCGGCACTTTTGGTAACAAGCAAAAAGGAAAAATCTTTGGCATTGACAATGTTGAAAAAGGATCCTCAATTCTCATTAGACAAGTTCTTCTTATTGAACTTTTGAAGTACGTATGACTTGCTTAACATTAGTCAATTATGTGACAATGACTTTGTTGTCTCCATGATCTATTATTGATAAAGCTTCTAATGAGGTCATATTTGTTGCAAAACGCGTTGGAAACATTTATATGCTTTCTCTTGTGGATTTACTTGCTTATGATATTCAATACTTGAATGTGCATGATGATGATGCTTTCTTTTGGCACCGTAGACTTGTTTATGTAAGCATGGATATACTAAACTGATTATCGAGCCAAGAACTTGTACGTGGTTCACCAAAAGTTAAGTTTGAGAAAAAATGCTTATGTGACTCATGCCAATTTGGAAAAAAAAAAAAAAAAAAACCTCTTTTAAACCTAAGAAAATGGTATCATCATCAAAAACCTCTAGAGCTTATTCATCTTGATCTTTTTGGACCAATGAGGATCACTAGTGTTGGTGTTAAGAGGTATTCTTTTGTGATTGTTGATGACTTTTCTAGATTTACTTGGATAATATTTCCTTCACAAAATGATGACTCATTTATGGAATTCTCAAACCTTTTCAAAAAAGTCCAAAACTCACTTGATTTAAAATTGCTTTCTATTAGAAGTGATAATGGACGAGAATTCAACAATCAAAGCTTTGAAATCTTTTGTAATAAAAATGGCATTAATCACCATTTTTCGGCTCCTACAACTCCTCAACAAAATGGTGTAGTTGAAAGAAAAATCGAACTTTGCAAGAAATGGCTAGTTCTATGTTTTTCGAAAACTCTTTACTGTCAGACCTTGTATTCACACTTGAAATTCATTCACTCAAGATTGTTTACACTTGAAAATGGCAACTCGATAAGTATGCATTATTGGAAAACAATTCCCCACACAGGACTGTTTGTTTTGTTGCTTGGGCTAAACATTCTCGTGGTCGTCATCCACTTCCTCACGTGAAGAACGTGGAGATTGGGGAAATGATATGGCTTATGACGGATTCAAATTTATTAGCAACTGACCCCCTATTATCTAGGGTTTTCGTTTGTTCATCTCGGCCAACAGTACTTTTGGATGTTTTCGAGCTCCTACTTCCTAATTGCTTCTACCCGTCTTATCTCGGTAGGTCCGTAGTTCTCGGACTGGCCGCTTCCCATTAACGTGCGCCCTTTTTCCAACCTCCAGAATAGTCTCGGCTAGTCAAAATTTTCAGGTGTCAACTGTTAGAAAATAAATAAAATGAAAGAGACATTATAAATTCGTGGTGGGATGAATGACAATTCAAGAAAGTTTATCTTTTTTCTTTGAAAGAGACAAATCTAAAAAGTTAAGGATCATTTATATAATTTTCATTAGGTATATGCCCCAACAAAAACCGCCAAATATCGGTGAAATCACGTGCGATGCTTGTGACTTCTGCAACCTATATATACACAAAATCCCCCGTCTCCGCCCCCAAAATTCCAAACGGAAAATAACTTCAAACCCTTTCTGAAGCAAAAAAGAATATGTACGGCCGACCACCAGGCAGCTACGCCCCTGGCGGCGGCGGTCGGGAATCAGCGCCGCCACCACAACCTCAGCAACATCTACTGGGAGCAAATTTCAACAACTTCCTCCAGAATCCAAACGACCTTCTATACCTACAAAATCTCAATCACCACATTTCCAATACTCTTTTAAATCCTAATTTTCAATTTCAAAACCAGTTTTTTCAGGCGCCAAATAACAATTTTGCACCTCAAAACCCTAGAAATCACTTCCAGAGCTTTCCGCAACCTCCGCCTGTGAGGTCGACTGTGAATGAAGGTCTGGAGAGGATTGACAGAGAAGTGGTGAAAGCTCGCCGTGATATATTAGCCTCAGGCGAGAATGTCTCGGCTTGGAAGGTGTCTCAGGCAGTTTGTGTAGCATTACAGGTGAATTCATGGGAGACGTTAGGATATCAGATGCAGCAAGTGCCGTCTCTTCATAATCTTATAATCACGGAAGGAAAGGTAGCCTTATTCGCCAGTTCAATTTACGCAATACTTATAATCATTCTCATTCGCAATTGGCAGATATATGACTAATAGTAAAATCTATCAAATTTTGTGCTAAATAACAAGGTGAAACAATTTGAGTAATGTGTTTAATCTTTCTTTTTCTAAATTTATACATTTTGTATATTAGACATTTCGCTATCAGTTTCTACTTAAATGGCACCCTTGCCAAAACCTCCTATCCTACAGTTTAGTCTCTTTCTCTCCTCCTCCCCCCTCCACTACCAAAATTTCCATATTTATCCGTAGAAGAACCAAAACATTTAACGTTTGTTTCTGCCATTAGACCTTTACCTGCAATTGACTATATTGTCCATGGAAGTGGAAAATGTAGATAACATATAAATTAAATATTTTTTCCCACTGCCATTGGAATGCCAAATAACAGATCCAACTTATACATCAGAAACCTGTGATGCATAAGTTTCTTGGATGCTTAATCTTTGGTTAGTTTAAAACCATTGGAAGTTGTAATCGTTTTTTCCCTCTCTCTCTTTCTCTCTCTTGTACGCAGGTAAATGCTTTCATTCATTGCTTTGTTGGGGTTAGAAGAATCACTACGTTGTATGACTTGGAATTAGCAATATGTGAGAATGAGGGGATAGAGAAGTTTGAGGAGCTTGATTTGGGTCCTCTGTTAAGGCACCCACTTGTTGTACACTATTTTTCAGTGAGTTCTGATGTCAAAGAAGTCTATAGAATAACAAGTGACAGTATAATCTCTTGCCTTCATGAGTTGATGAATTCTCATCAAGGTAAAGAAGTTACAATTGACGAGTTATTGGATTTCATTGCTGAGAGGAGATCTTTGATGGGCAGGGAAAAGCTTAATGTTCGTATTCAGGACTTGGGGTATGTAGATGCCTTTTTGTCACTAGAAATTTAATTGACATGCAAGCATATAGTATTGGAATAAGAATCAGACTTATAATTTGGTGAAAGCTGCTTGTACTCGGGGGCAGAGCCAGGATATACACCTTGAGTGGGGGGTGGGCGAAAAAAGATTTTACACCTAAAATTATGACGTTTTTAAAAATGCCCACCCCGGTCCGCCACTGCTTGTACTTCTAGTACATAAAAAATATACAATCGCTTTTCGTTGACTATAGCTGCTGCACTTATTATTGTAACGGATATTTGTTTTACTGTTGGCAATGTTTTCTCTTTTTGTGTTATGTTACCGTAATGTACTAGTTAATCTTTTTTTTTCCATGAGGCTGTTTCATGTCTTTGCTGCTAAGATGAATTAGCAGCTTAGAAAAAGAAGCTAGTTTGATAGAATGTGAGCAATGTGAGTTCCATGCAATAAGTAATGACCTTTTTGTGTTGATGCCTTGTACAATGGAAATCTGGTAAATATATTAGTGTGCTCTCTTAGTCGTCGCTAGCATTTAAGACAGTATTCATTGAAACTAAGAGGATGGCTCGAACTTAAAGTTCCACCATGAGGACGGGTCATCCGATTCGTATTCAATAGTACCAGATTTGGTTGTCCACAATATTTTTCTTGCGATTTGATCATTGAATGAAGGATAGAATTATCGCATCCATCTCACACTTGGGATAAAACTGTATTTCTTTGTGATTTCCCAGGATTAATGCTGTTCTTGAATATAATGTCCTCTGAAAAATGTTTCCCTTTTTAAGCATTTGATCATGGAAAAGAGATTCATCTAAACGCATTTTATCTGACAAAACTGCTGAGTGGATCGTCTTCTTAATAATATTCTTTGGTGATGTCAATGAATGCTGCTAATAAATTCTCTAGACCTCTCTCTGCTTTGTCGTGACTTGGCAAGTCCTCTATCTTTCGGGCTGTCTTTATCCGAATATTAGTTTATAGCTCTCCATATTTGTGTATCTCAAAATCTTAGTCCATTCTGCAAAGGATGTTGGAAATTCATTCGTGATTGCTTTATTTGCTGTTACCTAAGTAGTTGGAAAAAAAAAGATTTTGCTTGATTGGTCTCCGGTAATATTGATCCAGAGTTCATTTTGTTGATTGTTTTTTGGTTGAGGTTTTTTTTTTTTTTGCTTTCTATTTTTTTTTTTAAAGTGAAGGCAATGAACCATTCGAGAACTAGGGAAATGGTTTTTGTCCTCCCTATTTCCTTAGACTTGGACGCTATTTTACTGCATCTAAGTTTGATCTTTTCAGTTTTAAATATGAAATAACAAGAATTTTACAGTTTTATGTTCTTTTAGTTTTGAATAGTAGTTTTGCGGCTCTACTTAGGTGTATGTAGAATTTCACTTTGCAAGATAGTTTATACTTTATAGTGTTAATGATCTTTATTGCAGCATATCTGCACAGGTAATTTTATAAGTTTTTACCATCTCTCTTGGATAAAGATATAATATGTGATATCTAGCATCTTGTCATCTAGTGCATCCTACATCATTTTTGTTCCCTTTTAAGAGGTGTTGGTTCAGTTGTTTAACATTATAACGACATTTGAATTTCTTCTGTGCTTTTCCATTAAATAAACGAACATGTCTACTGTCACTGGCAGGAGGCACATTGCTCATATACGAAAAGCAGTACAATCAGAAAATATCACAATGAAGAAACATGTTGATGGCTTGAAAGAGAAATTTGGCATAAAAATCAAAAAGCGTCCCATTTTATCCTTACAAAAAAAACAGCTGGATGACCGTTTCAATAACATCTCCCAGCAAGTCAAGTCATTTTCCGGATCAAATGCAAATTTCTGCGGAAAGCACACAAGATTTTCATCAAGTTCTGATGAAGATGATAGCAGTGACACTGACAATGAAGAAAAACAGTTCCAAGATGGTAGACATCATCACTCCAATTTAACATCACAGAACCAAAAAAGTTCAGATAGAGTTAGTAGATGTCCTTATCCTTCAGTAGCTGAAGAGATGAAACGACTGGGAATGAAACCTGAAGTAGATGACAATCACGGGGTGTCTAATGGTCAGGCAAGATATGGTGTGAACGAAGAGCCTCAAAAAAGAAAGAGAAAACCTGATAGTACTAAAGGTGAGATATCCGTACCTCGGAAACTTCCTAAAAGAGATGCAGACGAAACAAAAATTTACAAAGGTGATACAAAAAGAGAATCCTGCTATGAGGATGCAAATGATTCTTCGGTTTTCAGTGAATCTACAAGGATGTTCATTGCAACATGGAAGGAGGCATGTCGCTCTGACCGTGTGGATGAGGTACTGCACTTTTGGCCGTATCCCAAGCCCCTAAAAGCTGCAGATTTGCTTTGTTGATCCATGTCTATATCCCAGTTTATTCTTTTTTTCCGTAATGTAATACTTGAAAGTGGTTTTTTCAAATAGTTTACTTCTATAAAATGCAATATAAGTTGGTTATTCATGTATTTGTAGGTCTTAGAGAGGATGCTCAACTTTTACAGGATAAAGAAGAAGAAGAAGCTGCGGGCATTGTTCTCTTCACACCCCTTTGCTGGACTTCTTGATATTGCTGTATGTATTTTTTTGTAACCATTATGTCATGCACGTGTTTATGCCTCTTTTATTGAAAATTTCAGAAATCGCCAGATGTCAATATTGAACGCTTTTTAGCTGACTAATTATTCACTGTCCTTTACTGGGTGTTGCATTTGTCTTTTTCCACCTAGTTAATTTGTTTGTTCACCTATTAACAAGACTCCTTTTGGGGCTAACATGGGCTGACACGTACTTTTTATCACCCAGATTCTTTGTTATTATTACTTTTACCACAGTGGAATTCTTCTCATATCCTATTAATTATGCCCAAAATTGTCATGATATGCTAAAACAAACCATCTGATTTAGGGCTAGTTGTTCCTCTTCCTTGTTCATGAATAACTGCAGCTGGGTTTATTAAGGTTGCTTATGTGGTTTGGTCCTATGATTGTCACAGGTGAAATCTATCAAGTCTGGGTTATTTGATAGCATGTATGATGCTTTCCAAACTTTTACTCACCAAGGAGTAGAGAATGATGTTTCTGAGAATGACACAAAATATATAAGCATTGAGGTTGAATCAGGTCAAAAGGATGCCCCAATTTCTGCAAAGAAAGCTTCGAAGTTTGAACTTGGTAAGTTAGTTTACTAGGAGACCTGCTTGTTAGGCAGATACTTTATTCCTTCTGCTGTTTGTTTCTGTGGGCTATATTTTAGCTTTAGATAGTTATAGTCTCTGTTGTCCCAAAAATAAACTGACATTAGTTGAGTTCACAAAGCAGTAAGAAAGCTGTCAAGACACCCTGCCTCCTAGCTATCTCATGGCACACCAATTTCAAGTAGCTTATGGAGTGAGAGGATGCTGATTATTTTTCTTTGCTTATAGATTTTTGGGGGCTATTATAACGTGTTGTTAAAAGAGAGAAAAAGTAAAAATTCCTCTTTCTGTTTATAGCCAAATAATGCTGTCTAAAATCTATTACCATAGTATGACATGAGACAACCCCCGCCACTCCCGAGTCCCGAAAACAAAAAAGTACATGTCCATATTTCTCACTCCCTCTTTCCAGAACATATAATCCTGGCACAGTTTTACGATATTATTTAATCTTCATCATCGCATACTTCATCCTGAGTATTGCATGATTTTATCTGTATTATCTTAAATGGCTAGATATAGCACTGAACATAACTTTTTTACAAGAAAAAAAGTTATATGAGAAATTTGCTGCAATAAGGATGGTGTAATAAAAAAGAATTGCTTGGAAGGTGATGGATTTTACTGTGAAGGTTTTTGGTAATGAGCTCCTTTTTTTACCTCTTTCTCCCCTTCAACCAATCTGCCATTGCCATAAATAATAATCATTTTAATCTTATAGAAACCTTTCTGCATATGTTGTGTGTTCCCCTATGAGCTATATGTTCCCCTAGTTTCAAAGATCTGAGTTTGATATACAGCTTGTGCAATTTTCATTTTTCCTTTATCTAGTTGGTACCTTTTAATATGTGATTTCTCTTTTCAATTATTTGAGCATTTTTTAAACTGAATCAGATCGAAGTTTAGTATAGCTATCTATACTTGAAATACTGGTAATTCACTCTCTGTTTATATAAGAATTGCTTTTGGAAGTCTTTATTTTCATTTGCACCTTCTATTTCCTTTCCAATTCTACTTCTCTTCTTACTTATGCTATTTTTTCTTTCTAGTTTTATATCTAAGAACGAACGTATTACGTGGGAACCTCTTTCTAAGAACTTATGCTATATCTAAGAACTCTCTTTCCCTTTGGGTCCTGAAACCTCATATGTAACCAAATGAATTAGTTATTTGAAAGTTGATGAAAGAGGTAGCTCGCTTTCGGTTATGGTTACAGATGTAGCAAAGACCACTTGTGATGTGCTTGTGTTTTTCTCTATGTGATTCAGATTAAGTACCGTTGCATTTTCTGTTGAAGTTTTTAACCTCTGCACTTTAGAATGATGCTTTCTTTTCTTATTGGATAAATTTATGATTCACAGGAGTTTCTATTGATGATATCATAAAGAAAGTTTCTGCATATTTTGAGCCTGATAGTAATGTCTTCGACCATGCAAATACAGTGACGGAAAATAAGTTTTTATTTTTAAGGAAGCTTTGCAGCTGTGAGTCATGGCTAATTGAACAGTTTTCTGTTAAGCAATTTGAGTGTTTTGGTTATGGAGATTTTATGACATTCATGGAGAGGCATTTGTCCCTATTTCCTGATGTGCTACAAAAGCTGATGATTGATGAGACATCTGAGAAGCTTTCCTTTGAGGCTTCAATGCTTAAGCTTCAGTTGGATGTATTACTGACACAGGCTTCGACTAGTGTCTGGGAAAATGAAATGATAAGCAAGCAGAAGATATTAGCGCTTCTAAGGAGACAGTTCCCTTCATTCTGTTTCAAGTCGGCAGAAAGTAATATGTTAGTGGATTACCGAGAAATGATAAGGGAAGATGAAGGGAATAATATCCCCAAGTGTGTCTTATTTTCTGCAACCTTGTTGAAAGAACCTGGGGTGGGGGACTTCACTAGGCCAAATGAGAAAACGTTCTTGGATTCTGCTGATTCTGAATATGACATCGAGCATAAAGCAGGATGCCTTGGTTCGGTGACAACCAAGGATGCTATTGAAGTGTTACTTAGGGCTCCAATGCTCACAGATCTAGACTCTTGGTCTCACTGGGACCTTATATATGCTCCTTCTCTTGGTCCTCTTGTGGTATGGCTATTAAATGAAGTTAACACAAAAGAATTGTTCTGTTTGGCTACTAAGAGTGGCAAAATAATTCGACTCGATCATGCAGCTACTGTGGATTCATTCTTAGAATTTCTGCTTAAAGGTTCCTCTTTTGAAACAGCAGTTCAATTGTTGTCTTTGTTGGCTCTGTACGGAGGCGAGCGTAATATTCCTCTATCTCTCCTAAAGTGCCATGCAAGTAAAGCATTTCATGTTCTACTTGAGAATAGTTATCAGCAGTCCGTTGTTCGTCAAGGCCTTTTAACTAAACCAGATGAAAACGGAACGATGATTGGAAATTTAAGTCATGAGTTGAACAGAGAGAGGAACAGAGTTGATGAAGGAGTTGTTTCGGCCTCAAGATTCACACTTGATTGCTTAGGGTATGTACCAACTGAGTTCTGCAGTTTTGCTGCAAGTCTATTGCTTTCTGGATTCCAGTCTTCTTTCAAAGATGCTCCTTTAGCCATCCTCAGTGAGTGCAAGAAAGTAGAGCAAAGGATCATGCTTCATAGTTTGGGATTTTCACTGGGTATAATCGAATGGATAGAGGATTATAAAATATTCCGTTCAGCGATGTTCTCTAACTCCTTCGTCTCCTCGACACCTTCCTGTTCCAAACTTATCGATGTTGAGGTTATTAAAGGGGCAGAGCTCTTAGACAAAGTTTTGCATGCGTGTCCCTCATCCACTCGTGGTTCTGTTGGCATTATCAATTCAGCCAATAATAGTATGCTTAATGTCAAACATATGGAACAGCAAATATCTGAGGGTCCTGCACATGGTTCTTCAGCTGATCCTGCAAAGTCTTCACCTGAAGTTAATTCTCTAAATCCAACCAGGATTATTGAATCAATTAGGCGAGATGAATTTGGTTTAGATCCAAGTCTTTCGGCTAATGAAAATATGATGTTGAAGAAGCAACATGCTAGGTTGGGGAGAGCACTTCATTGTCTTTCGCATGAACTGTATTCTCAGGACTCGCATTTTCTTCTGGAACTGGTAATAAACCTTCCCTTGTTATTTTATTATGTTTTGGCATTTGGTCAATAGTTTATGGTCTTGGTCTTACGCTTTTTAAGTGTGAACTAATTCCATCTAAGTTTTCGTATTTCTTTATCTATTTCATCCTCATTGCTTGTCAATTAGACATAGTCAGATCTCTCTGATTATGTAGAGAGTAGATTGATGTTCTTTTTTGTGTTGACAATTAAAGAGCCATAAAGTTCCATTTTGTAATGAACACTCTCTTTCGACTGATTGTTGGTTTCTACGAATTCTATTCCTCTTAACACTGGAGAAAGCAAGTCAAGCATTTTGGTCATGCTGTAATTATCAGCTGTGAACTTTGTGGATTTTTTTTTAAAATTCTTTGTATTATTTTGAATATATAGAGCTTCGGATCTGATATCATATCTCATATATGGCTTATGGGTACCTAAAGTGGGAGCATTTACCTAATCCTGCACAAAAGTGCATTGCTAGGATGCTATCATTTCCTAGGATTGCTTATTAGAATTGTATCTAATTTGTTGAACGTTTGAAGTTTATTTCTGAAATAATATATTGTGTTCTGTACTTCTATTGGTGATATTTACTTTCATCTGTCTTTGGAAAATTATTTCAGGTTCAGAATGCTGATGATAATGTATATCCTCAAAATGTGGAGCCCACTCTTGTATTTGTTCTTCAGGAAAAAGGCATTGTGGTCATGAACAATGAGATGGGATTTTCTGGAGAAAATATCAGAGCCCTCTGCGACATCGGGAATTCGACAAAAAAAGGACATGGTGGTGGTTATATCGGAAAGAAAGGCATTGGCTTTAAATCAGTTTTCCGGGTATGATAAGCTAGCATCAGTGTGAGCTCTTCACTTTTTTTTTAAAAATATTTCTTCTAATAAATATTCCCAAAAATGTGTTCCTGGAAAAAAAATGCTATTTCTAGGGTTAGAGAATAATTAAATGTTTGAAGCGGGAATAAGAGAGAATTTAAGAACAAATGGAATTTATTATATGTTGATGGTTTCTCCAGTAGAATTTTAGGATATTTGCTTAATAACTATATGTATTTCTAATGTCATGAGGTTCTTCACACTCATTCCTTAAATCCTGGAGTATGCTACTTTTTTCATGTTGCTTTGATATGCAAATGTTTTCTTATTTTTAATTTCACTAATATTAACAACTCAATGTGATGTGCAATCTTAATGTTAGGGATGACATCATGGACATTAAGCTTGTTTAAGTCATTTCAGCTTTTATGCAGGTTACTGATGCTCCTGAAATTCATTCCAACGGGTTCCATATCAAGTTTGACCTAACTGAGGGCCAAATTGGTTTTGTTTTGCCAACTGAAATTCCTCCTTGCAACATTGATTTGTATAACAGACTGGTAACAACTGATTCAGATCAAGTGAATTGTAACTCTTGGAAAACTTGCATTGTGCTCCCATTCAAGGAAACTTTATCAGCCAGTTTCACCATGAGCAACATTATCTCAATGTTCTCAGATCTACATCCATCTTTATTGATTTTCCTTCACCGCCTTCAATGCATCAAGTTCAGGGACACACTCAGTGATGCACTGGTTGTCATGAAAAAAGAAGTTCTTATGGATGGTATTATTCAGGTATCCCTTGGGAAGGAGAAAATGTACTGGTTTGTAGTATCTCAAAAATTGCAGGCTGACTCTATCCGTCCTGATGTCAACAGTACAGAGATTTCCATAGCATTTACATTGGAGGCAACTGGTGATGGAGGTTACGCTCCGCAGCTGAACCAACAGCCCGTTTTTGCTTTTCTTCCTCTAAGAACTTACGGACTGAAGTTTATTCTTCAAGGTGATTTTGTTTTGCCTTCATCTAGAGAGGAGGTCGATGCAGATAGCCCGTGGAACCAGTGGTTACTTTCAGAGTTTCCTGGGTTGTTTGTTGGCGCAGAGAGGGCCTTTTGTGATCTTCCTTGTTTTCAGAGAAGTCCTGGAAAAGCAGTTTCAGCATTTATGAGCTTTGTTCCCCTTTCAGGAGAGGTGCAAGGATTTTTTTCTTGTCTTCCAAGGATGATCATTTCTAAATTACGCATGTCGAATTGCCTACTTTTGGAAAGTGATAACCATGAATGGGTACCTCCCTGCAAGGTTTTGAGAAACTGGAATGAAGAAGCCCGCACTCTTCTTCCTGAGAAATTGCTTCATGAGCATCTTGGCCTTGGGTTCTTGAACAAAGATATAATTTTGCCAGATTCATTAGCTAAGGCTTTGGGGATTGAGGACTATGGACCCAAAATCTTACTCCGCATTATGTCCTCGTTGTCTCAGTCAGAGTCTAGTCTAAAGCTGATGGGCTTGGGCTGGTTAGCTGCATGGATAAATTCCATTTATTTGATGTCCTTGAATTCTGGGGCTGAATCTGATTTCATAATTAGTCTTAGAAAGATCCCATTCGTTCCTCTTTCCGATGGCAAGCATGGCTCTGTTGATAGAGGTACAATTTGGTTGCACTCTGGTGTCTCTGGGTTTGACAGTGAGCACGAATTAGGAGCTTTTCCAAACTTGTATGCTAAACTCCGAACTGTGAGTCCTGAACTTCTCTCTGCAGCTGCAGCTGCTGAGGAATCCTGCATTGACAAGACTATAGTACAGAATATTACTAGAATGCTTCTTAAAGTTGGTGTGCAACGGTTATCTGCACACGAAATAGTGAAAGTTCATATCCTGCCTACCATCTCTGATGCCACAAATACTTTAGGGAACGAAGATCTAATGATAGAATACCTCTGTTTTACAATGTTCCATATGCAGTCAGGTTGTCATGACTGTTATGTGGAAAGGGAATGGATTATGGAACAATTGCAGAGCAAAGCTCTGATTTTTACTAATTATGGCTTTAAAAAATTTAATGAGGTGCCAATTCATTTTAGTAAAGAATATGGGAACCAGATTGCTGTGAATAAATTACTTGATGGTATAGATTTGAGATGGCATGAAGTTGATACTACCTACCTCAGACATCCAATTACAAAAACATTATGTGATGGAACGTCAAAGTGGAGAAACTTTTTCGAGGAATTAGGTGTAACTGACTTTGTGCAGATAGTTCATAGTAAAAAATGTATTGGGGATATGCCTCATGATGTGCTAAAAGATGTGATGCAGGATGGAGACATAATCTCTCTTGTGTCAGTTGCTGAAGACTGGGAATCCCCAGAGTTGGTTCATTTATTATCTCACCTGTCTTCCAGAGGTGACCATGAAAAGTGCAAATACCTCTTGGAAATTCTTGATATGTTTTGGGATAATTGTTTCAGTGACAAAGTCCATGGTAATTGCAAATTTTCCTCTGGTGAAGGAAAATCTTTTAAGTCTTCACTTGTCAGCATCCTCCAGAATGTTCGATGGATGGTATCTACTATGGATAATGGCTTTCACTATCCTAGAGATTTATTTCATGATTGTGAAGCTGTGCGCTCAATCCTGGGTATTGCTGCTCCTTATGTTGTTCCAAAGGTAATTAGACATTATTGCATGCATTGTTTTTCTTAAATGTCTCTCTGCTTTCTCTTAACCCCTTCTGTCCTAAGCTATATATAAAACATTTATCTTGATGAACATGTTGAGATATGAGAGCTTGACTTCAAGGAAAAAATACTTGAATTGGAAAAAAATCCCTAAAAAAATGGAAAAGGAAAGCACCAGCAGGAGCTCCCTGGAGTTTCCCAAGTTTCACCAAGTCTCAAGTTGGAGCTTCTCCAGGTCTCTCCAAGCTCCACCAGACACAAGTTTTTAAAGAAAAAATTATTCTTCACTTAATTTACTTTTGATGAGAACATGAATTACTATCATTTAGTTGGTGATTCACTGAAAATATCCTTTGATTTATCTTCCAATGTGATGAAACTAGATTTCTAATAGAGCTAGCTTTGAGAGAAAATGAGGCAATTTTTGTGAGGGACGAAACAGTGGATTGTTTGATTTTCCTAGTAGAAACTTTCTGTGTTTAGTAATGGTGACTTAAATTATTGTACCTATCTAGCATATTCATTAGGTGATTAATGTTCCTTTTTTTTAAAAAAAGAAATAGTGCTAGATTTGCTTTAGGAGAGGTATTTCTTATCTCCAAGTCTTTTACAGTTCCTTTTAGTGGATAAGAGATTTCAAACATGTAACATAAATTGGGAACTTTTAAAACCTTATAACAAATTGGATAAGAATTGACATGTGATGTTGATAGAGGACGGTCAGTTATGGCCTAGAAGACCGAAAATGAAAGCAGGCAGTTTCTGAGTATCTTATTCCACTTATGGCAACTTTTCATTGCATTGAGGAGGATAATTGCTTACCGGATGTTTTTTTTGTCTTGCTGAATAGGTGAAGAATCAAAAGCTGATTGTCGATTTGGGTTTAAAAAGTCAAGTCAGCCTTGATGACATTTTGACAGTTCTTAGAAGCTGGAGGGAAACTGAAAAACACATTAAAGCAAGGTAATTCTGTCGCCTTTTCTTCTTTATTTTAGTTGGAAAAGTCGTGGTAAATCAAATGGATTTCTGGATGGGGAATCTAAGATGGTTGTCAAATTTCAGTACTTGATCCTGTTATAAATAAAATATATAATATTCTTTAGAAATCCTGGAGGAAAAAAAAAAAACAAATCGCTGAACCAAGATATTTGTACAAAATTTACTATGCTGCAAGTTAAAATGCTTTGAAGATAAACCAGCAGTTTGTGCATCTTTATTCCTCTTTTGGAGCATTTAATAAAAAAAATTAACACAAAAAAAATTCACTTGAATCTTTATGCCTACCATCTCTTAATCTTGCGAAGATGCTCTGGAATGTTTCGTGTAATGCATTCGAGCATTTAATAAAAAAAATTCACTTGATTGTTTTTGTTTCAGCATATCACAAATGTTGAAACTCTACACCTACATCTGGAACGAAATGACCTCGTTGAAGCAAAATATCAGAGAGGAATTGTCTTCTGGTCCTTTCATATTTGTTCCCTCTGTACCTGCTTCTTCACCTGATGATGTTGTGACTGGTTCCTTGTTTTCTCCGAAAGAAGTCTATTGGCATGATACCACCGGCTCTGTGGACCAAATGAAGCTGATGCAGCCCGAATGTGTTTCTGACACGACTAATCTATCCTCAAGTAAAATGTTGCACAATGTTTATCCAACCCTTCGTGACTTCTTTGTGAATGAATGTGGTGTAGAAGAAGTCCCTCCTTCAAATAGCTACCTTCAAATTTTGCTGCAGCTGTCAACAATGGCCTTGCCTTCACAAGCTGCGAAAACAGTAAGTAGTGGAACTCTATTTAGAAAACAAAATAGAACTGCTTTCGTATATTGAAGAACTCTTTTGTTTGCTAGGTTTTCCATGTATTCTCAAAGTGGGCTGATGGGTTGATATCTGGATCGTTGAATAATGATGATGTTGAGTGCTTGAGGGAAAGTTTTACAAAAAGGGAGTGTGCGGTAATTCCCACTGAACAAGATAAGTGGGTTTCTCTCCATCCGTCCTTTGGCGTTATCTGTTGGTCCGATGATGAGAACTTAAGAAAGGAATTCAAGCATCACGAAAGTATAGATCTCCTTTATTTCGGAAACCTCAAGGATGATGAGAAAGAGATGCTTCGAACTAAAGTTGCAATCCTCTTCGGAAGACTGGGTATTCCTGCTCTTTCAGGGGTAATGTTCTCTCTCTCTCTCTCTCTCTCTCTCCCTTTTGTTTTTGTTTCAGGGGTAATCTTCCATTTTGTTTTTGCAATCTAATGGAGCAGTAGATAATGCATTTTCAAACTGTTAGCCAAAAAGGGGAAAAGAAGAAGATAATGCATTTTCGAGTACTTCGCTTTCATAGAGAACTTCAGAGATTACATCTTGGAAATCATATCTTTATCTATGATAAAAAAAAATATATATATATATATATATCTGTAATGTTATTGTATCCTGAATTCCTGATTGCTTCATCATCTAGCTTTAGCAGGTTTATGCGTGAAAGTTTTGCTTCTAAATTAAACTTGAGAATAAGTAGCACTGGGAATATTTTGCTTACTCTTGTTCTCTTGGAATTTCCTTTCTTGCAGGTTGTAAGCCGTGAGGCTATCTATTATGGTCCAACAGACTCTAGTTTCAAGGCATCGCTGGTCAACTGGGCCCTTCCCTATGCTCAACGCTACATTTGTCATGGACACCCCGATAAGCATCTTCAACTCGGGAAATCTGGATTTGAGAAACTGAGACACTTAGAGATTGTTGTTGTAGAAAAACTGTTCTACAGAAATGTTGTTAAGAGATGTGAGATTGCATCTAAGAAACGAATTGAATGCAGTTGCCTTTTGCAGGTATCTAAAATTCTTTATTCTGCCTCTTTATCTTTTTTGGCTTATAAGTAGCCTTGTATCCAAGTGGATTTGATTACTCAATCACTGCGTTTGATGTTACATGCTAAGCATTTATTGAGGATCACTGAATTGCAACGGTATTTACAATGTGCCAACTACTGAGAAATCAAATCCTAAATATATTGGTTAATCCTTATTTTCATTTCCCTGTTCTTTTCTTTTCATATTGTGCAATTTTTTAAGAGATTAATAAACTAGAAAATTCTGCCTGATTTAACAGTCACTTTCTAAAAACGGCTGCTTGTGTCAGATTGGTTTCTGTCAAGAGAATTTGTGTAGTCAAATGGTAGGGATATATCATTATTTTGGACAAATGTTTCTAACATGAACCTTTTGTTAATCACAGGGAAATACTTTGTATGCAACTCGTGATTCAGATTCTCACTCAATTTTTATGGAGCTTTCTCGATTATTATTTGGTGAAGCTCCTGAGCTGCACTTGGCAAATTTTCTTCACATGATCACAACTATGGTAGAGGCAGGTTCCACAGAGGAGCAAGTAGAATTCTTCCTTTTAAATAGCCAAAAGGTGCCAAAACTTCCTGTGGAAGAACCTGTTTGGTGTTTATCATCACCAGAAAGCAATGATTTAACTACAATCAATTCTGTTTCAACATCAATTGATGAGTCAAACATTGTTAAGCCAAAGAGGAGGCCTGGCGTCAACTCAAACTGGCCGCCTGCTGATTGGAGAACAGCCCCAGGTTTCAAATTCGCTCAGGCAAACGGATTGAAGACGCAACCAAGTAGTAGCCTTCAAACAAGGGAGGCTACTGATGCAACAGAAACGATGATCATCCAAACAGATCATAAAGCTCTAGCAGAGATAAATGCTAATTGGACCTTTGAAGACGGTCAGGCATCTACATTACAAGCTGGATGTCTACGTGATACAGAGATTTGTGAAGATCAGACTGATTATGCAGAAGGCAATATGGCCGATTTCAGTGTGAATCCGGTACTTGATTCTTCTGATCTAATTACTGCATCGTATGGCGCAGACTGTGGGTTGTCTACTTCTGTGAGAAATCACATATCTTTGGGCACATCTAGTGCGCAGTCATTTTTAACAGGAAGACTGGGAGAGTCTGTAGCTTTCAAATATTTTGCCAGGAAAGTTGGCGAAACATCTGTAAAATGGGTGAATGAAACTAATGAAACTGGGTTACCTTATGATCTGGTCATCGGAAGTGAGGAAAGGAGCTGGGAATTTATCGAGGTTAAAGCAACCAGATCTGGAAAAAAGAATTGGTTTGAGATATCAGCAAGAGAGTGGCAGTTTGCAGCAGAGAAAGGTGAATCTTTTAGTGTTGCACACGTTGTTCTTTTAGAGAATAACACGGCCAAGGTCACAATATACAAGAATCCAATAAAATTATGTCAGCTGGGGAAGCTGCGATTAGCTGTTTTGATCCCGAAGCAGCTGGAGTTTCCCTAAGTCTCCTAAATACCGAGTTGCTCTGCAGAACTGGTGGGGTGCCATTTCTAGGGTTCCGATTTTTTCCGCTTCCATGCACAGTTTATATTGCTGGGTTAAAAGGTTTCCAAAATGTACAGGTTTGCTTCTCCTCCCTGTTGTATTAGAAATATGCTGCTAGATTGCCTAGTTGGCTAGGAAATATATTGTTGCGCAGAATATAGTCAGCAACAAATAATTCATGATAGACCACAAATATAGACACATCATTCTTTTTGTAGTTTGAAATTGATAATTAACTGGCAATCCTCCCTTCTTCGCTTCTCTATCTCTTTTTAAATTATATATTTATTATTATTAAAAGATTGAATTTTAAGACGGAGGGATTTAGTTGTTTCCTTTATAGTCAGCAAGAATTTTTTTTCCCGTTATAAAAATTGAGTTCCTTTACAGAAATGATAATGTGCTCTTTTTGTTATACTAGTGTTCAAACCAGCGAGATGCGCTAGCCATCTCCCCATCTACTTTTTCTTGAATTTGTTTTCCTCCTATAAACAAAAAAAAAAAAAAAACCAAATTTTGTGAACAATTATTTACTATTTTTTTTATTAAAAAAATCAAGACTTTTATTATATACCATGGACTGTTGCTCCCATCTTTTTGTAAACAACAAAGACAGTTAATTCATAAAGATTTTATAACAAATTACTCTATAAAAAAAAAAAAATCAATTTAGTTAAAACCTTTTATTTTTTGCAATCCTCTCTCCTCAGCCATGAGATGTATACTTGCCAGTATTTTACATAATTTAATACCTTACTATCAAAAGATATAATTGATATTTACGGGGAAAGAAACATTATCTACCACCAATATTCAAGATTTTTTTAATAAAAATAATAACTTTATTGTTATAAAATGGATGAAATTCTAGAATGAATTTCACCACAAAACTAAAACATAAACTGAAGAGAATGAACAAAAGACAAGAGATAGTATAAGTGCTTCTATATTATTCATATCTTCTTCTTTACATCAACAAGAACTCTCTATTTATAGGGATGAAAAATATAGGTTATGAAACCTCTCATCAATAGGTAGGTTAGTGGACTCATCAATGGGAGGTCATGAACTCCTTGTAACTCCTCTATCAATGGGGAGTTAGGGAATTCATAAAAGTAGAAGGGGTTATGGAATCCATAAGGACTCCATTATTTGATATTTCATAACATTTATCTATATTACAGAAAAGAAAGATTCTTGGACTTTTGGCTTCCAAACTCTATCTAAAACTTGAAAAGTCACATTTTTTAATTTTCACAACTACTTCATAATGCAAGACTTCTAGAATTCTAATGTGCATCAATAAGAATGCCAAAAGTCTTCATTTTTCCTGCACATCACCATTAGTTATGGGATCAAACTCATGCTTTAATATCTAAGTATTAACAAAGGTACATAATTTGTATAAAAAATCAAGACTTTTATTATATACCATGGACTGTTGTTCCCATCTTTTTGTAAACAACAAAAACAGTTAATCCATAAAGATTTTTGTAGCAAATTAGTCAATTTAAAAATCAATGCATGTTCTTTAGTTAACCCCCCCCTTGCAATCTTCTCACCCTAGTCATGAGCTGTATATGAAATCTATTTACTTTCCAGTATTTTACATAATTTAATACTTTACTATCAAAAGATATAATTGATATTCATGGGAAAGAAAAATTATCTACAACCAATATTCAAGGTTTTTTTAATAAAAATAATTTTATCTATATTACAGTAATTTCTTACTTCTCTTGTTTTTTTTTTGAAAATCTGCAAGCAAAAGAAATATCGAATATTATATCCAAATTAAGAGAAAGTTAACGGTTACATCCCTTGCATTCAGCACCTAATTTTTTTAACCAATTTAACTTCATAAATCGAATTTTTTAACCAATTTAACTTCATAAACTTACTCATCAACCAAATAAAACTACTCATATAGATAATACAAATTATGTACCTTTGTTAATACTTAGATCTGAAGGGCTTTGCATGGGCCTGTCCCAGCTTTTATATTTCGGTCATGACATGGCACCTGAAAATGGTGGACAAACATTTTTGTCCAGAACGGAAGTCCCACTTCCGTCCCGGGTTGAGGCCCACTTCCGTCCTGGTTGACATGGCGGTTTTCCCCACGCGCCTTGCCACGTCTGCGAGGACGGAATCCAGCAGAAAAAAACCCTACAAAAACCCTAACTTGGTCCCGTGACTTTGAGGACAGAATTCCCACTTCCGTCCTCATGTTCCAGCCAATTTGCAGCGTGTAGTCACTTCTCACTTTTGCTTTTTTGACCATGCAAAGTTTCTGAACGGGTTTGGCAATTTCGTGCGCATTTATGACCGGTTTTCAGAGACTTGTCCAATTCGAAAATAAATTTTACAATTTCCCACCACATCTATAAATACCCCTCCAAACCTCTCCACAATCTACAACCTTCTCAAACCCATAAAAAACCTATCCTGTACACAATTCCTTTTTTCTAGATTTGTTTCTACAAAAACCCTATCCTCCGTAATATTATTTCAAAATGAATAGAGAAATGGATCCCGCCCTGGAAGAGTATTTCAGACATCAATTTAGAATTGCGATCGGAAATCAAACCGATGGAAAAATGATAGTATTCTATTTAGTACTGAGTAATTTTTTCTTGTATGAAATGTGTTTAGCTATCTAACTCATCATTTTCGATTTGTAGCGTCTTCCATCGAAGTACACAAGTTGGTTGGAGCAAACTGGTCTCGGGTTAGCTAGTTGTGTCTACCTGAAAGATGACCATGAGAATCAATGGTGCGTCTATGTAACCAAAATAGATGACAACTACTACCTAGACGGAGGATTGCAACAATTTTTGCGTGACAACAATCTTCGTCCCACAAATAAAGTTCATTTTATACCATCTCCAATGAATGTATTAGATATTTATGTTAAGGGAGGGCTCGGGATAGGTTACTTGAAGGGAGAATTATCGTATCCCTCAGACGGGGCATTTTTCCGGCAGAGTTTTCGAATAGACATTTACAAAACATATTCGGGACTTTCCAAACCGGTACGTTCAGTAATATTAAAATTTTAGTAATAAAATCGTTCATTTTACAATTATGTGTTGTAATGTTTTTTCCCGTGTACAGTGGATATATAGGCAGTACATGCAATGGCGTGTTAGATTGCAGCTTGGAATCCCCGAAGTACTACACATGCACAATCTTCACGGTAACAAATTGACACTGCAAGTGACTAGAGACGAAGGCTGCGACTGTTACTATTTTTTGCGGTGGGATGAGTTTGTTGTGTTTTCAAGATTACACCCGGGTGACCATGTAAAAATTCATCCAGCCCCTTACGATATCCTTGATTACAGGGCCGGGAATGATGATTTTTTCGATTTATTACGTCAACTTTAATAATATGTAATTGAAATGTAAACAATTATCGTATATAGAATGGAGAAAATCGAGCACATTCACAACAATTTTATAAATTTTAAACTATTACAATTCGGAGAATTTAAATACAATTACTGTGGAGGGGATGGTTGCTGAAGATGTGCTAACATGGGGCAAGTCTTCCGGTTGTGACCGACTCGCTTACAGTGGCCGCACTTCTTTTCCCTTTGAGTTCCCCTGTTCTCTGTGTCCATAAGCATTTGGAATCTCCGCCTTCGAGGTCGACCCAGTTGTGTAGCTTTCATGTTAGGAGGGTGATATGTCATATCAAAAGGGGGAGGTCTCCAATGAACGGGATTAGGTACATGATATAAAATGGACTTGTAAGTATTCGTATAATGATCGAGAGAATAGACAGGGTGGATGTATTGAGAAGGATCCTGCATTATCGATTTGGACACGGCAATGACATGGGAGCATGGAGTTGAATAAGCAGCCCACTTATCACAGGTACACACACGAACTGATAAGTTGACCGCGTATATTTTTCCACCTAGGCCCGATCCTCTATGTCGGGACATGACCCTATAGATACCTTGGTCCATGTGGTGTCGTTGTACAACCAGAGTTGTTGCTTTTTGTTCGTACGCGAAATACTACTCCCATATCCTCTTAGGGAAAGGCGTTTTACAACCATTTGCGTCTTGCCGGTGTGTGTCAAAATAATGTACAAGTTTAAAAAAAATCATCTCCACGAGCGCTTTCAAAGGCAGCGCTCTAGACTGCTTTAGAACGCTATTAAGCGCCTCTGACATGTTTGTAGTCATGCAACCGAAACGCATTCCCCCGTTGTATGCCAAAGTCCACAACTCTTGGTTGCTGCATTAACCAGTTAAACGCATCCTCATCTTTTTGTTTGATACGCTCCAGATAAAAATCGCACGCACTTAACCTTTTTCGGTTGGGTTGCAGCAATCCACACATAATCTTTCAATTCTTTGTTTTTTGCATGAGTGTGGAAATTGGACCTGTAATGCCTAAGGCAGTATCGGTGCACTGCCATTGGGGGTTGCCATCCGGGGAGGGTTGCCACGACACTAAGAATGCCGGCATGACGATCGCTGATAAGACACACTTGAAGGACTTTCACAACATGGTGTCTCAAGTGCCTAAGGAACCATGTCCAAGTGGAAGTTGCCTCTGAATCGACCAACGCAAAAGCAAGGGGTAAAATTTGGTTGTTAGCATCCAACTGCATCGGCTATTTTTGGTTGAATTTCTACACACCCCGCTGAACCATTGTTTGTTGCTCCTCTCTCTTTTCCATTCCCTTAATGCCACCTTGTCATGCCACACGTTCACTGCCAACATTGCCTCGCGTTTATCCTTGAATTGCATCCCCAAGCATATTTCGGGAAGATTGGGATTCCATGTTTTAATTTTTTCTCCCCCGTATGTGATTTCAGGTACAGGTTCCATGGAACTCATATCATTCCAACAGGCAAAATTAGCATAGTTGTCGTACGATGGTAAATTCCATTCTGGAATGGCCGGGGCGGAAGTAGAGGGAGTCGGTTCAGGCTTTTGGATCGTCTCTTCAGTGCTTGGTCCACCGGTTTGTTGTTGGATTTCGGGGTTGGCATCTTCCGCTACCCCCTTGACGTCTTCCTAGACCCCGTCGTCCTCATGGTCTCCGGCACTATCGTCGGCGAAGTGGTCTTCCGTTTCCGGAACGCCGTCAATGTCGGATATTGGACCCAAGGAATCCATGACCGAATTATCGGTACAGGGTTTGTAAGTAGACGGTGGGGGCATAGTTGGTAATGGATTTGGCTCCGAAAAAATGGTTCCGGAACAAATTGTGGCTCCGGTGCAAATTATGTTGTCGGTATTACAAAGCTATCTGCATGTCTCTGCACAGGTTCCAACAGGGCACCAACATAAATCCCTTGGAGTTTGAAATCCGTTTGGATTCCCTACAAAGTGTCTAAACCTTCTTCCTCTTTAAGGTTTACAACATCCTACGCCACCATGTTGAACGTCGGCATGAAGAATGGACGAATCATTATTAGCCGAACATTGACACTAGAAAGCTCGACTCCTTTGCGCCGACATATTCTATGGCAAAGTTGTCTGAATGAAATCATTTGTATAACTTCGAAACTTCTTTCGCTTGGCTCCGTGAAACGGGGGTAACCACCATTTTCGTTATATTGTGGTCGAAATGCAAATACAATCTCATTGGACATTCTAGTGCCATTTTTTAGCAAAACGAAATATGGGGTTGAGGAATGATGGGTTTGCTTAGAACAAATTGATTGGGGAATGTTGTTTGGGGTATGAAAAATGGATGGGAGGGTATTGAATTTTATAGAGATTTTGGCAGCAAATGGGCAAAGCTTCTGCCGGTTGAGGACGGAAGTGGCCAGGACGGAGTCCCACTTCCGTCCTCAACCGGCAGAAGTTTTTTCCCAAAAACCCTAACTTGGATCCCCGTGCATTTGAGGACGGAATTCCCACTTCCGTCCTCAAATTGCAGGCAATTGGCAGCGTCAGGTCACTTCTCACTTTTGCTTTTTTGTCCATGCCCCCTCGCCGGAAATTCCCGAACGGTTTCTTGCAGTTTCGTTCGCATTACTGACCTACTTTCATAGACTTGTCCAATTCGATAACTTAATTTTACAAATTCGCACTAAATCTATAAATAACACCTCAAAACCTCTCCCTTTGTCCTAGAAATTTTTTCCCTACGTGTTCATATTATAATTATTATTTTCAATGTTTTTTAAATATTACTCATTTCGGAACTTTCAAATATCAAAAAACTGAGAATTCCATTAAATTCATACAAATAAATTTACATCGAACATATAAGAATACAAAGTCCCGGTTATTCAAACCCTAATTCTTTCGAAACTTATGCTCAATCATCTTCCAAGAACTACTGTTGCTGGACGATGCATCCGACATCGGGTATTCGGGGGGAGCCTCCACAGTTACCTCTTCAGGAGATCTTGAACATTGTCCAACTTCGTCCACAAATCCTCTTCCTTCGTACCCAAAAATATGGCAGAGAAGGATTAAGAAAAATTCGACACTCCTTCTGTACCGCTTAGCCCTTGGATTAGCCTAAATTAGAGTTATATAAACAAAACATTTAGTTATGAAAATATAGAGTTAATACAATGTGCCGTAATTACATGCAACTTACCGCAACGTATTCCTCCCACTGGGCCTCAGCACCGTCCAAGTCAACAATGTTCGTCCTTCCGTCGTACTTGAACCATGATTTGTGGGTGAGCGCTTCGAAATCCCAAAACCGCCTACGCATTTTGCTAGGCATGCGTCGATCATCGCAATTGTGAATTGTCCCCCGGTCACAGAATTAATTTCGTAAACAATTTCACTGTAGCAATCAGACCAACGTTTTTCACCAGGGTAACCCTGTATTCTGAAATCATAACAAATTTCTATTAAAGCCTTCTCGTATTCGGCTGGCCATTCTCTAGTAAAATCAACATCCCTGAATTTGTTACGCATTTCTTTTTGCATAAATTCGGGAAAGTTGGCCATTATTCAGGATAGGGTTTTTGTAAAAATAAATTTTTGAAAAGCTAGTATTAAGGAGGATAGGGTTTTTATGAGTTTGAGAAGGTTGTAGATTGTGGAGAGGTTTGGAGGGGTATTTATAGATGTGGTGGGAAATTGTAAAATTTTAAAATTTATTTTCGAATTGGACAAGTCTCTGAAAACCGGTCATAAATGCGCACGAAATTGCCAAACCCGTTCAGAAACTTTGCATGGTCAAAAAAGCAAAAGTGAGAAGTGACTACACGCTGCAAATTGGCTGGAACATGAGGACGGAAGTGGCAATTCCGTCCTCAAAGTCACGGGACCAAGTTAGGATTTTTGTTGGGTTTTTTTCTGCTGGATGAGGACGGAAGTCCCAGAAATGGCAAGGCGCGTGGGGAAAACCGCCACGTCAGCCAGGACGGAAGTGGGCCTCAACCCGGGACGGAAGTGGGACTTCCGTTCTGGACAAAAATGTTTGTCCACCATTTTCGGGTGCCATGTCATGACCGAAATAGAAAAGGTGGGCTAGGCCCATGCAAAGCCCAGATCTGAAAGCATGAGTTTGTATCCACTTAGACATGGCAAGGCGCGTGGGGAAAACCGCCACGTCAGCCAGGACGGAAGTGGGTCTCAACCCGGGACGGAAGTGGGACTTCCGTTCTGGACAAAAATGTTTGTCCACCATTTTCGGGTGCCATGTCATGACCGAAATAGAAAAGGTAGGCTAGGCCCATGCAAAGCCCAGATCTGAAAGCATGAGTTTGTATCCACTTAGTCTGTGTTAGTATCTTAGTTTTTCCTTTGTTATTTAGATAGTTATTAGAAAGTTTTTAACTCGTATATATATATATATATATATAACATCTATTATAATATTATAATATCATAAGACATTAAGTTTATGCAATTATTAGCTTTCATTAATTCTTAGTTTGATACATATTCTATACAAATTCATTATATTAGTTATAAACATTCTAGTTGTTTTATAAAATTGCATAACCGAAAATTTATGCTACATATTTAAACTTCATAGCTATTTAAAGTTTCTATTTGCGTCTAAGAGATCATCAATGCTATAATTGACATGTGTAAGTTTTTTATTGGATTCGAGTGTACAATTTGCCACATGTCGATTCTATAATTTTTTCCATAATTTAACCTAACTTTATTATATATATATATATATATATATATATATATGATTTTTCTTATTTTATTTTATTTTTAATCGGTATTTTTTTTATGCGTTGTTCTGACTAAAATAGTTATATAACCATCATATGTATCTAATCATTTAAAATATAATGTCAAAATTTCCGATAGCGAATTACTTGACTCGGTGGATGGAGGGAGAGCCCTCCAACTCAAGCACGAAATCAATGTTGAGTCAACAATCATCGAGAGGGGTACCACCAAGCGAGATCGAGACCAGCCTATTGTATAGTATAGGGCGTTAAGCACCTGCGGCGCTTCTTCAAATATCCCAAAAAATTCAGTAGGGGCTTCAAAACTTGACTAACAAGCGAGAAAGATGACTTTGAGAAAGAAAGCCTATATCAGACTATATTTATATCTTTGGTTAGTACCTTATTGATGACATGCATGATCAATCAAATAATCATAGATGCCATTGTAGGGTTAACATTCATCCTATTTATACTTGTTAGAGATGTGAACCCAATCGACTTTTACAAATTTCTCAAAGCATGTTCTACCTGGAACCCGAATTTTCATTGGCTTTGCATCAGTTGACATTTTGCTCCCTCTCTCCATTGTTCGGTTTAGTTCCCGTAAAAATTGACCTGTCTAATAATCTTTTTTTCTTATTATAATTTTAAGGAATTATAATCGAAATATAATTTTTAATAGAATCTAACATATTCATTTAGTAATTATTGATTAATTAGAATATTACTAATTACTTTTTTTTTTCCTTTTACTTCTTAGAATTAAAATTAAAATAGATTTTTCAATAGAAACACTAGAACATTGACATTTTTATATTCATGATTGGGTTCGTTCTACTATTCCATCCCGTGTGAGAAGAGAGCATCTTACGTGTGTTATTTCCTTTTATTTTCTCATATAACAAGCTCAAAATCGAGAGTTTTACATTAGATTAAGTGGCATCAAAGTTTCCTACATATGCAAGCTTTTTTTTAAAAAAAATAAAATTATTATATCAGAAAAGAAATATTAAAACTCAGAATCTATTATCACGAGTCATTAGTATATTGGGAGACCCCTTTTCAGCCCCATATTAAAATTTTAGAAACAATCTTTATTTAGGAGATGTGCAGGAAATAAAGCATATCAATTTTTGATTGTGTAAATTTAAAATTATATTACATATAAGAATGATTCAAATTGAATCAAGAGACCCTATGATAAGGCCCCAATTCACACAAAAGTATTACAATAAAGATATTTCATTGGTTCATCGCATCATATGTAAATCCTTATGCCAATCTTGGATTCATTACTTCATAATATTGGATCACTTTTGCAGCCGATAAGTAGGAACTGCCATGATACGACAAGCTCTTGATGTTGCAATGCCAAAGGCTTTATCCATATCACAGTCATTTGGTTCCACATAATTTGGAAGTTCCCAATCAAAGCAGTGCACCAATTGAGCCACAACCAAACGAATAAGCGTAAGCCCCAACAGCGAACCCGGGCAGCTTCTTCTTCCCGAGCCAAAGGGTAGAAGTCGAAAGTCTTGTCCGCGGATACTTATGTTGGTTTCAGCAAATCTTTCGGGAAAGAATCTCTCCGGATCTTTCCATACCTTTGGATCACGCCCGATGAATGTTGTATTTATAATAATTCGTGTATTTTTTTTAATGTGGTACCCATCAACGGTACAATCTTCCATGGCCTCATGTGGGAATAGCAGAGGTGATAAAGGATGGAGTCTAAGAGCTTCTTTTACAACCATGTTCAAGTAATCTAGGCCTTCGAGGTCAAATTCCTCCACGGTTCTTCCCACGCCCACTTTTTCGTCAATTTCTTTCTTCAATTTCTTCATCGCGTGTGGATTCCTTAAGAGTTCTATAAGTGTCCATTCTGTTATTGTTCCTGAAGTGCCTACTGCCGCTATAAGAATATCCTACAAGTCAAAACAACAACACAAACACAAAAATTTAGTACTCCCTCCATTCTCATTTAATTATTGTTTAGGAGCTTTATAGGTGTCCAAATTAATTGTCGTTTAAGGCTATTTTATTAGTTGTCAACAATTTATTCCAATTATACCCTCGACATTGCTTTTATTTGCCGCCTCTGTCATCCATATTTTTTCCTTCCTTTTCTTATACTATAGAAGTGAGAGAATGGGTAATATTTGGTGAAAATGACGAGTTCCTTAATTTTAAAAAATTGTCTAAAGAGTCTCAAATTATCTGTCTACTTTGTGTTTTGCATGGGGATTAAGGTTTCACTAAATTCCAAAGTAGAAAATGGTAAAATGTCAAACATAACCCTATTTAATTTTACTTTCAACTTAATTATACTCTGTTTTCTCTCTCTATTATTCTCTTTCCAACATTTAATGTAAGGGGTAAGATTGGAAAAAACACCATTAATGACCTCTTTATTTAGAAAGTGGACAATTAATTTGGGACAGATTAAAATAGAAATGTGGACAGATAATTTGGGATGGAGAGAGTAGTATCTAGCATGAAAGATCACGACAAATGTACGATTGATCTTACCAACAAAACAGCTTTTATATGACGATGATCAAACTCAAATCCGGCTTCCCCAGACCTTAAAATATCCATCATGGTATCCATAAAGTCTTTGGTTTGATTTTGGCCCTTGGACGAAACATGCTCATCAATGATTCTGTCGAAAAATTCATCAAACAAATTACTCAAAGCCTTAAGCCGTCGAGTTAGTCCTTGAAGATCAAGAAAAGCAAGGAAAGGAAAGAATTCATTAAGATTAGGAGTTTCCGCAATGTCTAAGAACTCATCGATCACTTTCTTAAACCCTCTATCGTCGAAATCTTTGTCCATATATTTATTTCCATATATCATCCGACAACTCATGTTTGCATTCAAAGATGCAATAGAAGCACTCAAATCAACAGCAACATGATCTGAATTAGCTGCCAATTTGAGGGATTCAATTAACAATCCAAGCTCCTCTTTCCTCATGGACTCGAATTGATTAATCTTGAATTTGCTAAGCAACTCTCGGCTGCAGAGCTTACGCATGTTTCGCCAATAAGTGCCGTATTTTGTAAAAGCCAAATCCGTTTGCTCGTAGCAAACGTGCCAGAAAGCCTCATTATGGGGTCTATTAGCAAAACTAGCATCATATGTTTTTAGGATCTTTTCAGCTGATTCAGGAGATGAGACAAAGATTGTAGGGAGGAAACCAAACTCCATATACATTATTGGACCATGTTTTTTCGTCAAACGGAACAAATCGCCATAAGGATTCTTCCCAAAAATATGGAGATTTCCCAAGATGGGAAGTGCATTAGGCCCCGGAGGCAATCGCCTGCGCTTATTCATCCATATCAACACTTGAATAGAGGAAATTGTAGCAAACACAAGTATTGTGCATATCCAATCTATAGTATCCATGATCAATAGACAGAATGCAGACTTATAGAACATGGAACAAATCACTTACTTATATAGCAGGGGGAGATAGAAATAGGTAAGACAAAAATGGCAACAAAATTTTAGAAGTAGGTCCTATTTTTTATTGGCAAGCCAGCCATAGAAGAACAAAGGGGAAAAAGAGTTAAATGGGAAATGGTACTACTAAAGAGTTTTGACACGACGACAAAAATGCCTAAACTATCTGATCCCAATCAGGATCAGCATATAGTTCCCCGTTTACGTCATGTTCTTCCATCACGTGAGCGGGACGAAGGCAGGAATTTGACGTCGGGGGCGAAAACTGTAACAGTATGTCAAACTATCTATAAAAACGGAAAAAATCTTGGGTCTGTTTTCGTCCCTGGGGTGAGCAAATCCAGTTTTTACCCAAGTACCGACCGAATTCGAATACAATTCGGCAATTCGAATTCGGCAATTTAGTGTGAATTCAATAATTCGGATATATCCGAATTTGATTTGGTAAAAAATAGTACGAAATCAGTTGGACAATTGTTGAATTCAGTCGGACCGAATACGAATTTATTTTTTAATAATTTAATAATTTTATTATATAGTGAATATATAAAGTAAATAGACAATATAATTGTCATTTTAAAAAAATTTCTATTAATTTTCCGTGTAAATATGGTTGAATCAAACGATGACGAATTTATTGTTTATATTATTTTTTCTGAATTTATTGGTTGTTTTTATTTTGGATTTGTCTCTGTGTTCAATTAGATTTCTTGTGAAATTGGTCAATTCGGCAAAAATCAAATTCCGAATTCACCAATTCAGTAATTCTGAATTCGAATTCGAATTCGAATTATGTCATTTTTTAGATTCTAAAAAATTGGAAAAACACCAAATTTAAATGACCGAATTGTCGAATTCGAATTCAATGCTCATAAGTGACCAATGGTGGAGCAAACCCATCTCAAAGGTCGAAATTCATTCCATTCAACATTAGCTTTAGATACAATGGCATGAGAAGCATTTATAAACAAGTTCCGAATTCGGAGCCTCATACCAGGGGCGGATGCAAAATTGAAATTTAGGGTGGTCCCTCAACAATTTAAAATATAGAAGAAAACGATTATCAGTACAAATAAACTAATATTACATAACCAAACGATAGTTTAAATTACAACTCAAAAGTAAATGTCTGATTTTAATTCAGGGCAATTGCATCCTCCTCAATTTGGAAAAATTATAATCCATCTTGACACTCTGAAAAAACGTTGCAGAGGAGAATCGAACATAGGCTACTGGTGTGAACATTTAACAGTAATACCATATAGGCCAACTTTAAAAAAAAAAAAAAAATCTTCTCATACTACTTTGCAAACTCTCACGTGTGATATTGAGAGAATCCCAGACAAATCGTACATTCTCTCAACACTATTGAAATATTGAGAATTAAATTTCTAACAAATGTCAATACTAAGATAATAGTTACACAAAACAAATAAGCTCAGGTAGGTGTGAATGTGCATAGTGCTCTCAGCTGTGGAGTTCTTCTCCTCAAATAAATAATTTGGTTAGTTTTTTATTTGTAGATAGAAATGTAAATTAGCAGCTTAATGTTAATGTCACTGGAAATCATACACAGGATTCTAACCACTTATTATTATTATTAGCATTTTGTTCTTAATTGTCATGGTGCGCATTAAGAAAAAGGAAAAAAAATAGTTATAGTTAAAAAAACTTAAATATAGATTTTTTTAACGGACTAAAAATTATAAATTATCACACAAATCAAACCCATCATTTGAGTTGGTGAGTACGATCAAACTTTGACAATATTAGAGCTTGTTTTATGAGACTGAAACATGAAGACTAAAGTCTAAAATATTATTCAAAATATTATATGGATCACAACACATATAAGTGATACCATTACACCACTAATCTTGGGTGGTCCTTGACATATTTTGACCACCATGTAAATCCGTCCCTGCCTCATACGTCATTTAACATCATAGACTTTAGGAGTATTCACTTTTATAATTTAAAAAAAGTAAAAGTTCAATTTGCACGAGATGTAAAAACAATTTAATGGGAGGCTTAAAAGCTACAATAACTTTAAAAGTATATTCAATTTTTCTTCTTCTAATTTTTATAATTCTATGGGATAATTGCAGCAGGATGGTAGATTGGTAATACCACATGTTATAGGTATTGAACGAAAGTAGTCTCTTAGTTATCTTTCATTTTCAATGTCTAGTATAAAGTAGTAGTTTGGTATGCATCACATGTTATGAAATTAAATCCATTCGCCATAATGTCACAAAAATTCATTTAGGCAAATTGGTTAATTTTGTGGGTTTAGCCTTTTAGGTGTTTTAAATTTATATGAGTTTTTCTAATGCCTACCTTGAGAAACATGTGAATATCGGAAAAGCAGATATCCATTTCAACGACAAACCTGTGAGGTCTTGAGAAATTAAGGGATTTTGCGGGTACTATTAAGGGATTTTGTGAGTACTTTCATCAGAAAACTGAGAATTTAATAGAGTAACTGAACACTTCTAAAAAGTCAACTTCTGTCAAATATTTCTGTCAAGCATCCCATTTTTTCACCCACAAACTGAAATTGCTGATATAATTAACAACACCAAGGAACTGTTGTAATTGTTGCGTCGAAAGGATATTAGGTTACTTTATATAATATTTTAAGTTTCTTATTTCCCTAAGTTCCCTCATTTTTTATAGAATTTTATATTTAGGTATACTTAAATTACCATATATAATTTATTTTATTTAAATTAATGTGTGACTCGGATACACGTTAAAAAGACACAATATATATGAGTTAATAACTATTTATAGCACTAAACTATTTACGAATTTCTCTTTATAGTACTAAACTATTTTTTTATCTAAATATGTCACTCAACTATTTACGTTTATCAAAAAATATACAACCACCCATTTTTGGGTGTTTTTCGGCCAGCGATGTCACGTGAGTTGCTTCGGAACATGAACAACGACGAAAAGGAAAAGAAATATTGGAAATGTCGGGCGATAACTGCTTAATTTGTTGTTGCAAGGGCAAAGCGAGTGCTGTCAAATTAGCGATTATAGCCCGACGTTTCCAATATTTCTTTACTTTTCGCCTTTGTTCATGTTCTGAAGCAACTCACGTGACATCGTTGGCCGGAAAACACCCAAAAAATGCGTGGTTATATATTTTTTGATAAACGTAAATAGTTGAGTGACATATTTAGATAAACGTAAATAGTTGAGTGACATATTTAGATAAAAAAAAATAGTTTAGTACTATAAAGAGAAATTCGTAAATAGTTTAGTGCTATAAATAGCTATTTAACTCCAATATATATTACTAAAAGGCTTTGGTTAAAGTTGACAAGTTTGGACCAAAAAATAGAAACTAATTAGGTTCAGATAAAATTTCACTTGGAACAGATGAGTCCATTAATACAGATTTCAGAAATCGGCAGAAACCAAGTATGGCTGAATTTTTTTTTTTTTTTTTTTATTTTTTTTTATCAACAACCTAAATTCTTTCCCTCACCAGGGGAGGAGAATTTTATTGCCCCACATAGGGGAGGGTGTCGAACCCGGGACCTCTTGGTCACGGGTAGAGGCTTGCAGGGGCGGATCCAGGATTATATTTTAGGGTGGTCCCTCCAATGGCGGAGTCAGGAAATTTTCTTTGGGGGGCACAATTAACATTGACAAAATAAATTTATAAAGTCATATAAATATTGGTGGAGCCAAAATTTTTTTTTTGATGAAATCTTATAAACTAGAGTTATTCACATTTTGTTCACCCTTTTCACTCTACTGGTCAGTGCTTCATAAACCTCCAAGTCCTCTGAACTCATATTGTGGACTTTTTATTGTGAAATTTTTATAGTTTTACAAGAGAGCCCATTGTAGATTTTTTATTAGTAATTTTATTTTTTAGTCTCTTACACACTTAAGTTTGTTACCATTTTAACCAAAATTGTTAAAATATAAGTGGTGTCATTCCTATAATTCACAAACTAAATAATTTAATTTTAAATCGTAAAGTGATTCAAAACGGGTACAATAAACAATGTTCACGAGACGAGGTGTTACAAAAATAAAACTAAATAAATAAATAATTTAATTTTAAATCGTAAAGTGATTCAAAATGGGTACAATAAACAATGTTTACGAGATGAGGTGTTACAAAAACAAAACTAAAACTAAAAAAAAATTGGGAAAAAAGCCCAGGTGGTCCCGTGCATACAGGGACCACCGTGTAAATCCGCCACTGGAGGCTTGCCCCACTGGGCTACGGCCTCCTTGACTTGTACTGAATTTTAATATGAAGAACGAATTAAATGAATCGAATACCAAATGCACACTCTGTTAGAGATTTTTCTAATTTATTGAAAATTATTTTCCTATTGTTTATGGTATTAACATAATACATTTAAATAAAACAGTACAGAAATAGAAGACAGAACTGGAAAAAAAAGTTTACTATTTTTATTCCAGAATAATAAATAAAGCAGTAAAAAATAATTTCAGAAACTCAATCGTTTTTGGATTTAATCCTGAACGAGACAGCAGTATACCGATTCCCCTTTTGTTCACTAATCTCGTCTTTTATCTTCAAGCCTCCAAAACACTGAACTCCCAACATATATTGTACAATCACTATGTTTCTATGAAATTATATAGTAACAGAACCTTTGATCTTTTGAATAGTAGAACTCTTATTTAACCACTACTACTTATATGTAGCATTAAATATTCCCTCCCAATTCCTGTGGGATGTGTTGTTTAATATTTAATTTATCACCTTTCAACTACATCAACTTTGGACCAATTTATCATTTACATCGAGAATCGGTTTTCTCAAATGTTATATATCATAACGAAACTTGCGCAATCCACTTTGTAAGAATCTCAATAACATTTAAAATCGAGTAGTGTAACACACAATAAAATCAGCTAAAAATAGCCCACGACACTTTAAATCAAATTCAAATTTTAACTCTAAATCCAGTTCTGCAACACATTCTAAATTTGTTAAATATCTTATATTTCCCTAACCTAGTGGGCATAATTGAGATGACAATCAACCTAATTATTTTTAAAAATAATTATGGGAAAAGTTAACTTTGATGGTGAGGAGTCTGACATGGACAATCATGAAAGCTGTGATACTTTTATGAATTTTTTTTGAAGCTCTTATGGACCATTAATTATTTTAAGGTCCCTTTATAAAAACTAGTTATGGTTTATTATTTTTGGTCTTCCTTGAGAAAGTTATTTGAGGTTATATAACCCACTTTAAATTTAATGGATGGTTAAAAATTAATTTGCAGTTTCCCTCGAAAGAATTTAATGAGGTTCTCTCTATAATTATTTACGGCTTAGAATACTATTTTATAGTTTTTGATTTATTGATTATTTTGAGATTTTCATAGAAAGCTATTTTTAAGAATTTCAGGTTTTCTTAAGAAAATTATTTATTTCACACTATATTTGATGAATTGATAGATATGTCCTCAAGCAATTATATTAGATAATTCATGTTCCCTTATATTTATAATTAGTCTAATAACCTGTGCTATGCATGAGAAGTAAACATTTTTAATTTAAATGAAAATTTGGAGAAATTTAATTCAAGTTAGAGAAAAATATGTGATGTATTCAAAATTGTAGAATCTAAGTTGTGTTACAATACGTAATGAGTACAGTGAATGGTTAAACGTCGTCTTTTTGCAAAATAAATGATTTACCGGAGAGAATAAAAATAGATGCGCAAAAGAAATTCCAATTTTTTTTCAAAATAAACATGAATTTAATTATCTGTTTACGATCAATACAATTAAGGGATTTCAGATTACTTGTTCCGCTCTATTATTTATACTTAGTCTCATTTATAAAAATATATTATAAAATTCCCAATGTTCGATCAATAAAGTTTAGGGGGGCCGGACCTACACAAACTGTGCAATTTGTCTTCTCAAGAAAATGGAAAAAGAAGAGTTTTAGACGGATCTAAAGTCATATGTCTAAAGGAACTTGAAGGGAAATTTGGTATAAGTTTTAGGACCTTACTAGGTTACTAGAATTATTGGTTAAAAGATTGACTAAAATAGTTTTTTGGACCTTTTTACCCTTATAGTTGGGTGAATCCTTTATACCAGCAGGGGGTAAGATAGTCATTTAACACCCTCAATTTGGGGGTTTAGGGTTTCTATCCCCAAAATTCTAGGAGTAAATCATTTTCCTAAGTTTTATTCAATCTTAAATTGTAAAAAATATTCCGGATACCATTGAATAGCTCATTGAAAAACAAGGAATGCAAACAATTCCAAAGATAATTATATCATTCTTATATTAAAAACCTTGAAATTGAAGATAAGATGAAATATCTTCGACCATCTTTTTGTGATAAAAAACTAAACAACAAAGACAAATTATGTCAGACGGAAAATAATTACATTTGTGTAAATTTGAATCGTTATCTAGTCTCTCTTGGCATCGAAATCCAGCTAAAATGATAAGACGATTCCTCTCCAATCGATAGGTTGGAGATTCGAGTCATGTATGAGGAAAAATAGGGAATCACTATTGATCTTCTGCGAGGGGATTTAAAAATAATCACTACAAGAAAACTGTGTAACAAGGACGGATATTTCCGTCGCTAATCCGTCGTGGTCGTGTATTTTTCGTCGCTAAGCAAATTACCGACCGAATACCGACGGAAAAGTTAGCGACCGAATATTCGGTCGCTATTTACCGACCGAATGGTCAACATTGTTGACTTTTGACTGGGTAACGACCGAATACCGACGGAAATTCTATTCGGTCGCTATTTACCGACCGAATAGTCAATATTGTTGACTTTTGACTTTGACTGATTCGTCGTTATTCCGTCGCTAAATTGTTTTTAATTTTTAAAAAATAAATCTGAAATTTAATTAAATCCCTATTATAAAAAACAGCAATACGCACAGAAATACAAACCAGAAACAGTATTATTAATAAGATCACAAATACCAAAAATAATCAATAAACCCAAAAATAACATTACATAACCCATTATCTTATAAAAAAAAATACAAGTTTACACTTCTCATTTACATTACAACACTCACAATCAAAGTGTGCACTTCTCATTACATTACAACACTCACAATCAAGTCCACACTTTGAATTACAACACTCACAATCAAAGTGTGCACTTCTCATTTACATTACAATACTCGCACACTTTGAATTATCAAAACTCACAATCAAAGTGTGCACTTCTTATTTACATTACAACACTCACAATAAAAGTTTACACTTCTCATTATTTAGCAAAAAAAAAAAATTTACACTTCTCGTAAACTCCTTGATGTCATTTATATGTATACCTTGGAAATGCATGAGTTGCAATCTGAAAATTGAAGAATCAAATTATTTTATGGCAATGAAATTACCACTTTGAATTATGTTAAAAAGTTATACAATACGACAATTAACTTATGGTAACAAAGTACTAAAAATTAAACCAACAAATATTACTCACCTTCAATATGTGGTATTCCAAGAAGCGAGAAACAAATATTGTCGAATCCATATACATCCAGCTACGGTCCTCCATTATAAACACAATATCTGCATATATCAAGTCTTAATAATTAAATGCATATTAACTTTGAATCTTATGTTTGATGATTTTCAACCTTATTTTTCAAGTAATTATTAACGTGTGATAATGGCATCTTGTCTACTACGTTATTAATGGCATCTTGTCTACTATGTTATTAATGGCATCTTGTCTATATATATTGTTTGTTGCGAATTTTATTGTGCAATAGAACTAGTATGAATATTGTTGTTATGTTTGATTATCAATTATTTACTTATTGGAACTAAAATGATATAATTAGCATACATTTCAATAATACACCAAGAAAACCAATAATACACCAATAAAACTACATTGAATGTTAAAAAACTCCAATACTTTTAAAAAACCATGTACATTATCACCCAAAAAACACACTATATAAACAGTAGAATTACATACCTTTTGAGTAAAAAAACAGCACCAAATCTCTTGAAAAAGTTGATTTTTTTTTTTTTTAATTTGCTACTAATTATCACTCAAGCTTATCCTCTTCTTTCATTGAAAAACAAAGAAACATGCCCAAAAAAAAACAATTGCAAGAAATTATGAGAATTGGCAAAAAAATTGCAAAAATTATGAGAATTGCAAGAACTTATAGAAAACCCATATATTAAAATCCAAGCAGAAATCAGTACTACCTCCCCTCCATTTTTTTTTTTTTTAATCTTCTCAAAATAGATGTACTTATTCCAATTGTTAAGAAAAAAAAGCTAGAAAATGCAAGATTCTCACCTAAACCCTAAAAAACCCAACTGAAATCGGAGGTGGTGGCGACGCCTTGGAGGTGCCGGAGGTGATGACGACATCTTGGAGGTCCCAGAAGTGGCGTCAATGGAAGGAGGGAGGGGATTTGGGGGGAAATCGCCGGAAGAGGCGGTGGTGAAGGTGGAGGTCGCGGCAGGGCAGAATGAAGAAAGAGGGAGAGGCTTCTTGCCTTATATATTTTTAGAGAAATCAAACGCACAAAACGATGTCGTTTAGGCATTTAATAATAGCGACCGAATAGCGACGGAATTCGCAATTTCGATTGCTATTCGGTCGCCAAATAGAATGCTTAACACTTGTCCAATTTTCAAATAAATGAGCCCGCGAAATGGCAAAACGGCGTCGTTTAGTCATTTAATAATAGCGACCGAATAGAGACGGAATTAGGGTTAGGGTAGGGCGACCGAATAGTGACCGACTTGGCAAATTCCGTCGCTATTATTTCCTCGGGCGTTCATTTTTTTTTTAAAATAGCGGTTTTAAGGATATATAGAAACATTTTACCTAATAGTAACTAAAATAGGAAAAATGTTTCTATATATCCTTAAAAACCCCGCTATTTTATAAAAAAACGGAATTCGGGAAAATAATAGCGACCGAATAGTGACGGCCTTGGCAAATGCGGTCGCTATTCGGTCGCCCCTTAGCTTAATAGCGACCGAATAGCGACGGATTTTAGTAAAAACTTATAAATCCGAAAACCGACATCGTTCAGAATGCGAGTACGAACTAATATGAATATTTTAGTAATTATTTTTTTATTAATAATCAATTAATAAAATTTTAACCCCATCACTTAATGATTCACGTAAATGCACACACAAATGTATTACTTGAATTGTTCTGCTTCGAGTATATATAGGTATTTTGTGAATAAGTATAAGTTTTAATTGTTTGAATATTCAAGTTAATGTGTGTGTGTGTGTGTATATATATATATATATATATATTAGTAATAGTAACTAAAATAGGCAAAAAAAAAAATTATATATCCTTAAAAACACCGCTATTTTATAAAAAAGGGAATTCGGGAAAATAATAGCGACCGAATAGCGACGGAATTTGCCAAGTCGGTCGCTATTCGGTCGCTATTATTTTCCCGAATTCTGTTTTTTATAAAATAGTGGTGTTTTTAAGGATATATAATTTTTTTTCTCTATTTTAGTTACTATTACTAATGTGTATATATATATATATATACACACACACACACACACACTAACTTGAATATTCAAACAATTAAAACTTATACTTATTCACAAAATACCTATATATACTCGAAGCAGAACAATTCAAGTAATACATTTGTGTGTGCATTTACGTGAATCATTAAATGATGGAGTTAAAATTTTAATAATTGATTATTAATAAATAAATAATTATTACAATATTCATATTAGTTCGTACTCGCATTCTGAACAATTAATGTCGGTTTTCGGATTTATAATTTTTAACTAAAATCCGTCGCTATTAAGCTAAGGGGCGACCGAATAGTGATCGAATTTGCCAAGGTCGTCGCTATTATTTTCCCGGATTCCGTTTTTTATAAAATAGCGGGGTTTTTAAGGATATATAGAAACATTTTTCCTATTTTAGTTACTATTAGGTAAAATGTTTCTATATATCTTTAAAACCGCTATTTAAAAAAAACGGATTCCGGGGAAATAATAGCGACGGAATTTGCCAAGTTGGTCGCTATTCGGTCGCCCTACCCTAACCCTAATTCCGTCGCTATTCGGTCGCTATTATCGGTCGTTATTCCATCGGTAATCCGTCGGTAGTCGGTCGTTAACGAAAATAAAACGACGTCTTTTTGTGTCCTTCATTTATTACTATACAAATAAACACCGTTATGTATTCCGTCGGTATTCGGTCGTTATATTCCGTCAGTATTCGGTCGTTATATTCCGTCGGTAAACGGTCGTTAATATTCGTCGTTAAGGGTGAACAAAACGACAGCGTTTCAATTTGGTCAACGGGACCGAAGTGGCCGACGGAATAACGACCGATTTGTTTTCGGTTTCTATTCGGTCGGTATTCCCGTTAAATTTGTGACCGAAAAATTCGGTCACTAAATTCTGTCGCTATTTAACTGTTTTCTTGTAGTGAATAATAATATAATCATCATTTGACACCATCGCTATTGTTATCCTTTAAAACTCTCACACTCTTCCTTTCTTGCATAATATATTCCCCTGATTTTCCTTTTAGTGCCTTTGACCTATTTCTCCATATCCCGTTGTTCTATTCCTCCCAACTTCTCCCCTTTCCTAGTTATTCCCTTTAGTTTTCTATTTATTTCTCTGCAATTTCTCTAATTTTATTTGCTTGTTTATTATAATAATGATAATTTGGAAACAATTTAGTCAATTAAAAATCATAATAAACCATGATCCTTAGCTATGAAGCTCTTCTTATAATAATATTCCATTTGTTTCATAGTAGAAGTCATTTTTATCTCTTCTATTTCTACTCAAAATATATGTATTAATCCAACTTATAAATATATTCATAGTAGAAGTCATTTTTATCCAACTTAGTCAATTAAAAAAACCATAATAAACCATGATCCTTAGCTATGAAGCTCTTCTTATAATAATATTCCATTGGTTTCATAGTAGAAGTCATTTTTATCTCTTCTATTTCTACTCAAAATATATGTATTTATCCAACTTATAAATATATTCATAGTAGAAGTCATTTTTATATCTTCTATTTCTACTCAAAATATATGTATTTATCCAACTTATAATAATATTTCATTGGTTTCATAGTAGAAGTCATTTTTATCTCTTCTATTTCTACTCACAATATATGTATATATCCAACTTATAAATATATTCATAAAATTACCCTTACTGTATAGAGAAAATGAGAGAAATTGGTGGTTAATGCTTAATGGAAATAAATAAAATTCTAAAAGCTTATAACATAAAATAAAAAAATACATATTGTCTCCTCCTTTTTTAATTTATCAAAAAATACTTAGAGGTCTTCTATTTATTAAACGGAGGGAGCAGATTTTAACTATGATTTTTCAGTTACAACTTTTCTAAAAAGACTATATGTTATTATTGGTCGCGGCTACAGTGCTGATGTAGAAGATTTTCAGCATAGCCAGCACCGATTTAGAGCCGTTTGATCTTCTCTTCATTCATCCAGCGTCCAGGGATGCTTCTGTTGTCAATGGTGCGCGTCACACTGAACTGGTTTTTGAATTTCTTGATGTTTCCGTGCTTTTTATGCGATGTTATGTGAGATCGCGATCTGGGCGCTATCTAATCATTATTTTCGCGTGTTTTTGTCCTACATTAATGGAATATTGGATTAATTTGGGAATCTTTCTGCTTTATCCTCCCAATCGTGATGATCGTGTGTTAATATACAGAAAAAATCTAATTACTCTTCTTCATCTTTTTCCTCTATGTTTTTTTTTTCTTATTCCTTCAATGGATAATTCCATTGTCGCTAGTTTTAAACTACCAATTTCTTTCACCTTATTGCTTGATAGTCAATCAATTCTTGTTTCTTATTCAATTGATTTGTCGTGACAAATCACAGTTGTCTTGATTCAAATCCAAGTTTTAATGTTGATTTAATGTTATCTCTGTCTGATAACTATTGTTATTGTAATTATATTACATTGTTCTTTTAACTTATGGTAGAACATAGAATGAAGTTTAACATATGGTGTATAATAGTGATTATGTTTTTGTTTAATAGCCCTGTTATAAGAGTTGTAGTAGACTATATCTGATTCTTTCATGTTTTGAACAGATATTGGAGGATTTTTTGGTGAGAGAGGCGGATCTGACTTGGTGGCTGAACTTAATAAAATTTTAGTAGTTGTTTAGAAATAATAAACGTCTGGAATGTTAATGGTGACAATTGTTTTTATTATTTAGTGAAAGCTATTAGTTCAGTTCATTATGACTATTATGTAAATAAATTTCAGAAATGTTGTTAATGACAATTGTTTTTGCAGTTGTAATCTATATCAGTGTGGTAGCTTATAACTATTAATGTCACACATTATATAATAAAAAACATTCATATTTCCAGAATCTAATTAAAAAGCATTACATTTGTTCCATTCTAGAATTGTGTTCTCTGTCTGATTCATCAGTTGCGATGCAATGTTTTTTCGCTTTCCAGTATCGTACTCGGTGGTCGGCCATATCAAAAAACAATTGCATGAAATGCACTCGTCCCAATGTTCCATCATGCTCAGTAAGAAGACACCACAACTTGTTAGGACTGCTGATTTTTTGTTCTGGTACTGATCCCCACTCGAAATTTGGCAGGAACGTAGGTATTTTTTTCACTTGGTAAAGCATCTCTCATCCACGGTTCAAGAAATGCGAAAACAGCATCTGCAATTGGTTTATAATTGGTATCGATAACATGACTTTCCACATTCATGCTGCTTATACACCAACGTTTTCCTGTTTTCATGTCGATTGTGATCAACCAGTAGTAATCATGGCTACACACTAGGATGTAAAACTGTATATTTCACATATTGAACGGATGCTAGTGAATAATTTTAAAATAGGTATTCAATTTTTGTAATAGATATGTCAGTTGTAATTAATAAATATATGTATTATTCTGAATTAGTTGTAATAATAGTTTAATCATAATAGGAAAAGGAAACTTACGATTTCAACTTCAAGCAGTATCCATCGCTCTCCAACTTTGTTCCTAGGCAAGTAGGGTAGTGTTTTGAAGAATGTATCATTGTTTAATTGAATTAAATTATCTCCCCACTATCAAAGTTTGCACCAGCTGCAACACTTGATAGTGTTGTTGTGAAGAAGAAGCGTCTAAACGTCGTCCCCTTTCTTTCTTTTTTGTTCAACATGTGTGCATAAGCATCGATGATCGTGCTCTCCATTCTTTCTCCGACTTTTAGCGATCTCATGTCTCTCCTGTATAGGGTGAGGAGACCATCCCTTAGGAATGCCACATTCTCGAGTCCATCACCCCAAGAGAACTCAACCAGCGCATCTTCAACATTGACTGCTTTACTTTTTCGTTTTTTCTTAATTGACAGAGTTTTTTTCTTTGCTTTCCCCTTTGGGGTTTTTACCTTTTCTGTTTTTTCAGTTTCTTCAACTGCAGGGTCAATCTAATATAATACAAAACAAAATTGTTTTTACAAACCAAAACAGTTTGGAAAAGACATTTTCCCAAATATTGATTTTGTAAATCAATAATAGATATTAGACACATGTAATACAGCTATTATGAATACAATGAATAGCTATGTTGCACATACCTCAGGTTCTTCATCATCCTTTCCCGGGTTGTTTCGATGTTGATCTTCTCCTGGCACCGCTCTCCTTCTTCTTGAATATGTTATTATTATTGGGTTGTCCACTCTTTGTACAACAAAGGATGTTTCTGGTGGTGGCTCTATTTCTTCTTGGGCCTTCATTGAAATAATTTGTTCTCTTATATGCTCCAGCTTTTCTTCATATTTCCTTTCAAGGTTATATAATTCTTCCAGTGTACGGTTACCTGTAGAAGATTTTTTCCTCTTTTTTTTTTGGAACATGTTCATTTTTGTCTGATTCATCTTCCTTCTCCTCACCTACATAAATTCCTTCTTCCACATTTGAGAATCCAATCTCCCGAATATTGTGCATTTTAACCAAGACATTTTGATTGTCCCAATATTTTGAAGTTGTGAGTCTTGATGTGTGCTGACCGGTCACGTAGTTAAGATAATGAATCTATTTTAAGGTGTTGCAAAACAATATAAAATTGGTCAACAGTCTAAAACAATATAAAAGTCTAATATATACACATAGCCATTATGTACATAACACATTACATAAAAGATGTATAAGACACACCACTTGTCAACATCTTCTATTTCATCTTGTTCCAACAGTTCTTTCATTAGTTCCTCCTCCATGTAAGCTTTTTTGTTGATCCTTACATTATAGTTATTTGCGCAGTATTCCTTAGCCCATGGTTCTTTTGGCAGTAGGTTTTCATTGAAGGTTCCCCCATTGTTTTTCACACCATATACTCGCTCAATATCCGCTGCTGTAATGTACAGCTTACGACCACCAGAAAGTAGTATACATATTTCATCAGCGTCGTAGTTTTCGACAAAAAACTTGCATGCATCCCCAGAAATTTTAGACAATTTTGTCTGAGTGAATCCAAAAAACCTGACATTTTAAGCTCTGTCTAATTTTTTTTGTATGCAGATTTTTCCTTCAGAATCTAATTGTTGAGGTTTACAATATGTTTAAAACCATTGGATACTTGAATAACAAGTTTATTTTGCTCCATAATTATGTATCAATACAAGAATAACTATTATGATATTGTAAAATTGCTGTAAGCTTTTCTAGGTTTTGAATTTTTTTTACCCAAATTAGTGTTCATTCCTCTATTTATACTATTCAAAATGTGTTTAATCGATTAATTGGGGTGAACGTGAGGTTACCCGATTAATAGTTATTGATGAAGTTAAATGGTTGATTTTCGTGGGAAGGTGGTTAATCGCCATTAAAGGTGAAGGAGATCGTGGGGAGGAAGATGAAGCAGTAGGCGGTTGATTAATTATTGTGAACGTGTGCGGAGGTTACCGATTAATAGTTATTGATGAAGTTTAATGGTTGATTTTCGTGGGAAGGTGGTTAATCGCCATTAAAGTTGAAGGTCATCGTGGGGAGGAAGACAAAGCAGGAGCGATTTTGGGGTTCTGGGTTTTATTGTATGTGACGCGTTTTGCAATGCGTGCCTTTCTTGACCGTAGGATCTGAAGGGAATTTATCCACTGGTTGGATTGTTGTTCTGCAGGTGCTGAACGCAGAGGGGATCAGCACCATATCTGAGTCATTATTATTATATGAAGTTTATCAGTGTTAATTATTCTAAAAATCTAAAAATCTTTCATCTGAATTTTTCTAAAAGACTATATGTTCTTATTATATGAAAATTGTCAGTGTTACATAAATTATTTAACAATTTTCATATATTTTATTTAAATAATTTGGACAGGATCCAAATTTGGCAATGCAATTGTCATGAAAATAAGCAAAAAAAACAAACAAAAAACAAACAAAAAACAAAATCCAGTTGGTAATGACTATGATCACATGAGTGGTTTTGAAACTAACCCTAATTCTAAATTATCTTTGTGGATATTGAAAATGGAACTTAGTAGAAAAATGAAGTATGAATCAAATAATTCGAAACTAGTGCACAAAAGGCGTTACTCACGCTTACAAGGTCCCGCTCTCCAGTCCGATAGATAATTTGAAGGATTTAAATCAAGGTGACCCAGCGGCCCAACCAGGTGAAAAGACATGTCTTAGACCACCACAAGAAATCACCCCACATTGTGGAGGATTAAAACTTTCACACTGCGACTATCAAAAATTAAGTAATTTGAAACTAACCCTCTACTCAGGAAAGATGAGAATAAAAATTTGCTATATGACCTACATAAATTCACTATGCATGGAAGCTTGAAATCTCTTATTATCAATTTTGTTAACATATGTTTAATGCATCTAACTGTTTCGGCATCAGAATAAGCTTCTGATAAAAGAATATATATATATATATATATATATATCTTTTCGTATATCAAATGATTTACACAATATCTACCCCTGCCACTTTAACCCTTCTCACAAAAATAAAATAAAAAACAAATCATATCATGTAATAGACGTATTGAAATTATATATGTTGACTCTCCAATTTTAACTTGTTGTATCTCATCCCCTTCTTTTGTGAAGTGCAAATAAATGTCAAAATATTCAAGAAGTTCGCAAAAAGAAAAAAAGGTGCGAAAATCATTCCCTATATCTTTGTTTTTAGAGTTGATTTTTTTAATTAGCCAACCTTTTGAAGGGATTAAAAAGGTATAAATTTATAAAATCTTGATAGCAAAAAATTTGAAAAATAAGTTTAACAGATAAACATCTTGCCGGTCAAGAGTAGAGTAGTCATTAAATCATTCACTCCTCACAATTAATATCTTTAACTCAATTTAAAAAATAGAACAGTAAGAGTTGTTGACACAATTTTAAAATATTACACTTTCTGATACTTACAAATTAAAATAAAACTATTATTATTAACTGTTTTTTTCCTCTAAAAAATACAATTATTTTACTAAAAGACTTATTTTACAAATATTTGTTGTCTCCTCTTTTCTGAGACACCTTCTGGTATGATAGTGATATTATATTGTAATAGTTGAAAGTCGAACCCGATGTCCCATTAATAAAGGAATCGGTCGGGTTTAGTTCTCTCACGGGTCAGGGAGGGGGCTAGCTATGAAAAAGTTGAAAAGATATTTTAGTTTCATTCTTGGTTGTTAGAATCAGTTACTAGATATTTCCCTAATTTTCAATCTGTAATTAGCCCTTCATCCCTAATTTTCTTATTCTTTACCTCCTCATTTCTAATGCCAATTCAATTCTGACTACAATTCTTGTGGGTGAATTTGTCTTGAATTCTTCTAGACGTAACAATTGGTATCAGAGTCTTCAATCCTCGGAAAACAATGACTACGTTTCAGAATCAGCTCGGAGAGGTTCAATCGGCAACGAAACAACCTTTACTAACATCGCCGAAGATGATAGGGTATAGGATTTCGGTGGAGCAACAAAGTCAAAGGTCAGATCAAGTTGAAACTTCTGTAATTCGAATTGACACTCAACTAAATGAATTCAGGCATGCATTAGCTTCGATTAGTTATAAATTCAATTTTTTGATGAATCAATTGTCTAAAATTAATCAAAATATGGAAGAAGAAGTTACAGTTGGTGATAACAGTAGATTACCGAATAGTTCACCTCAAATTAGTCATTTAAGAACTGGTTATGGTATTATTGGGCATGATAATGAACCAAATTTGGGGGTGGGAGTATTGAATGAACATAAATTTGATCCAGGAAGTGGTGGCAGTGGTAACAACAAGTTATCTAAATTTGATTTCCCAAACTTTAATGGGAATTACCCTAGGGAATGGGTGGGTGATTCAAGCCGAATACTACTTTAATTTGCATAAAATACGTGATTCTTTAAAGATTGATGTGGCTTTGGAGTCTTTTAGGGGGAAGTATGTCTGTGGGGACACAGTCATGTTTACAAACATGGTAAAAGAGGGTAAATAATCGTCTATACCCGTGTATGTTCCCACTTCTGTGCCCAACCCATTCACAATTCACCATTGTATATATTAATTAGAAAAAATGTCCACATGGCAATTCTGAGTGATTGGGCACAGAAATAAGAATATACACGGATACAAATAATTTTCACCAGTAAAAGAGATTGGCAGAGATTTTTGTTAACCTTTTATAACGAATTCGATGATTAGGTAGTGGGAGAAGTGGTTAATGCTAGGAAAGTGAATTAAGAATGGCTAGGAGAATAATGTGTTTACCAATATCAAGCCATAAACTTTACGCCCCATCTGAATAATCTCCGACTTTGAAGTCAAATAGAGATACAACTTGATATTTTTCGACATGCTTTGCACTCTTACCCAAGTTGGCGGAAAAAATTAAAATAAAGATTGTGGACCAATGAGAAAATAAAAAGACTTAGAACTGTAAAAAAATATGTCGACCTCCAAATTTTCAAAGAATCAAGCCATTGTTTTTTCTTTTGTTACTTGTTAAACGATAAATGAAAAATAGGATTAGGAATTCAATAATAATAAGTTTTATACTACAAAAGAAGAAATGTGATCTATTGGATTTGCTTGCAAAGTGGGGAAAGGAGGGAGAGAATCTATTGCAGGTTTTCACCCGATCTCTTATGCGATGAAGACCAAAACTTACACAAAGAAATAAGTAAAAATAACAATTAATATTATAAGATTTTAATCAGCTTTAACGAATGAAAATAGAACGGGAAAGAGAGAATCCAAAAGTAACAAATACTTGATCTTTCATGAAGCCTTAACAATTGAAAAAAGAAATTGCAAATGAAAAAAAGTATAAGATTAAAAATAAAGCAATATCGATGAGTAATATTTCTTCATGAACCAAAATCATTGCAATGAGAATAGGCAAATTAGTACCACAAACATACGTGGAGAGGCAATTAAAAGATTAGAATAACTACAAATCTCCCAAATGGTAAAAGTTTGCAACAGTTCCACATATTGTCTTTCTTTATTCTCATGACATCTAAAATTAAATGGTACCTGGAAGAAAATGGAGTATAAAAAGAGTATGGATTTTTCGACTATGATGGTGAGGGTTAAGAGGTACTTTTAGTGATTGAAGACTTTCAGCTCCAAAATAACCAGCTTCTTACTCCTATATTTCACACCGTTAATCTGACGCAATACGAGATCCTTTCAATTGGCGTCGACCGCATTTTTAGCGGGTTGAAAAATAATGAGAAAATTGAGTGGTATCAATTGAAAAGCCTGTTGACAAATGTGATTTGTTTCATCTACCCGGGTGCAGGATAAAATGTCTAAACCAATGGTTGTTTTCTTGAACTTGTGTTGTTTTGTAACAAGTAATTTGGGAACATTTTATTACTAGAATAGAAGATAATATTTTATTTTGTTTTCTATAATATGTTTCATTATGAGGTAGCATTTAGTTGTTTTTTTTTAAATTCCTCTATAAGTACTTTTCAATACTATTCACGTGGAATATTGAGATAATCAGGCTTACATAATAGCAAGAATATAACTTAACAGAAGAACCCCTAATAGAGAGAAAACGAGTGTTGGTCAATAGAGGGGAGACCTATTTATAAAAAAGTATATCTCCATCGATAAGATGCATGTATAAAATATCTTCTTTTTTTTGCAGGTCATCCTAAAGAGATAAATATATTAACTTACCTATTGTACGGATATACTGGCGAACACATACTTTAAAGGCAGGTGGGCACAATCAACATTGACAAAACAAATTTATAAAAGTATATACGCGTTTTCATACTTTGATAATATTTTATAATTACATCATTCTCGATAGTATTTGATACATGACTGACACCAACAAAATGCTCTAATACCTGCCCATTTTTCAAATAAGGAAATACTAACGACATTTCCTCATTCATTGATATATCACAGGATTCATCAACAAGAATAGAAAACAAGCCATCACCAATATCTTGATAATCACATATAGTAAAAATTTCACAAGATTTCAAATTTTTACACTTAAGTTTGTTAATTTTTTTTAATAAACATCAGAGCCTCATTACACATTTAATTTGTTAAAATTTTAATCAAACTTGTTAAGATATGAGTGATATTATTCCTATAATCCACAAAATCTAATTTGAAATCGAAAACTGACTCAAAATGGGTACACTAAAAAATGCTCACGGCACGGGGTGTTACAAAAACAAAGCTAAAACTAAAAAAAATGGTGGGAAAGGCCGGTCCCACCCTAGATCCGCCAATGTACGGATACAACAATCCCACCACATTACAACATTAAGTCAAGATACATCGTCATATCTTTTAAATTTTACCCAATGACATGTTCGGCTACCAGTAGCTTTTCCACAACTTGAAAGAGTATGCCAATTTCATCAAACTTTATACGGAGATCATCAACGAAACCCATTTGAAATGAGTGACCGTTTTGCTTTGCCAAAAGAAATTCTTTCAAATACTTCAAACCTGATGTAGCAGTACGAGCGTACCTTGGATACTTTAATGTATATCTAGACTCGGGTACTAAGTTCATTGGATGTTCCTTTAAAATCAATTAACTACACCTCATAACTTTCTTCTTGCAAAAAGAGAGTGTAACAAGTACAGTTTTAAAAATATTTGGTCGTTAATGTGAAACATGATATTGATTATTTTGCAGCTCATCCGGCAGGGAAGGTCCAGGAGCTGGAACAAATGTGATGTAGAATGGAACTTAATGGAAGAACCTTAACTGAGAGAAAATGAGTGTTGGTAAATTGAGGGGCCTATTTATCAAAAGTATATCTCATTCGATATGAGGCAGGCATAAAATATTGTTTTTTTTTTTACTGCTTGTCCTCAAGAGAGAAGTATATATTAACGTACCTCTTCTACATATATAATAATCACACCACATTACATCATTAAGTCAAAATACCTTTCCATCTCATTCAAGTTATACCGAGTGACATGTTCGGTTACCCATAAATGTTCCACAACTTGACAGGGGATGCCAATTTCATCAAACTTATATATTGGGATTATCAACGAAAATCATTTATATAACTGATCGTTGCGCATTACCAAAAGAAATTATTTCACATGCTGCAGACTTGCTGTAGCAATACGAGCATACCATGGATACTTTAATGTATACCAGAACTCGGATACTAAGTTCATTTGATGTTCTTTTAAAATCATTTAACTACTTCATAGTTTTGTTCTCTTCTGCATATTGATTATTTTTTGGGTCGTCCGACGGGGAAGGAGTGCTGTAAAATGGAACTTAATGGAAGATCCCTAACCAAGAGAAAATGAGTGTTGGTGAATAGAGGGAGAAATATTTATCAAAAGTATATATCCATCGATATGAGGCATGTATAAAATATCATATTTTTTTTGCAGCTCGTCCTCAAGAGATAAGTATATTAACCTACATCTTCTACATATACAGTAATCCCACCACAATACATTATTAAGTCAAAATATCTTTCAATCTCATCCAAGTTCTACCTAGTGACATGTTCGTCTACCCGTAGATTTTCCACAACTGAACAGGGTTGCTAATTTCATCAAACTTATATATTGGTATCATCAACGAAAACTATTCGAAATAAGTGATCGTTTAGCTTTTGGCAAAAGAAAATTCTTTCACATATTTTAGACCTGATATAGCAGTATGAGCGTACCTTGGATATTTTAATGCATATCAGAACTTGGGGTACTAAGTTCATTGGATGTTCCTTTAAAATCAACTAACTTCTTACATAATTTTGTGATTGCAAGAAGAGAGCGTGACAACTATAATTTTAAAAATATTATGTCGCTAATGTGAAATTGGATATAGATTATTTTGTGGGTTGTCCAATAAGGAAGTTCCATGAGCAGGAGCTTGAGTGTTGTAGAATGTAACTTAATGGAAGAACCCAAACCGAGATAAAATGAGTGTTGGTGAATAGATCGGGAGGACTATTAATCAAAAGTATATCTCCATCGATAAGAGATGTATAAAATATCATCTTTTTTGCAGCTCGTACTTTAATGTATACCAGAACTCGGGTACTAAATTTATTGGATGTTACTTTAAAATCAATTAACTACTTCATAGCTTTGTGCTTGCAAGAAGAGAGTGTAACAAGTATAGTTTTAAAAATATTATGTCGATAATGTGAAAGCGTACCTTTAACACTTTAATGCATACCAGAACTTGGGTACTATGTTCATTGGATGTTCCTTTAAATTCAACTATCTTTTTACATAACTTTGTGATTGCAAGAAGAGAGCGTGACAAGTATAATTTTAAAAATATTCTATCGCCAATGTGAAACTGGATATGAATTATTACAAAGTAAATTGTCTTTTGCTTCCTTAATTTTCGATACATGTCCTAAACAACTTATATTAAGGAATGTTGAGAGTACCATTAATTTTTGGGGTTGTTCCAAAATGGCTATAATGCGGAACTAACAATTGTTCTGCATGTGCGAAACAACTGTTAGACCATTGAATGAGAATATCTAACGGTTGAGAAAATTGATTATTTTTTTATATCTAACAACTGTTAGAATTTATCTCTCTTCAAATCGCAGTCGTCAGGGAATCCCCGAGTTCCACACATGCAGAAATCGCTACATTTCGCATTATAGCCGGCTCAAGATTATTTGCACTTTGATCCATAAGAAGTTCTCTAGAAAGATGTTTTTTTCCTTCAATCTCTTCTATCTTTTTTGTTTCTTTAGAAACTCTGGCAACTATTATTTTAGTTGCTAGCATTGGTACCATAATGATTGTATTTCCCCCTCTCTCTTCCCCCATAATAAAGTTGTAGTGCCTTCGATTATCATCACCATACTAATCATTTTCATTACTGTCACGAAAAAAATATGTAATAGAATGTTTGTAAAAATGATTTGCATAGTCGTAATTATTGAGTGCATGCGAGGAGATATAAATAAAAAGAGACATAGATAGTAATAGTGGTATCATCTGTGGTAAGAAAATAAGGCAAAAAGTTCTCAGTCCCCGTGTGTATTCCCAACCAATCACAATTCAACATGTGTGTATATAATTGAAAAAAATATTTATATAGTAAATTCTGATTGGTTGGGGATAGGATTAGGGATAGGAATGGGGACAGACGATTTTCGCCTAGAAAATAGTAGTATAAGAGTTTCTAAAGAACCGAAATGTGGGAGAGAGACTAATAAAAAGAAAAATATTCTTTGAGAAAATTTCTTAATTTTATTTTATTTTCTGAAATTTTCAAATTATAAATTAAAAGTGATGAAATTAATTCAATTGAGAAAAGATTCATATATATATATATATATATATATATATATATATATATATATATATATATATATTCTCTTTTTAGTCGAGTAAACTTTTATTTTAGATATTTCTGTAGATAAACTATTTTCGAACTACGTATTTTGTCAAATTAGTGTGAAACTGATGGTTTCCTGACACTTTAATCATTTGTTCTGCACATATCCCAGTGTTAATGATTTTTTTTTTTTTTTTTGAATAAAAAAGCATTTATATATCATTTATCGATATCGTGAGATACATATGGTAGGAGAAAACCCAATGGGTCTCCAAACCCGTTAATGATTTAAATTGACAAAAATATTATTAAGAATGTTAGTCGTTAACAGTACACGTGTACAAAAAAAAAAAACTTGAAATCACTAGTTTTATAATATTTTGACAAAAGCAGTAGTTCAAAAATAGTTTATGTATAGAAATATTTAAAATAAAAGTTTATTAACAAAAATAGAAAAATAAAAATTTATTTATTTATATATAGAGAGGTTTTCTCTAATTCAATAAATTGAAGGGATTAAATTGTAGAACACACAAGTTTGGTGATAGCGAAAATGCAACATTATGTACCAGAGCAATGAAGACGTTTTATTGCCTTTTTTCTTTTTAAGAAATATTAATGGTTAAACTGATTAGTTCATCCTTTAAAAAAACCAAATTGTAAGTTCATTATTAAGAATATTAATCTTCGTAACAAAAAAGAATATTATATATTATATCCATTCTTAAATACAGTAAAACTTCTATATAATAATATTTCCGGGACCGGAGAAAAATATTACTATAGGGAGGTTATTTTTTAATAGAGACTTACATATAAAAATTATAATTTTAAAAAAATAACTAATATACATTATACAACACTTAGAAATGTGTCCCTTCATATTTTAAAAATATGAATTTAAAATATATATAAGATTCATGAGTTTTAAAAAAATAAATGTACGTAAATCATGCATGTACATTGTGCATACATTAGATTTGAAAGAATCATTTAGGAAATGTAAAAAAATGTATGTACATCATTTATATATTTAAAATATTCACTCGTGTGTTTCTATGAATGCGCAATTAAAAAGTGCGGTATTAACCCAAAAAATTAAGTTATTGTCACAGACAACTTTAGATAATGATTTCATATCATCTTAGTTTGATGTAAAATAATTAAATAATTTTGGATATTTTATATAGATAGATAAATATATTTAAAATTTAATGTTATTTTATTACTATATGGAGGTAAATTTCTTAATGATGGTCCTAAAAAAATGAAATATTACAATGTAGAGTTTATTCTTATTTATAACTGGTTCCGAGTTGGGACCATAATTGTTTATTACTATAAGGAGGTTATTGTTATATAGAGTATTATTATATAGAAATCTTAATGTATAAGACTTTCATTTGCGAAAATTAAGAAAGAAATAATTAATATTTTTTAATCAAAATATTAACATTATTGTTTTAAATAAAATTTATATGCCAATAATTATATTTAAAAGAGTAATATTGATATTTTGTTTAAAAAAATATTTTACTTTTTTTTTTTACTTAATTTTTGCAAGAGTCCTATATTTAGGAATAGGAGTACTAAAGTGCAAACACCTCCTTAAACGGGTAGTAAAATACTACATTTTTAATCCGTGAAGGAAATAAGAAAAAAAAGGCGTAAAAAACTTCTACAAACCCACAGCAGTCGGAATTTCGCCCGTCACTGAACAATGTCTCTCTCCCGCCACCTCCTCCGCCGCGGAGCACCACCGTCGTTGAACCCTTACATCCACCTCCGGCATCAATTCTCCTCCACCACCACCACCACAAACGCCACCCATCATAAGGATCACCAACGCACTCACGAATTTGTTCAACCAAGCAACTACTTAAACTCGTGGGAGACTCCGAGGAACCCTAAAGAAGCTGAATCGAGACTCGCTTTTTTCCGTCGGGATTATGCGAAGCAAGTGAAAGATGTTCGAAAGGAATACATACGAGAAATGGAGTTTAAGAAGCTCGAGAAGATTAAGAAAGACGAAACTAGGAGAGAAGCTTTGAGAATTGCTAATGAAGAGAGGAAAGCTGTTAAAGTCGCTGAGAAAATAGCTAAGGCTAAAGAGAGACAAATTGCTCAACAGGAATTCCGTAAAACCCTAGTATGTTGCTCAATTTTTTCTGGATTTTTATTTTTTTTCTGTTTTTCCTGGAATTTTGTGTCTGCTTTTGCTTGGTTGATTGATAATGTGGGTGAAAATTTAGAACTTTATGGCTTAGTTTTATACATATGAAAACAAATTGCATTCAATATAGGGGTTGATTGATAATGTGGGTGAAAATTTAGAACTTTATGGCTTAGTTTTATGCATATGAAAACAAATTGCATTCAATATAGGTATTGTTCATCAGGTAATTTTTTGCTAATAAATGTTGAAATTGAATGTTCACATATGGATTTTGTGAGCAACCACTTTTTGCATTCATTGCTAAAGGGTTAGATAAGTCGTCAATCTATCTGTTTCAGTTGTATTCTAGGAGCAGCCACTATGTGCATTTATTGTACATGAAAACATTAAAAGCAGAAGCCAAAGCTAGCGAAAATTGTACATGAAAACCTGGATGCTAAATGAAACTTTGAGATGAAATAGCTGTACCGTATGAATACAACTCAATCCAGTATGCACTAAAAATATCATTGTAGAATCCTTGCACGTTCCAAAAGAACCATGTACACGATATCTGAAAGGTATAATAGCTATTCTCTCTAAATCCTTGGACATGGGGATTCATGACTTGGCACAGAAATTTCCCTATACTGAAATTGAACCGGTCACATTATACTTTCAGAGTCTTAGTTTCTTCGATTCTATCAAGTTTCAAGCTCAGCTCATTAATGGAAAATAAGAACCAATGTTGCAAAAGTCGCTAGTCGGTCGGCAGACAGGGGACTAGCGACTAGTCGGCCTAGTCGGGGACTAGTCGGCGACCCTAAATTACAATGCATTTTTCAAAATTCTGTTATCATATATAATATTACTAGTCAAACAAAACTTCAGAATAAATTAACAATCAAATAATAAAACATAATCCATCCATAATAACTAAAATCAACATCAAATACTAAACATAATAACTAAAAAAAATGGAGCAGCCGGAAAGCTCAGAGCAGCCGAGCATCCGTAAACAATATTAAATTTGTTACCCGTGACGGAAAGCTCAGAGAAGCCGGAGCAAAGAAATGGAAGTCAATCGGAGCCCTTTGCAAATTCCAATCGAAGTCTGACGGTGTCCTTTGTTGACGGAGAACACAGAGTAGCCGGAGAAATGGAGAAGAGAGCAGGGCAGCCGGAGAAATGGAGAAGAAGGCGGTTATGGTGGATTTTCGCAGCTCAGCCGACGGGAGTTCTTTCTTGCTGGTAAATTTTTTTTTTTTTTTTTTTGGGTTTATTTGAAGTATTTAGCCCTAATTGAGAAGTTTATTTTATTGAAAAAATCTCTGCTCAAAACGACGTCGTTTTGGGCAGAGATTTTTTTAATTTCCTTTAACCAAAACGACGTCGTTTTGGACAAAAAAAATTGATTTTTAAAAAACGGTCAATGATTTTGACCGATTACTACGAATGTTAACCGACTAGCCCGACTAGTTGACCGACTAGGACGTTTTTTTCCCTTTTTTTGCCCGATTTGTTTCACACCCGATTTTTTATTTTTCTAGGCGTTTGGGGGCCGACTAGCCTGATTTTTGCAACACTGATAAGAACTATCAAATGGGTAAAACGGAGCAATTTTGTGGTGAGGGAGGAAATCAAAGGGATATCGACTACCATGTGAATTATACTAGTAGTAGAGCCAATCGATCGGAAATCTCTCATTTTCACCGACAATTATGGAAAATACAGAGAGCAAGAAAGGGAAATGAAAGGCTTTCTACTGTTCATGATAAAAGTTGTGCTCAGTTTCTGAGTTCCGAAATGAAGACATCCAACATTCATTCATGTACTTGTAGTAATTGCCTTCAGTCACATCTGCAACACGATCCATTTAGAAGATGTATGTGAGATATCTTAATAAGAATGCACATCCTATTTGATTACTTACCAGCACTGTAAGGATCCAGCATCTCTTCTACCCAAGGCCTTCTTAGAATAAATAGAACTCACAGAGTTACAAAAGGATCCCAAATTGTATAACATTTCAAATTTTACCTAAAAAGTGAATAAAAACCAATACCCCAAAAAGAGCCATTCATCTACTATATTTACTTGACCAAAAGTAGTAGTAAGAAATGAAATTGAAGAAGTTCCCGGAAAGGTAAGAAAATGACAGGAAGTGCAGATGAGTATTCAGAAACCTACCATAAAGCAATGACAGTAGAGAAACGAGAAGCAGAGGCCATCACTCCTAGAGAAGCTGCCGCAAAAAATACTGTCCTAACCTTAATACAGTTCACTTGCTATACCTAGATTCCCAAACAACTTCTTTTGTCTCCTTCTATCCCTAGTTTGTCTCTCATTTGTACGTAGAATCTGTCTCAGCGTATGAATTAGGGGCAGGATATTGCAAAAATAAAGGGTTGTTTTTCCAAGATGAATAGCATAATGAAATGCTTTAAATTTTGCAGAACATTCCCATTGCTGAAGAAATGGAAATGCACACACACACTGTATATATATACCTTTGCTGAGGAAATGGGATATTGATTTAGGGGTATGGTTATTTATTATTATGAAGAAACATTCATTATTATTATAAGTGATAAAGGAGTATTGGATGAAATCTGATGCTGAGACGATGTTATTGTAATATTTGAAAGAAACATGCTTGGTATTCCATTACCTCGAGGATTTATTTCTGCTTGTAGAGTTCCACATAAAAGATTTTCTGCTTTGTAGTGTCCATAGTTTTGCTTTACAAGACAATCACACTCCTTCCTTTTTGTATTCGTTCCATCCAAATTGCATTTTTTGCTGTTTTTTATTTTTATTTTTATTTTATTACTACTTGATATTTGAGGTGCTAATGGTCTCTAAAATCTCTCGAGTAAAAAATATAGCTATACTATTGATAGGCAATGTTTAATACTTGATGTATAAATGAAGGTGATTAGTCGAGACCACGATCATTGTTTCAGTTTCTAATCCAGAGGATGAGAACCAGATCTTGTCTGACATTTAAATCTCTCTTCCTATTTCCTTCTCTATGTTCCTTGGGTGTGGTAGATGCACTGCATTGCGGACGTCAATATTCTTTGCTAATAGATGTTTGGAGTTGATTTTCAGATTTCACCGTAATTGAGATCACAAAAGTCGGGAATATTGGCCTTAACTTGACTACCCTTCAGAATTTGTGGTCCTTAACTAACTGCAAATTGTTCAGCCAAAACAGATGCAGTAGTAGTTGAACACTTTCTACCTAAAATACTTTGTGCCTCTGCAGTTCACAATACCAGAGATGGGTGTCAGATACATTCATTCTTTCTTTCTATATAAACAGATAAATATGTCTTTCTGGAATATAGTTCTTTGTTTTTTTTTTCTTTTTTTCTTTTTTTCTCTGGGTTATCTATAGTATAGTTCATGCAGAATCACAGATCGTGACAATTACCTGAAACATTATTGTAATACTACCTAGGTGCATTTTACACAAGCTATGACTAGATCTTGTTATTCTCTATAGTGATCTCTGCAGTCTGTCAACATATAAATTCAGAGGTTTTGCCACAACACGTGAAAATTATTTAGTATAATTTCTGGAGGGTCAATGAATGTCAACAGAAGTTCTCTGGATCAAAAGTAAGTGGAATAATAATAGTAAGTGCTAGGACAGGCTGATTTTCCTATGAACTTTTCACTAGTTGCACAATGGAATGGTATGCTGGATATCTTCCTTAAGATGTGTATTGAACTATTCTTGATATCCAGATTAAGTCTGTTGTATATCCATTGATTTGCTCTACCTTTATCTTTGGCTTTTAACTTCTTCCCTCTAAACTTAGGCTGGTAGTATGTGTTGTTGTTTAGGCATTTATAATTTTAATCCCAGTCCGCCCAAAGATCTGATCCATGATCAAGGAACAATTACTCATGCAGAAAATGTTCATTTCTAGGGACTTGGTGTGTTCTAGAGTTTGATCTGGTTAGACAGGTTGTCATGTCCGAGGGAAAAGTATTGACTGGTGGTGACCCTGAGTCTAAACTTTCACTTCTTTCCTAAAACCCTAAACCTTAAACCCTGGAGGCGACCGTGAGGCCAACTTTTACTTCTTTCATTATTATTTTTTGTGCCGGAGGGCGGGAGGAGGTGTAACTTTTGCCAATGAATAAAACTCAGTGATAGTTTAATATGAACCCAACTTAAAAAAAAAATTGTGTAAATACACAAAGCAAATGTACTGAAATTCAAGCACTTTCTTATATTTTTGCCATCTTGCTGTCATGTTTTAATTGCTACTTTGTAGATGAAAGAACGAGCTGGGAAGCTCGAATACTGGAGAACAAGAACCAAACAATTTGAGGAGAAGAAGGCAGCCAAGAATGAGGTTCTGCGTCGACAAAGTTCATTTTGGATTAATGAAGCTGAACTGGAAAAGAAGATACTGGAGTACTATATTGATACTGTTTCTCTTTAAATCCGCTGTCCTTCAGAAGCAACTTAACAATAGTTCTTGAGACTTGGGACAGAAAGCCATGAGATTCTCCATGGAAACTTTGGTCACATCTCAACCTTCTCAATTATAATTGTGAAATTGAGGGCTGAGACCCGAGCTTATGCTTCATAATGTTTAAGAGTGGTGGCGCTGTTTGTTCCTCTAGCTTGTGTTGCTGTTCTTTCTTTTTCGTTAGATTTATGTTTATGGGCGTTTGTCTCCTAACTCATTTATCTTTGCTTAAACATGCTTGAGGAGCAATGATGGAGATGGAATGTGTTCGATACGGTACCAGGAAACTTCTTGAGAGCATTTCCTGCAATTAGCACATCTCCCTCCATTTGTTCCCTCGTCTATGTTCACTCAGGTGTCCTGTCCTTTTCTCTTTTGTGTACGTTTTGACGCTGTTTTGGCATTGGATGGCATATATCTTGAAACTTATTCTCCCAGAAATAAGTTCTTGGTATTCCCTTATTAGAAATTAACGGTCACTTAGATATACTCCTTCCATTCCAAAATATTTGTTAAAGTCGTGTTTTAAAAATTGCGACCAGTCAGACCCTGACTTAGCTAACCGATCGATCTGAATTTGCTTTAAAATCGGAAGTTATTTTAATCGGTCACATTTGGTCAAAACCCGAGTTGTGTTTTAAAATTCCGACCAGTCAGACCATGAATTAGCTAAGATCGGTCTGGATTTACTTTAAAATTGTAAGTTAATTTTAATCGGTCAGCTTTGGTCAAAACTCGGGTCGGATCGGGGTTGAAACTTGGAACTCGATTGACTCACTGGCTTTTATTATAAAATAAAATAAAAAAATAAAAAAAAAGAGTTAATCACTATTTATATATTTCAGATATGTTTCAAAAGCAACGGTTACCCCTCAGAAATTTATGCTGTCCTAAATATCCCCAACTATTTACGGGATGCTATTAGTGTCCAAAAATGACGGAATTCGGCGAGAAGGGATGTTGTTACACATGTGCAAGGCTGCACATGCGAAATTACATGGGTAAAATAGTCCATAGAGAATTGCATCTTCTTCCCCAATTCATTTCTTTCAAAAATTTACCCAAAATCCGAAATTTATACAACTAAATTCTTATATTCAACATTTTCAATCAATAATATATTTCTAATAGCTCTAATTTTGAGATTCTTCATGTTTAACCTGACTTCTAGATCATCCTCATTTTCAAGAAGGTGAAACCCTAATTTGCAATTCAACCAAACCATCTTCAAACATGTTAAATCTGCAACCATTTCGCCACGTTACTATGCCTTCCCACATAATTGTTGTACCTTAATTAATGTTATACCCAATAACAAAGGCACTTGGCCTCTACTTGGACAAGGTTTGATTTGGGTTTGGTCTCAAAATTGGTAGGAAAAATACAAATTTTGACCTAGAAAATTGGCGGGAGAAAATTAAAATTAAAATTTTTTTGTTCAAATATTCGTTGAAATTGAAATTTTTGAAAGAAATAAATTGAATTTGAATTGCTTCCGCTAATTTTCTTTCAAAAATTTCGATTTCAACAAATATTTGAACGAAAAAAATTTGAATTTGAAATTCTCTTGCCAATTTTCTAGGTCAAAATTTATATTTTCCCACAAATTTTAAGATCAAACCCAAACTCAATCTCAAATCAAACCTTATCTAAATAGAGCCTTTACGCTAATAAAAATAAAAAATTCAAGCAGGTAACTGGAAACGTGGTTGCTAGGCATAATAGACCCAATATGAATCTCATCCAAACATATCATGTGTTGAATTATCTCCTTCTCCAATGCCTGAATCATTGCTTTATTTGTCTCGAATCTGCCTTAGTTAAGCAAATCATGAATTTCATGTTTCATGTTTCATGTTTCAAGATGGTTTGGTTGAATTGCACATTAGGGTTTGACCTTCTTGAAAATGAGAATGAATTAGAAGCCATGTTAGACATGAAGAATCTCAAAATTAGAGTGATTAAAAAAAGATTATTGATTGGAAGAGTTGAATGGATTTCAAATTTTGGAAGAAATAATTTGGAAAAGAAGGTGCACTTCTCTTGGTTGAAGAAGACAAAGGAGAAAGAAGGTGCAATTCTTTGTGGACTATTTTGCCCCTGTAATTTCGCATGTGCGGGCTACACATGTGGAATACCGCCCCTCTCACCGGATTCCACCACTTTTGAACACTAATGGCACCCCGTAAATAGTTGGGGACATTTATGGCACCATAAATTTTTGAAGGGTAATAATTACTTTTAAAACATAGTTGAGGGGAATAAATAGTGATTAACTCTGAAAAAAAATTGGACTACTTTTTTTTTTTTACTACAGACTTATTTTATGGAACACTTCATTCTCTAAAATGGCTTATATTTTTTAAATGGATAGAGGATTTTTCCTTTTGCTTGTAATTATCATCGCTTTAAAAATTCAAAAGGGGTATTAAATGTTTTTTCTTTCTTTCAAATTTACCCATACTCCAGTAAGAGTACATTCTTATGTGAGTTAGATTTAGAGTTATCAAAGAGAGGTGACATTGTTAATTTCTCCTTAAATCTAGACGTTCTAATCCTTTTCTTAACTCAAAGGTGCACTATCTTAAAAGAAGAGTTAATTTCAAGCGAATGAATTAGTCCTGATGAATAATAGTACTTGACCAGAATTCCATTTGAGAAATGCAACTGCTCATTTTCATCCAGATGTATGTTACTTAGATTCGGATACGGGTGTCGGGTTCGGATATTTATTTAGGTGTCGGGTACTTAAATATCTAAAACAAAGTGTCTGATCGGTGTTGACCAGATCCGATAAATATGTCATACACATCCTATGTGTCGTATCGACACAGGTACAACAGGAATAAACGAAGAGTCCGAGTAACATAGATCCAGATCAAGACTTCTTAGAAAGAATGTCTAAGAATGTCATTACACAGGTTATCCTTTTGTATTACTCGCTAGTGCTTCAATCACATCGAGCCCTATTGAACATATTTGACCTCGACTCATAAAGACCAGGCCATTTGGTATTTTTAAGTTTGAAATCAAATTCAAGCATTATCTTAATTCCGAACTTTGAGACTGAGCTTAGTTTGGAATATATATCTAAATAACTAAAATATTTTATTTTTCTTCTCTAATATGTATTGTGCTATAAAAGTTCATACAATTCAAGCTTTCGAACAAAGTTGAGTTCGATTAGCAGTTTTCGAACTTTCAAATTTAGATGCTATTTAAAGTTACTATTTACACATTGAAAATTACTATCATGTTAGGAGTTCATTCATCAACGGTGACCAGTCAACGAAATCACTACTATTGAATTACATTAGAGAATCCACCACACTGAAGAAGAGTCCCGTCCAACTAAACACGTACAATAAAAAAGGAAGGGGTTTGGGGAGGGGGGTTAAATAATGTGACAGCATCCAAAAGACAATCAGAAATAAGAACAAGTTAAAAGCTACACAGTTGCCTGTGGAAGTACCCAAAACGATAGTACAACGAGAAAACTACTAGTTTTACACTGCCAAAATTGAGAGCTACTATTCCAAGATCATTTACATCGGTGTTCTTAAAAATATGAAAATTATAAAAGAATCACGACCACTCGATTTCTGCAAAATCCTAACCTGTATTCATATAAAGGGGACTTCAGCAAATCTCCTACTCAGCCTTCGGCTTTTGAATCTTCACATAGGGGAAGAATCCCAAGAAATGATTTACTCTTGGATTCCACCCTCTTTGTTGAGCACGGCAGTACATCAGGAACTCATTAGCGAAGTAGGAGTTGAACCCCATCAGAACATGCCATAAAGCATGACCCTGTGGATTGAAGTACCAGGTTGTAACGTGCCCACAGAATAGACGATCGGACACCCAGCAGAGACTCCCAAATATAAGAGTGGCCAAATACAACTTGGCAAGCCGCTTTGCCAAGTTGTCTTCCAGGTAAATGTAGTACTTATACATTCGAGGAATGCAAAGAAGACAGAGTAGCGCATAATGTGCCCAGAAACCAATGTCAAAGCGGACAAATGCATGTGCTACAGCAAATACCAGAGCATAAAGGAACATGAGGTGGGCATTGTACTGCGATAATGCCAATCTGGAGAGTAGAGGATGTAAATGTATAGGAGCATTTCCCAAACCATAGGTGTTTCATCACCTTGCTGCTCCCTACAAATATGGGTAGAATATAGTAAACATTTAGCCGATACATGTGAACACAATAGTCATCAAAAATCATACTGGCAAACCAATGTAACCTTTGTCAAAAAAGTTTAAAAGAAAACGCCAACACAGTCCTTGATATGATGTCATTCCTGATCCATCTTGGAAATAAAAAGTCATACTTGAGCCAGAAAATTGACAAGAACAATGCTAGGACCAAGAAATGGACCGTAACTCATTCAAGAATGTTTCCAAGCAAGCCAGTCGAAGTCTTGTTCGCAATTAAAGTGAAATCTAGACCTAAGTCAAGCTTTTCATTTCTTAAAACTATTACTAAATACAGCATAATTAGCGTAAGAAATAGTCTCGATTAGTTCCCTATAAATTCAACCCATTCCAAGGGCTTCATGAATTACGCGTAACATTCATCTAAATAGAACAGCTAAAAGGCCTCCAATCTCATCTTTGGGAATAAATCTCCCCCACCAACGTGTTGCAAATAGGGCAGAAGAGGAAATCTCGTAGCCCTTTATTCAACATCTGATTACACTGAAAATCAAGTTTAAGCATCCCCCATTATAAACGATTTGCCTAGCTTATCACTTGTCATATTATCTATTTATTCCTTACCCTTGAATTTACTTGCACTACTAATTCGTACATGGCATAAACAATATTATAAGTCAAGTTTTTCTGAACGACATGCTCTAAACAATGATTCTATCCACTTGTTGGTTAGAACAAAACACTAGACAATTCACTTTTTACTAACACAAGACAAAGTTTTCAAAACAAAACTCTATGCAATCCCACCCATTTATATTTTCTTCAATCAGCAATGAAAATGTACAAACTAGAAAAAGAGAGTATTAGAAGGATGAGAAATTGACAACAAAACCACAATCCGTTCTAGAGCATGCTATGATTATGTAACGTTTCCAATAAGTTCGAATAATAAATAAAAAACAGAAATAGAATAGCAAGCAGGAGAAAGAGACTCGGATTAACTTCAGTATTTGTCTATCTCAGTTAAATTTCGAGAAAATCCAGTTTTAACCACAGCCTGCCTATGACAAACAATGTTTTTAACCACACCCTGCAGATGAGTACAACCTACTAACAGGTTTATGAAATAACAGCTGGCAGGCATACAGAAATTTCTGCAACATAATCGGGCTAATATATGCTTCTGGTGTTCACGAAATTCAGCGCTCTATCAGACCTGTTCAAATATTTTGGTTGCTCAAAAAATTGGCTAAGTAATTTGTCTACAAACATTTCTAATTATCAGATCAATGGTTTCTCTATAATGGTAATTTCTAGTTATAGTCAACCGCATTGGAGAACATAAAAACATTCCAAAGATATGAAATATCAAGGAACAAGAACAATCAGACAACATTCTATGCAATTGACTGACAAAACTGCAAAAAAATATACTTACATCCGCTGCAGTGAGGCATGATATAGCATGCTTCCAATGGCGAGTATCACATTAGATATGTGTAGGATACTAAATCGTTTCTCAAACCGCTGTCTCAAGGCATTCACAAGACCAATGAGAGCCAAAATAATGGCCGGAACATTGGAGACGGTGTTGAAAAATTCTGCAACATATGAAGAGTAGATATAATTTTCCTCACACCACTCATGGGTGGATGTCACAGGACCCCAAAAGCCTGATATTCCATCTGCCATTCCCAAAAACCTCTATGTCTATAAAAATGGCGTAACAAAAAGCTGCTCGTGAAGTGCTCCTGATCTTGAAGACCTGTTGGAAACGCAAAGAGGGAGAAGCGCGCATTAGTAACCAAATAACCGATCAAGCATAATGCAAAGATGGAGACATGCGCATTTAGTAACCAAATAACCGAGCAAGCATCCTTAGATGTGATTTTTCTCATCAACTAAAGGGAACAGCATAACTACATTCAAAGAATATTAATTTAAAACACAAAAAATCACTATAAATGATCTGCGTGCATCATTTGATACTAAATTTTCAATGTTGACCTAAAAGTAAACTACAAGAAAAGTATAACAAAAAAATGAGAACAAAGCCAGAAACAAATAGACAACAGTGTAGGAGCAGTAGAAACCTCTTAGACGTGTAGAGGAGTGTTGCTTGGCAAGTCCTTGATGATTATTAGAAGAACAATAAGTAGAAACAACACTTTCCGATTGGTAGTTTTGTACACACGTTAGATGGGTCCAGTGTGAAACTGATGATCAAACCTAGAAGGTAGACTGATAACAGGACAAGCTAACACCTAACAGTCACAGCAAAGCAAATTCTGGTAGAGAACTAGATTCAGAATAATATTAAAGAAAACAAAGCTAATGTGGACTAATAAAGATCTTTCTACTCTAAAATGCTATAAAATCAGACCTAAATTCCGAATAAAATAATTAGTTTCCAATACACAATAACTTATCATAATACTTGCCCCCCACCCACGCCAAAAAAAACAGAAGAAGAAACTGATCATAATAAACCTGAATATATATATATATATATATATATATATATATATATATATATACACCAAACCATAACATACCAAACAATATTAACAACTAGCGGCATGGTTTTGAGTCTCGGCCAAGGCACCAGCAACTAGGAGAATGACTGAGTCAAAAACTCATCATGACTCGACCGAGCCAGGCTGTCACCCCCACAGCCAATTATTAAAACTAGATTCAGAATAATATTAAAGAAAACAAAGCTAACGTGGACTAATAAAGAGCTTTCTACTCTAAAATGCTATAAAATCAGACCTCTCAATTCCGAATAAAAGAATTACTTTCCAATACGCAATAACTGATCATAATACTTATCCCCCGCCAAAAAAAGAAACTGATCATAATAAACCCCAATATTCCTATTTAAATATGTATATCTATATATACACCAAACCATAACATACCAAACAATATTACCAACTGGCGGCATGGTTCAGAGTCTCGGCCAAGGCGCCAGCAACTAGGAGAGTGACTTGAGTCAAAAACTCATCATGACTCGACCTAGCCAGGCTGAGTCACCCAGAGCCAATTATTAAATCCATCAATAAAAGTAAACAAGAGTAAATTTGATCAGATTTTGGCAAAATTACGAGAACTACTGGGGGAAAAAATTGTTATGCTGACATCACAACATCAAATCAACAATCCTCAAATTAAATACCAAAAATAAATCAATATCATAAAACACATATTCGTCGAGTAACTAGCATCAAAATTACATAATTTCATAACCTAGATCTCCTTAGCTTACCTTTTGATAAGTCTTCCCGGTTGATTCGCCGGCCAAGGCAGTACTGAAATTTGGGGAAGAGAAGCTGTATACTGGAGAAATGAGGTTCGTGCCGGAGGCGTAGGAAGAGGCGGTGGAGGTTTTGTTCCGGCAGAGAGCAGTCGGTGAGGTTTCGTTCAGTCGTGAGAGAGAGAGAGAGAGATCGGCGGAGAGCCTTTGGGTGCTTTTGGATTTGTTTTTTTTCCCCTGCTCGAAACGTTTTGTTTGTTTCAAAATTGAGAGGAAAACAAAGTGGATAAAAGAGATGGACCACAATGGAAAAATAATGAAGAGTTGCATTGATATTCGAAATCAAACCGAATGCTTTTTATTATTTTATTCAAAACAAAAATTATCTATATTATTTTATTAATTGAGAAAATAGTCATTAGTAGTGGGCAAATTGGTGCTACATGCCCCTAAACTATTTACGTTTGGTGGTCTAGTTCAAAAACTTTATTTTTAAATTTATCTATCCCTAAACAATTTACTCTTGATGCACTTGATCCTTCCATTGAATTTCCAGTCAGTCAAATCTATATAAATATAATAAAGTTTGGTCAGAAGGCTAAGGAAGTGACACATGGCTTTATATATTCAATGCCCAATAAAAAATTTATATGTATAATAAAGTTTGGGGAGAAGGCTAAGGAAGCGACACGTGGCACTTATAGGTTCAGTGTACAATGAAAAACTTACATGTGTAAATAAAATTATTAAATACCTCCTAAGGATGTTGTACCCCATTAACTAATAAAATAAGATGAAACATTAATTAACTATGGAGATAAAGTTTAATTTAAAGAGTGACTATCTTGCTTTCATTAATAATTAATAATAATAATAACTTCTGTTATAAATATAAGAGATGAGAAGAGAATTTGGGAGAGAATATGATCTCAGGTCCATAGTGATGAACCAAAGGCCTCTATTTATAGAGGTAAAATCCTTTGGTTCATAGGTATGTGGGCCTCCCACTCTATGTGTTGGGTCTGGTCATTTATTTATTTACAACACTCCCCCTTGAATGACTAATCTATAAAACAATTGCCTCACAAAAATTTATTTGGAAAAAAACCCAGTGGGAAAAATTAAACCAAACTAAGAAAATGAGTACAATTGATGTTGGAGTATTTAACTGCCGCCTCGTTAAAACCTTGTCAGGAAAACCCAGTGGGACAAAACCTGAACGAAGGAAAAAGAGTATGACTACTCCCTTTGATCATTGAATGTCTTTAAGACGACGCATTCCAATATGATGTATCAACTTTCTGAATGTTGATGTTGGCAACACTTTGATAAATAATCTTCTACATTATCACTTGAGTGAATCTGTTGAACATCGATGTCATTACTTTCCCTTGGATATCCATAACATGAAGAATATGCCTAGTTAAAACCTTACTAGGAAAAAATTCTGTCGGAAAAAATACGCCTAATTAAGGAAAAAGTGTACATGGCTAATTGGTGAAATCCGTCCCTAAACAATTTACGATTGGTGACTTGGGTCCCCAATCATTTTTTATTTTATTTTGGGTCCCCAAACAATTTATTTTTTTGCACCATGGGTCCTTCATTGGAAAAACCCATTTAGTCAATCGGTTAGTCAACACAATTTTCAAAATTTCACTCAAAACACAAGGATATTTTTGGTATTTCCTATACTAAGTCAACTCGAACCCACCCACGCTCTATACCCGCCTCTAGCTTAGGGACCTAAGTCACCAATAGTAAATTGTTTGGGGGACTAATTTCACCAATTTGCCTTAAAATTAAAACCCATATATATATATATATATATATATATATTTTATTTTATTTTATTTTTTTGTTTTACTTTTTTTGTGTGTTTTATTGGTTGTGGAATGGTTTGGATTTTCTGAAAGGTGGGTTTTTTTTTAATAATAATAATAATAAGTTTTTTATTATAAAAGAATTCTATACAATGGCCATGGCGCTATTGTGGCGATTTCGGCACCAAAAAAAATCAACCCACCTTGTTTCAATATCGCAAGTTGGATCGTAAAATCGTACTATTGACAAACTTCATCGTAAGAATCACTCCGGCTCCTATGCGGAACGTGTGGAACAATCCCATGGGATTTTGAACGGTTCAAAATCCGCATTGTTCCGCATAGCCATTGTACGGTTCTAATTCCGCACGGTTCAATAGCGTTCCGCATAGGAGCCGAAGTGATTTTTTTTTGTGCCGAAATCGCCACAATAGCGTCATGGCCATTGTATAGAATTCTTTTATAATAAAAAACTTTTTATTATTATTATTCAAAAAAAAAAAAAAAAACCCACCTTTCAGAAAATCCAAACCATCCCACAACCAATAAAACACACGCAAAAAGTTAAAAAAAATATATATATATATATATATATATATATATATATATATATATATATATATATATATATATATATGGGTTTTAATTTTAAGGCAAATTGGTGAAATTTGTCCCCAAACAATTTACTATTGGTGACTTGGGTCCCTAAGCTAGAGGCGTGTATAGGCGAGTGGGTGGGCTTGGGTTGAATTAGTATAGGAAATACCAAAAATATCCTTGTGTTTTGAGTGAAATTTTGAAAATTGTGTTGACTAACCGTTGACTAGCGGTTTTTCCAACAGAAGGACCCATGGTGCAAAAAAATAAATTGTTTGGGGACCCAAAATAAAAAAAAAAATGATTGGGGACCCAAGTCACCAATCGTAAATTGTTTAGGGACGGATTTCACCAATAATCCTTAACCTTATGTCAAATTACTTCCCTTTTTAACATCATTGAACCAATGCATATAGATCTTTAAGATCAATCTTCAAAATTGCAATTGGTATATCTTAGTGAATAAGTGTTCATAGGATCAACAAATTACATCTTCCGGGTGTTTTAATTTGTAAATACTAGGTTTTTCCAAAACTTTCAATATTTACTTACTTTTTCTAAGTTCTTCAGGATGAATATTTTGATAATTTAATCATCTCTAATCCAATGATTTTTACTTTCATAAGGAAGAGTTCAATCACAAATCAGGTGTGTCTCGAACTTATAATCGATAAAAAAAATTCCTTTTGAAAAATAATAGCATCTATATTATGAAAATTCAATTTGCAACTCTTCTGAAGTTAGCAAAATATTAACCAATTAATTTGCAACATTTTGCAAATTTTCTCTATTGAACTTCAAGTCCGTTAGAGCTTCTACATGAATTAAGATGATTAACAATGATATTCTCACATCATTCATTGATCTCTCTCCCCCTAATGTGGGATAACTTATTTCATCAAGATATTAAAGATAATAATAAAATAAATAAATGCTGCAATCAAACTATTATACATGGAAATATGTTATCTTTCCATAATGATATAAAAAAAACATTAATCACTAAGTAATTGATGTTTATATTTTTCGGGAAGAATTACTTATATGCTTCTGGCATATCAAGTCCTTCAAGGAATTCATATAATTGTTGTTATTAAATGGCAACATTATGTACTTACTCATTGTTTATGCGCTATTCAAATACACTTGCATCCAACATCAAAGTAATTTATTTGTTCGTTTATTCTAAACGAATATCTTTCTACGATTACACTTCAGGTGTATAATTTATGTAAGGAATACATTTACACTCCAAGTGTATTAAAATTTCCGTACACGCTTTTCATAATTTAAGGTGAACTCAATGGTCTATTTGACCAATAATCTGGACACTTTCAATTTTTGAGTCTGCAGACTTTATATTAAAGATCCTCATTTCTATTGCGCGCATAAACAATGTCGACTTTCACACAATTTTATGTATATGGTTCCATCCATTTCTAAACATTTGAGATCTCATAATTCTCACAAAATTTCAAGTATCTGGATTTCTTCTGGAAATGATATAATATTAATGTTTGGAAAAATTCTTCTAGAATTTTAATCTTCTCGACTTGACCATCTATAAATATTTACTCCATTTGCGAGAAATTATATTATTGGAACCCATAATGCTACCACGTTTAAATGTATCAAATTTAATATTATTGGTAGCTTGTCCTTCGGGGACATGGAGTTTCTTTTCTGACCGAAATTTGGTTATAAAATATTTTTTACTATTCGTCTTCTGAACTTCCGGTTCAAAACTTATTTGTTTGAGGATCAAAAAGAGACACGAATGTAAATATTTCGTTCAACTATATATTTTATCCTCTTTATGTTGCAACAATATATATACCAATCAGCAGGATTGATCTCAACACCTTGTGGCGGAGTATGAGCGCACATTAAATATTGATATGGAAATACCTTGTTTGCAACCATAAACCAATTAAAAAGAGGATAAGTAAGAAATATTTTGTTTGGATCATTTATTATATGAACATATTCTTCAGCATATGCAACTTTTAATCTAGATGACATATAATATCACTAGTACCTTTTGAGACAAATTATATTTATGGGAGAATTTAAAGATATGAGCTCTTTCATTCATCAAGAAAAACGTTAACTTCAAGTTGCGAATTAACAATATACATATTTCGATGCATCGAATAAAATATTAATCCCAAAAATATTTAATCTCAATATTCATAGTACTAAAACAAATATAATTGTTTTGAAAATATGTAGCTAAATACAAATAATATTTTAGAAAACTTCTGGATCCATAAAAATATTTTCACGAATTTCTTCTGATTTCTTATTTTTAATGATCTGAGATGGTCTAATCAGTCATGCTACCTAATATATTTCTTTAACAAAGTAAGCTTCGGGCTTAATCAATAATGCATCTCAATGCAAACACTTACCGTGCAATATAATTTATAAGAGAAAAATAGTAATCTCTTCAATGCAAATTTATTTGCTAATAATGATAGCAATGATTGAAAATGCATTCGTCCACTATCTAAATTAATCTTGATAAGAAAATTATAACTAATAATCGATTACATATAGATCTATATTGTTTGTCATATAGATCGATTACATCCGTCCCTATTACATCTTAAATAGGATAAAACAACAACGGAAATAATATAGTATGTGATTCGTCCTTAATTTAGTACATAATTAGGACGAGCGTCGTATCTATAAAAAATATATACGAAGTATGGAGACGAATTTGGGATAGATAATTTATAATTAATTTATTTTTATTATTTTATTTCGTTACAATGATAATCTGCCAAAATCTCTCTTATATAATTTGTATTAGTATTTTTTATTTTATTTTGTTCACAATGGGAAAAATAGTTATTATGATTTTTGTGTATTACATATTTTTTCATATTATCATTTGAGAGAAACTAAACTAAAATAAATTTTTTCTAATCGACTGGTTCTGCTGAAATTGTATAATATTATTTATATTGTGGACATTTATAATTTCAACTAAAATCATTGAAACTGTTTTTAATCCTTTAGCTCTTTCGGAGCTTTTCATCTATCAGTTCGATCATTTATAGTTCTTTAGGAACTTTTATAAAGTAATTGTTGTTTCAAATTACTTTATGAACTAACTCGTCTGGAGTTTTTAATATATTAGTTCTAGTATTACCATTTAATATGCAAACTCTTCTGGATTATTAATCAACTAGCAAATGACCCGTGCTATGCACGGAAATACTGAATTTCAAATTATTAATTTAATGGTTGTACAATTGTATTTAGAACAAAAACTCGTTAACTGTAATATGACTTTTATTGAGTAACTCACAAATATAAGGGTGAACACCGAAGGATTATTGGATAAAAAATATTGGATCAAATAATATATAATCAAAATAATTAAACATAGTCCTATACTATTTCGATTAATGTTTCATCCAATGGTTTGGTCCAATAATCACTACACTACTACTATTAAATATTAATCACCTAATCTTTTAAGAAAAATGAAGAGACTACGTATTGTGAATTCATTTTTCTTATGGAGCCATCTAATTCATGAAGTTTTTTCAACACTGTGTGCTCCACATTTTGTGATAATGCATCTTCTTCTATGAGAGCGAGCAATTTTGTGCTCAAATATTTTTCGCCAAACTTGCATTGCTGTAAGATCCATTTTATTAAATGTTTTTATTCCCTGAAAGATAAAATCAGTCTAATAATATATAATAATAAATTATTTAAAGGGAATTTATTAATAATAATGTTTATTGGATAAAAAATGGATCAAAATAGATATAAATAATAATTAAACGTCAAAAGTCATGAACATAAAACGGATGAAGAGATGAGTAAATATTCTCATAAATTTCCATAAGTTCACAAAAACTTCCCAATAAATTCCCTCAAATAAGTTCCTCATAAACTTTATAATTTTTTGCAAAATTGGTCATTTTTGAAGGGCAATCTTTTAAGAAAAATCAGTTGGGCATGACTTAAAAACTTAATTCTTAGAACCAAACTAACAAATCAAGTCTAAATTAAGTTTTTGCTTAAGACTTCTAGGACATACGTAAATCAATACATATAACAGAAAAGGTTACCAAGAATTAGGATTCTTTGTACCCAGCAATCAAATAAATCAAAAATTTAAAAGAAAATTCATAATAAAAAATTAAAAGTGGCTACCAATGATCAATAGATTCAGCTATCATAAATCAATGCAAAAAAGCAAAAATTCTACTAATAATATAAAAGAAATTTAGAAAAATAACACAAGGGTCATAAGCAATTTGATGATACATAGTTATCAGAAACTCGAATATTATTTAGGTTATATACTTTAACAAATACAATATTGCTTCAATCTTGAATTTAATGTTTCACTTTGATTTAAAATGAAAATTAATAAAAGTATTTTACTTTTAATAAAGTTGTCTTCTAACATTATTAGGTAAGGGAATTTAATCTCCTTAAATTACGCTTAAACTAAGGAAGGTTAGTAGTGGAAGTTTATATGAAAAAAAATTATTATTTTAGGAAATGAGTAATTTAATTCTAGCCATTCTGAAAAGAAAAAAAACACTCATAATAGACATATTTTACTTGATAAAAACTCATTATGTATACTTTATTCGACAAAAACTCATTCTGTATACTTTATTTGACAAAAACTCAAAAATAGTAAGGTCAGTAAGTAGCTTATAGATTAATGTAAAAATTATTGCAATATAAAAATTCAAACGAAACAAATTTTTTCTTACGGAATTTATTACAATATTCCAACTATCTCATAATTTTCTATAATTTGAAAAAAGTGGGGGGAAGGCATAAGATTGTAATATGAAAATCAATTTATAACCATCTCCTAAATTTTCTCAAAGCAGAAAAGAAAAAATATACAAACACGAAAAGTCATTTAAATCTTAAGAATTGTTCCTCGCTCTCACTCTCAGCTTCATCTTCGACCAATTTCGAACTCGTTCTACCACTACTCGACCTCCGTCCCCTTTATCACTGACGTCAACCATCTAGACCAACCATAAACAAAACTATAGGAAAAAAGGTCTATAATAAAGCTACAGGAAAACATGTGTATAGTATATTTAATGTAGATTATTATATCAAAACCAAAAATACTGAAATTTTACTTAAATTAGCATTCCATTAAAAGCATTAAAGAAAATAGTTGTCAAATGGCCGCTAGAGTAGCTGGCAATGTGGTATAGCATTTGACGTGGATGTTGCGGGTTTGAATCCTGCCTCCTCCAAATTGAATAAAATAGTTCAAATTTTTTTCACCAATCAAAAGTTTTATAACTAATTAAAAATATAAAAAATCCTAGAAAATGACACGTGGCATGATATATATACAAATCTGAAAAGGGCTTCTGTAATAGATAGATTAGTTTTGCTGGAACTTTTCAAAATGCAAAACTCTAGAACTTCTAAGAGTATATAATTCTTCAAGAATTAAATATATTCTTACTAGCAAATGACCCGTGCTATGCACGGAAATACTGAATTTCAAATTATTAATTCAATGGTTGTACAATTGTATTTAGAACAAAAACTCGTTAACTTAAATTTTCAGAAAACAAATAAGAAAATTCGACATGATTAGCTAATATGACTTTTATTGAGTAACTCACAGATATAAGGGTGAACACCGAACGATTATTGGATCAAATAATATATAATCAAAATAATTAAACATAGTTCTATACTATTTCGATTAATGTTCCGTCCAATGTTTTGATCCAATAATCACTACACTACTACAATTAAATGTTAATCACCCAATCTTTTTAAAAAACATGAAGAGACTACGTATTGTGACTTCATTTTTTTATGGAGCCATCTAATTCATGAAGTTTTTCAACATTGTGTGCTCCACATTTTGTGATAATGCATCTTCTTCTATGAGAGCGAGCAATTTTCTGCTCAAGTTTTTTCCGCCAAACTTGCATTACTGTAAGATCCATTTTAGTAAATGTTTTATTCAATGAAAGATAAAATTAGTCTAATAGTATATTAATAAATTAAAAAAATCAAATAAATTGAAACATTTTAAAAAAATTAAAAATTAAAATTAAAAGTGGCTAGCAAAGATCAATAGATTCAGCTATCATAAATCAATGCAAAAAAAGCAAAAAATCTACTAATAATATAAAAGAAATTTAGAAAAATAACACAAGGGCCATAAGCAATATGATGATGCATGGTTATCACAAACTCAAATATTATTTATGCTATATATTTTAACAAATACAATATTGTTTCAATCCGGAATTTAATGTTTTACTTTGACTAAAGATGAAAATTAATAAAAGTATTTTACTTTTAATAAAATTGCCTTCTTGCATTATTTGTTAAGGAAGGTTAATGTCATTAAATTACGCTTAAAGTAAGGAAGGTTAGTAGTGGAAGTTTATATGAAAAAATATTGTTATTTTAGGAAATGAGTAATTTAATTCTAGTCATTATCGAAAGAAAAAAAAAACTCATAATGGACATACTTTACTCGACAAAAACTCATAATGAGATTTCTTATATCATAGAATGCTATATATAGACATATAAGAAATGATAAGGAATAATGGGTAAGCTGATATACCTAGGGAAGGCTCGTCCGCAGATTTAACAGAAACTAAATGGTTCGTTACACTAATTTAAATTTTTATCGTATTTGAATTTGAATAATGGATGAGAAGTAGAATTTAAATGAAATTACGAATCAATAAACCAATGTGAGATTAATAAAAACAAAAATTAAAAGTGAGGGGTTGGTTATGAATTTGCAAAGCACGTGATAAAAGGGATAGAAATACGGGAGTTTGTGATAGTGAAGTAATTAATATTTTCTTGATTTATTTCAAACATTTAAATTTTTTTAACCAATCACAACATTTGAAATTAAATTCAAAAAATCTTTAATCTAAAAATTTTATATTAGATTGGGAGTTTAAAACTGAAAAGTGTGTTCAAAATTATGAGAAAAAATTTAGGATTGTAGAGATACTTGGTTAAGTAATTTGATATTTAATTTTTTTTAAGATAGTAATTAGTTTTGAATTAACTTAATTAATCAAAATTCATCTTAACCAATCAAGTTTTTGTATTATAATTAAGAGTTAGAAAATTCGAGAAATTTGGGTTAGAGTTTTGAAGATTTCTGATGGTTAAAACTTGAAAACATGTTATGTAATATAAATATAGATTGATTTTGGAAAAATATTTTAATCCAATGAAATTTTTTATAAAAGAATTTAAAGTGTTAAAATTTTTATAAACTTCTAAAATATAATCATAAAAGAAGAGGTTAAGACTATGAGATGAGTTTTGAATCTTGAAATTAATGAAGATAATATATTTAATGTAGAATATTATATCATACCAAGAATACTGTTAGTTTAGATTTGTTAGAGATCGTGGAAAATTTTACTTAAATTAGCATTCCAGTAAATGAGTTAAATAAAATAGTTGTCAAATATCTGATAGAGTAGCTGGCAATGTGGTCTTGCATTAACCTGATTGTTTCTGGGTTCGAATGAAGTAGTTTAATTTTTTTGCACCAATCAAAAGTTTTATAATTAATTAAATAACAAAATAATCTACAAAAATGACACGTGGCATGAGGGAGTTAAAAATCGAAAATAGCTTATGTAATATATATATATATATATATATATATATATATATATATATATATATATATATATATATATATATATAGATAGATAAGTAAAAATTCAAAACGAGTTGAAATAAAATTACAACAAAAAAAAATCCTAATACATCTCTACAACTATTAAATAAGTATTTATCAAAACATAAAATAAGATACTACTCATTTTCCTTCTTAATCATTCATTGTGATTTCAATATAAGGAGTAGTACTTCTACAATAATGGTATAGTCAAATCATCTATCTTATAGACAATGTAATTTTAGCCACATTCGTTTCAGGGAATGATTTAACAATAAATGTTTAGGTTTTACATTTTATCAATAACCCGTCCTTTTTTTTCCCATCTCAATTGTTACTACAAGAGCAAATTTCAGGTGTAAGAAAGGGGATAAACCTTCTTCATTAGATCACCAACTTTCTCTATATGATATCCATTCCAGATGAATTCTAAAAACATATTATTATTTTTTGATCTTTAAGCCACAAGATGGACTTTCGGTAAAACATCTTCTAGTGTTCTACATTTCTTTCAGAGTTTAGCACAACAACAGGTGAGATATTTGTCTATAATATTTGATATAACCATCTTCTGGTGGTCGTATATTTCTTTCTGACCTTTTCATAGTAGACGTGTGTGACAAATGGTGATATTTGACGTGTAATTATATATCAAAAATAAAAAATAATATCAGCAGGACATATATTCATTCAAGGATTTAATATAACCAATTTCAATACAAAATGCTACATCCGGAGCATAAGAAAATATTTTTGAATATAATGTTGTTTAAATGATTGTTACTTCGAGAACAATATTTCGATATATTTAAAATATATTTAGATTATAATATACTACCTAGGAGTAAATAATTAATTTTGATTGTTACTTCAGGAACAATATTTCGATATTCTTTAAAAATATTTAGATTATAATATACTCTTCCAGAGTAAATAATTAATTTATAATAATAATATTCTTCAGGAATAAATAAATAATTTGTAGTAATAATATTCTTCAGGAATATTAGATGATGTTCTTTAAGAACATTTAATATTATTAATTTATACTATTACTATTTCAGGAGTAATCGTTCAATATTCTTCAAGAATATTGATATTTTAAATTCTATATCTAACAAAGGAATTTATTATGAGGAAAATATATATACTAACAAAGAATGACATTGTGAATGTGTAATACATATAATTATATAATAAAAATTACATCTAGAATTGATATACTGACATGATAGTATATATAAAAATACATACATCTAAGAAAAATATAAAGGACGGTGATGAACATATGAATATATCAAAAGAAACATATTGCTTATCAATAGGTGGTTCAATCACATCAATATTCTTCAGGAATATTACTAACTGTTTTATACGATAGTAATTAATTGCAAGTGAAATATTCACCAAAAAATATTTAATTGCAATTGAAATCGATATAAATATAGAAACCAGTAAAGTAAAATTCAAGTTGATGCCACCACAATACTAATCATGCTCAATCATCACAATTTCATGTTCAATTTAAAGAATGCGACATTTTTTTTTTAATAATACGCACATGAATCCGCATATGAATAATGAAAAACATATAAATATATATTATATATAGTATAAAGAATCATGAAAAGAAAACAAAATCAAAATCATGATCTGCAATTAGAACAAAGACGGCAAAGCAATACATACAGATGCTTAATCTGAAGAAAAAAAATAATTTTTTTTTCTTTTAAATTCTAATAGAGAAGCTTGATCTATTGCGTACTACAATTAATTTGAAGTCGCAATATAAAAGGATTTATACAAAAATAAGTATTTTACATAATACATATATCTTTAATAATAATTTATGAAAACATAAATTCATTACAATATATATATGGGCTAATTAGTCAATTACGTCCTAAACTATTTCTATTTGGTGACTAACGTCCCAATTCATTGTTTTTGTATATTACCATCCGCAAACAATTTTCATTTTGTATGTAAGGTCTTTCCGTCCAATAAAATGGTTAGTCAATTGTGAATTTGAAATTTTAATTGGTCAAAGGAAATAATTGTAAGGGCATATTGGGTACATAAAAATAAGTATTTTGCATAATACATGTATCTTCAATAATAATTTATGAAAACATAAATTCATTACAATATATATAGGCTAATTAGTGAATTATGTCCCTAAACTATTTCTATTTGGTAACTAACGTCCCAATTCATTGTTTTTGTATATTACCATCCGCAAACAATTTTCATTTTGTATGTAAGGTCTTTCCGTCCAAAAAAATGGTTAGTCAATTGTGAATTTGAAATTTTAATTGGTCAAAGGAAATAATTGTAAGGGCATATTGGGTACATAAAAATAAGTATTTTGCATAATACATGTATCTTCAATAATAATTTATGAAAACATAAATTCATTACAATATATATAGGCTAATTAGTGAATTATGTCCCTAAACTATTTCTATTTGGTAACTAACGTCCCAATTCATTGTTTCTGTATATTATCATCCCCAAACAAATTTCATTTTGTATGTAAGGTCTTTCCGTCCAAAAAACTGGTTAGTCAATTGTGAATTTAAAATTTTAATTGGTCAAATGAAATAATTGTAAGGGCATATTGGGTACATAAAAAATACTCTCATCACCCATTACTCCACCCACCCCTACCCTTCTTCTTCTCCCCCCTTTGCCGACCCCCCCCCCCCAATAATTTGCAGAGCATTTAATCAAAACCTCAATAGATTTCCATTATGATGATGATAACTCAAATTTTTGTGAAAATTGGCAGAGCCTACGAGTTATTGGGCTGCAATTTTTTTGGAGTAATTTCTGAAGAAAAATTGGGTCATGGTGACCAGGGTATCAACATAGAGAGCAAGACAAATCTGGGATGGGAAAAGAGATGACCACTCATTTCAAATGTGACAGAATAATATCCTAGGCAACTATGAACTTAAACAATTGCATGTGGTGACTACCTGAAGTGGTTCACCTACTGCAAGACCAAATGTATTCTTGTGAACTAAATCATAAACCCATCAACTAGTGTCTGGGAACTGTTTTCAAAAGACATGATGTAATTTGTAAACTTTGACCGATGGTTGCCTGTAACACAACAGGCAAATGAGGGCTGCATAAAAAGATCACCATTAACTTAAAGCTTGCAACAATAAAGAAGAACGTGTGACCTCATTTAATGTGCCCTATCTTGAAACATCATACTGCCATTTTTTTAAAGGAGGATCAATATTTGTTTCCCACTTTCCCTCAGGCATGACTCAAACTCCCGACCTACCGGTTGGAAGTGAAGCATTTTAACGCATGAGCTGCACTTCGTTGTCTCATACTGCCATTACATTCTAACAGTTTTCAATTTGTATGGGGAGGCGGGTTTTGAGGTTGAAGAAGAAGAGGATGAGAGGGTATGCGTGGGGTATTTTTAATGTAATTTACCACAAATACCCCTTAAATTATGTGAGTTAACTCAATTTTTGTCTCCAATTTTAGTTGACCATCAATTTTTTGACGGAAGGACCTTACATACAAAATGAAAACTATTTGGGGATGGAAATATACAGAAAAAATGAATTAGGACGTTAGTCACCAAACAGAAATAGTTTAGGGACATAATTCACTAATTAGCCAATATATATATATATATATATATATATATATATATATATATATATATATATATATATATATATATGAATTAGAAAATGAGATAATAGGAAGAAAACAAAAAGGAAAAAAAAGAAAAACAAATTGGGGTAACTTAAAAGATTTGCAATGGTCAAAATTTATGATTTGGAGTAATTAATAAAAACTTCAAAGCTTTTAAAACACTCTTCTCCCGATAAAAAACGAGTAACTCAAAAGTCCTATGTGTAAATAAAACTATTAATCACCTTCTAGGATGTTTTGCCCCATTAACTAATAACATATTTGATGTTTTAAATAGCTATGTAGATAAAAGCTTAATTTAAATAGTGTCTCTCTTGCTTTCTTCAACAATTAATAATAACCATAACTACAACAATAAATAACAAAAAATAAGTATTTTACATAATTCATGTATCTTCAATAATAATTTATGAAATCATAAATTCAATAAAATGTGTGTGTGTGTGTATATATATATATGAAAAAAATGAGCTAATTGGAGCAAAAGGTAAAAAGAAAAAGAAAATTGGGGTAGCTTAAAAGATTTGCAACGGTTAAATTTATAATTTGGAGTAATTATTAAAAACTTTAAAGCTTAAAGCACACCACTCTCCCCAATAAAAAAGAGTAACATAAAATTTATTTTCTAAGTAACTCAAAAGTTTCCTTAATGAAAATAAAAAGAATAAAGTAAAAAGAGGAACTGAAAAGTCACGAAAATGGTATATAAACCAACAAATTGCTTCAAATGATGCTACAAATTGTTCACGGCACCAACAATTTCACGTGGAAATTAAGAGTTCTAACGGTAATGTCATGATCAATGTTAATTTGTAATTACTTTAACTCTATATTTTTTGGCATTTTTCCCTTTATTTATTTATAATAGCTGAAAATGTAGATTTTTTTGTTTCATGCTAAGATATCCAATAGTTAATATTAATTCTCTCATTTTATATTTTGATGGAAAGAATGGATGTCTCAAAAATTGATTTAAACGCTTTTTTTGATTCGAGTATGAAGAGAAAGTTGATCTTTTAGCATTTTCTTAATTCAAGTGTGAACAAGTTGATATTTTCTTAAACAATATTCAGTTAACACTAATTCGAACAGGGCGTAACATATTTTGTTTGTTATTTTTCTCTTAATCTGTGATCTTTCATCATAGAAAAAGAATTTTATTTATATTTATCTTTTTTTCCTTCATTAGAAAGAGTTGTAGTTTGGAAATGAGTAAGATAGAACCCTCTGATTAATGTTATTTTGCGAAAGCAGTTTCAACAATTTGATTTTATATAAATTCCAAAGTACTCCATGAGTGCATAGATTATGTGCGGTTTGGATTCTTTGTACCATTCCGTCTACCACTCCTAGTATCTACTACTATAACATACTCCATTTATTTTGGAAATTAATGTAATATATGAATAAATGAATCATTACTAGCATCATTAGATATTAGTTCAAAGCTTGAAGAATAGTATTAGTTAACCCTAAAACTCATCTATATATAGAGTTCAAAGTTTAGTTTAAAATACCACTACTAATCAACTAATAGACAAACATCAAGAGATCTTGAATGATGTAATAGACTTATGCAAAGAGTTTAATCACATAGTTCGTAACAACGACACGTACTTTAGAATAGCAAAAAAATAGAGAATATAAGCCAACTTCCCAAAAAATGAAGCAGCACACCGAAAAAAAGAAAAGAGATGGAGTATGAGCCGATAGGAAGTAAATTGCTTAACTTTCAAAAATTTGACTTCTCAATTTCCATCTCTATCTATTACAAAATCCCCTTTTCCATGACCATAAATATTTCATGGGATATTCTATGAATTCCTAATTCTATCTTTCCTCTTTTCTAAGAACCTAATTCTTATTTTTTTATTTATTTTTAAGAGTATTCTTTGATGCACTCTATCTTCATGTCCAGGTAAGATCGTCATTACATACACATTCATCATTTGATCGTCAAGTTAATGTTTTATATAGATTTGATAAATATTTAATCTTTCTTGCATGTTGAAAAATATTTTTTTTGTATGTGGCGTGTCATAATCTAGGTGGACTGAAACAATGACGAACCAGTTGACAAGATGGCTTCTAAAGTAATTTTTCAATAACTTAAATAATCTGTGCAACATGCAGGTTAATGAGCTAGTGTTAATTTGGATTTAGGTGCTGATCAAGGGTAATTTTGGTACTTTAAGTTAATAAAAACTCCTCCCCTCTATCCCTCTCCCCCTCCTGCGACATACCGCTCTCATCTCCTCCATAATTTTGAACCACCCCAACTACCACCCACAGTACCACCGCTGCCCAACACCAACACCACCACCTACAATTATTGTCCATAAATCCAAATCTTAATTAATCAACCAAAATATTAACATCCATCAAGTAAAATCCTGTTTTCGAATGTATCTCAGTAAGAATACAAGTTAAACTCATCAAAATGTTCCCTTTTAGTGTCTTCAGTGTCTTTATGATCCATTTCTTCTGGCAGCACCACAACCACCAGAAATTTGCTGATCCGGGTCGTCTTTGACAGATTCTGATTTGGAGAAGGAAAATGTTGCAATGTTTGGTCGCCGAATTTGGGTAGAAGGATGTCGATCAACATTTGAGTTTACATCCTTGGAGTATTCTTATTTATCTTTTTAGATACTAGTTTAGAGCATTCTGGTTCGATGAAAATAGCAAACCAATTTCGTGTCTTGATTCGCCGGAGAAGAAAAAGAGCATTCTTTTTGGTCTTTTCCCGACACTTTTTAGACGAATGATTGGAATCGACATCGCTGTTTAATTTTTATTTTTAGGCGATTTTCTTGTACAGATTTCTGGTCGGCAATGCTACAGAGGTGGTGTGACACCCCCAACCCATATGCTAGGTTTCACTGTGACTGAGTAGGGTGTCTGCGTGTCTCTCGACACTCACGTTGAGCAGATCTTAGCTTCTGCATTAATATAAAGACCGGTAAATCACAACATAAATATAAACGCAGCATATATACATATAACAGATAAAACTTGAGCAGATACCCTGTTGGTTCAAGGCCATCATAAGTGAGTTGTGGAGAACTTATTACAGAGCTGAACAAGAGACCACTATAGATACTACTGCCGAAAGGAAACACTAGATAAGAGTAAACAACCGAGTTTCTAGACCGTCACTTAAGACTTAAGCTAGTCATCGATAGCTAGATAATCGGTGGTCGAATGTGAATCTCTTAAAGCATAAATTATATTTCAACACTTCTCTTTTTCTAATTTGACATTTTTTTTTTGTATTTCTTAAAAAAAAAAATAGCTTGCCACCCCCCAACTCACAATTTTTTTGCACGCGACCTCCCCATCTGCGGGTTTTGGGCAAGCGCCATTCCCTTATCTGAGTGTTGTTTTACATGCGAATTTCCAAATATCTTTTTTTTTTTCTCATTCTTTTTTTGCCTTTTAATTTCATGGCCACTATAGGGCCACCCCTATATTTTGTTTTTAACACCCCCTATCCCCCATTATTATTTTTTATCTCTCTCTCTATTTCTCTCTCCTATTAAATTATCCCAACCTTCTCTCCCTCTTTAATATTACTCGTCGTCAAGCGCTACGCCGCTTTCTTGAATTTTTTTTTACTTCAACAAATTGTAAACGTCGTCCTCGTCAACTTTGTCTCTACACTCAACGTCAAAATAGCATCACAACTAACACAATTTGAGTTTTAATTTTGAAAATTTTGAATTTTAACTTAAACTATGTAGATCTACCAAAATAGAAGTTTATTTGTGATAAATATTACCAAATTTGCCTGAAAATACACTAAATTGTGGTATTTTTGCCAAAAACTGGACTGAAAATTGAATTTGGGGCTTGGTGTGTGCGGCGCGTGAAGCTGGTTTCGCGTCGGCGCTTGGGGCGCGTGGGGTGCGTGTGCTGGAGACGCGTGAAGGCCGCCTGCTGACGTCCGAGGCGGTCGGCCCGATCAACCGCCCTGGCGCGTGTCCGCGGGTGGCTGGTGACCGCTGCTGACGTCAGCAGGCGGGTAATTTAATTTTTTTTTAAATGTGGTAGGCCGCGTGTACAGAAGCAGGCGGTTTGGGTTATCAACCGCGTGAAGTAATTATTATTTTTTTCAATTTTTTTTTTCAGTGACGCATTTTTTTTTTAAAATTGAATATTTTGATTTAATAGAGGCTTATTTAAATTAAATAATGTCTTTTAATAAATATTATTTTGTCTTTTGTTTTTAAAATATTTTGTCAGAATTATAATTATTACTTGCTGTTGAATTTGTAGATGGCTGATCGGAGAAGAGATATTGATCAGTTGGGCCCGATTAGGGACCGTGATGGTAGAGTAGCTGACAGTCCTGTGACTCAGTCTGCCAGATTGAGTCGAGAGCATCGCAGACAACGAACTCCCCCTGCGAGTAACATTCTCTCTACCCTTCATGATCCTATACCCTACCCCGCATATAACGACCCCCAGCAATGGATGGCAGGAAGTAGTTCACACCCAACTCATTCAATTTCCGATATTCCTATGCAATCACAAGGGAGGCTTTTTGGTTTTGAAGAGGATTATGTTGAAAATTCTTCTACTGAGGAGGAGGAGGAGGATTTCGTTGATGTTACCCCCCTGTCCAACCCATAGTAGGTGAAGGTGAATCACATAGGAGTCCAGGAATATTGAAGAGAGTATTTGGGAGATTTCGGCCATCTTCTAGCAGATCGTCTTCTAGTAGGCCTACCCCAATGGATGACCCAGCTGAACCGTCGGTTTCAAGAGGTAGACCGTCAGTTTCCGGTGCTAGACCTTCTGTTTCTGGAGCTAGACATTCCTATCATGCCCCTACAGACGATGCAAGTGATGACCCACCATATGTATCACAGAGTACTACCCAGAGTACCCAACCTCCGAGCTTTCCCATTCTTACTCAGGTGAAACCAATGACGATAGATTGGGAGCAGAGAACTCCAACAAGTGGTGGACCGGAGATTCCAGATGAGATTCCGTCTTATTCTGGTCATGTAGCCGTTGATATCTGGAACGGGGTAGAGCGGGATTTTGTACAAATCACCACCCGGAAAGAAGTCAGAGTCTGGGGAGTTGACGAGGACTAGACCAAGATGCGAGGGCGTCCCTCTATTTTATACTAGACTGGTTTAGCACACCTCCGTACAACCATGTTTGCGCATCACAATGATGCACTTATTTGTTCATTCGTAGAGCGGTGGCAACCCGATACTAACTCATTTCACATGCCTTGGGGTGAAATGACGATCACACTTCATGATGTATTTTATATACTTCATATTCCTATTTCCGGTAATGCAATCTTTGACCCTCACCATATCAGAAAGAATTTTATACTTGAGATTGCACAGTGTGTTCAAGTTGATGTTCAGGCCCTGACTAAGGCTATTAATGAAAAGGGTATTTCGAATAAATATTTGGTCAACGCAATTAATGGTCTGCCTTTGACTTCTATTGTCCGTGCAAAGGTGTGCTTACTGCATATGTTGGGGTCGACCCTGTTCGTCGATTGTTCTTGGGACAAGGTGAACTTCCGGATATGGGGAGCCTTAATGGTACCGGGCCAAGTGAATTCGTATTCCTGGGGTAGTGCAGCATTGGCAGCTCTGTATCGACAATTGGGTCAAGCGTCTAGGGCCGGCTGCAAGTCAATTGGCGGATGTCTTACCTTACTAGAGGTACTTAATTAATTTTTAAAAATGTTAAATGTAGTTGTTTTTCAATTGTCACATGATTATTTATCTAATATTTCTAATGAATAATTCTTTGCAGGCATGGATATATTCATATTTTCCAGTATTTCTGAGTCAGGTTAGGTTGAACATTAATTGGAATGTTACACAACCATTTGCCTCGAGATTTTTTCCTGAGAAAGTTGATTTGAAGAGTATGAAGAGACTCAGAAGTTACCGGATGATGTTGGATGATATGAGTGTCGAAGAGGTATAAAATGTATTTTTATTTTTTAAATTCACAATTAAAATTATTCTCTAGATTTACTTATACTGACTTAATTGTGTAGGTTAATTTCACACCGTTCGGTAGATTCCCGTTGCAAAATCCTCTTTGCTGGATTTCTACATTTCATGGCACCATTAGGTTTGGCCATATTGTAGAACCGTACATGCCAGATCGTTGTTTGAGACAGTTTGGCTATGTACAGGAGAAGTCTATCAATCGAATTTTGCCACAGGAACATTATCGTCCTAAGGAGGCTCGAAGGTATAAGGCTGTGTATAGTTTTGTCGATGCATTTTGGCAAAGGGCAGAAGCACACTGTTTTTCCTTAGACTTATTGGGACGTGCAGCAGATCCTCCTTCAGCGGTGGCTTTAGGTTATCTTGAATGGTACAGGCCACGCACTCACTTGAGAATTCATCCATTTCGTGGGGTTCCTAAGGCAATAAGGAACCAACAGGTATTAATTATTAAATTTGTAACAAAAATATTACAAACATATTTTTTGTGCGTTTAACAATTTGTTTGTTTGTTTGTTTGTTACATATTTTTTGCGCGTTTAACAAAAATATTACCTAGGTTTTTCGAAGATAGGTTAGCAAATCAGATCCCTTTTGGGATCTACAACCCTTTAAAATATCAGACCACTTCTCATAATATTCATATTCAGTTTGAGCATACACCAGTGCGCCCCAAGTGGACTGTGAGAATTCGTCACCTTTTTCGGGTCCAAGTATTGATACAGCATTCTTGTTCACACATTTCCCAATGTGTCTCCTACACAACATGTGTTTGGCTTCGTGAAATACCTCAATACTTGCCTTAACAATTTGCATATCTTTATCAGTTACAACAACACCGGGGACTCGTTTGGGATCAAATAATCCCCTAATCATAGCAAGTGCCCATGCAAAATTTTCTTGTTTTTCTTGACGCAAGAATGCATATGCAATAGTGAAGTTTTGATTGGTGCAGGTAAATCCAATTACAGCGAGTAGAGGCATTTTGTATCTGCAATTATTTAAATCGGTAAATCTATAAAATCATAAACTATATAAACAATTCCAACACATCATAAATAAATTTAACAAAATAATACCTGTTTGTTTTGTAGGTGCTGTCCATAAGGATAACGTAGGGAAAAACTCTGGCAAGTCTGATGGAGTCCGGATGAGCAAATAATAAGTCGCCAACATATTGTTGAGATTCGTCTACACCCGTTCTGTCACTACCGCTATTTACATAACGACGACACTCTACAACATAGCCAGCTTCGGTGAGACGATACATCAGATCTTGTAATTCGATCCGGCCATTTTTGTCAAGTTTCCTGATTCTTGCCCTCGCATTATATACTGTAGCTTTGCCACCATAAAAGTTAGGATTTTCCATTTTCAGTGTGTTATAAATTTCGTTCGCCCCAACATTGCACTTCGTCAACTGCTCAACCAACTTATTCTGCTCGTCATCCAACTTCCGTGCTGCAGCATGACCAAACTGATAGATTCCCAAGAAATGGTTATGTTTGCCCTGGCTAACCTTAAATCTCCATGACTCAATTTTAGTCCTTTTCCCTACAATCTTGAATGGGCAATCTATCTTCTTAGTCCTCCTTGTTCGGTTAGCTTTCCTCCCTTCACCGCCCTTACAAACTGGTGCCCCGACGTATATACCAGAACGCTCACATCTTAAATACACCTTGGGCGCACTATAATCTTGTCCCTCTCTTGACCGACTTATCACAATATACACTTTATGTTCTATCCCTTTTTGTTTAACCCAATGAACTAACCCATCCTTGGTTTGGAAATCATATTCTTCATAGGGACTAAAAAATTCGCCCGTATCAGGCCAATTTTCCTCATTATCAGGAAATTCCTCTAGATCACTACTTGGTCTGTCTGAACTGTCAACCTAAAATAAATGCAAAACATAAAATTCTCACTAATACCAAAAAATGTATTTTTGGTCACTTGAAAACAAGTAAATAAATATTAATTTTTTGGTCATGGAAAAAAAAATTTAAAAAAAAATTTATTTTTCCATCGCGTGTAAACTTACACGCGGTGGATAATCCCACCCGCCTATTGACCACCACGCGCCTTAACCATTTTTAAAAAAAAAATTTTTCCTCGCTGTCTGACGTCGAGAAGTGACGACCATCAACCGCTCGTCGACGTGTCCGCGATTGGTTGATCGGGCTGACCGCCCTGCTGACGTCAGCAGGTGGTCCATTTTTCCAGATCCCTTTACCGGTGCTGTTTTCTCAGTTTCAGACAATTTTTTTCGCATTTTATTAGTTTAAACATGTATTTTTACAGGAAGAAAAATTTTCAACACAACAAGAACAATATAGTATTTATTATTTACCTCAAAATCGATGTCTTCTAAATAACCGCAATCTTCGGAGTCCATTATGCCGGAATCTTGTCGGAATTTTTTTTTTGCTCCAAAATTTTTAAAATTGATATTTTGTGGTGGATCTAGTCCAATATGTTCAAAAATGCTTTTTTTTGCCGGAAACCGGTGACCGGAGCTCCGGTTGGTGTTTCGGCGGTGGCTCCGGTGAATAGTGACGTTTTTCCGGTAAGGGAGGGGGAGAGAATTTTTTGGAAGGAGAGAGAAAAAAATAATAATTGTGAGTGTGGGGGGGGGGGGGGGTGTAGAACATAAAATAGGGGTGGGTTTTTTCATTGACCCTTTAATTTAGTCATTTGGGTCATACTAGTGGTTTGATATATTTTTGTGCGATATATACTGTCAATTAATATGTTTTTAATTTTTAGATAGTAGAAGTATAGATAGAAAAAAATGAAATATAAAAAATAAGGGATAAAAGGGAATTATTAGCCAAATTGGTCATCTAATGATTTTCGTCCTGCCACTTTCATCCTTTTCAAGTTTTTTTTAACTTTTTTGGTCATCTAATGATTTTCTAACAGCCACTTTCATCCTTTTCAACTTTTTTCAGCCACTTTCATCCCCAAAGATTTTTCAAACAGCCATTCTGGTCATCCAATTATTTTCTAACAGCCACTTTCATCATTTTCAACTTTTTTCAGCCACTTTCATCCCCAAATTTTTTTGGTAATTCACTAAAACCAACACCTCCACCACCACACCACCTCCGGCACCAACACCGCCACCACCTCCGGCACACGACCACCGCCGCCGCCCCACATCCGCCGCCGCAGCAGCAAAAAATTCAAGAACACCATATCATCTTCAAAAAAAAAGCCCAATCACTACGGAACATTTCACCAAAATTAAATCATATACACTTGTTCACAATTAAAAGACGAAGCTATTGGTAAAGTTTGAGCTTCAAACTCATCACAAATCATCCAGAAATCGCAAAAGAGTAAAGAAAAAATTTCTGGCAGAAAAATCTGCCCAGAAACCGAATTTTTTCAAAAAAAAAGCCCAATCACTACGGAATATTTCACCAAAATTAAATCATATACACTTGTTCACAATTAAAAGACGAAGCTATTGGTAAAGTTTGAGCTTCAAAATCATCACGAATCATCCAGAAATCGCAAAAGAGTAACGAATTTTTTCGCGAAAATTTTCTGGCAGAAATTTTTTTTGTTACTCTTTTGCGATTTCTGGATGATTCGTAATGAGTTTGAAGCTCAAACTTTACCAATAGCTTCGTCTTTTAATTGTGAACAAGTGTATATGATTTAATTTTGGTGAAATATTCCGTAGTGATTGGGCTTTTTTTTGAAAAAATTCGGTTTCTGGGCAGATTTTTCTGCCAGAAATTTTTTCTTTACTCTTTTGCGATTTCTGGATGATTTGTGATGAGTTTGAAGCTCAAACTTTACCAATAGCTTCGTCTTTTAATTGTGAACAAGTGTATATGATTTAATTTTGGTGAAATGTTCCGTAGTGATTGGGCTTTTTTTTTGAAGATGATATGGTGTTCTTGAATTTTTTGCTGCTGCGGCGGCGGATGTGGGGCGGCGGCGGTGGTCGTGTGCCGGAGGTGGTGGCGGTGTTGGTGCCGGAGGTGGTGTGGTGGTGGAGGTGTTGGTTTTAGTGAATTACCAAAAAATTTTGGGGATGAAAGTGGCTGAAAAAAGTTGAAAATGATGAAAGTGGCTGTTAGAAAATAATTGGATGACCAGAAAGGCTGTTTGAAAAATCTTTGGGGATGAAAGTGGCTGAAAAAAGTTGAAAAGGATGAAAGTGGCTGTTAGAAAATCATTAGATGACCAAAAAAGTTAAAAAAACTTGAAAAGGATGAAAGTGGCAGGACGAAAATCATTAGATGACCAATTTGGCTAATAATTCGGATAAAAGGTGTAAAAACAAATTGGGATGTCAAAATACTTCATTTCGTGTTGCTTTTGATTCCAGTAAGGCAGTAACGGCTGTAAAAAACGAACAAAATAAACTGAAAGGAGTTTTTGGAATTTTTTTCCCCCATTTGCCCTAATAATAAAAGCCTACTACTAAAAACCCCACTGTTCCCCATAGCTCATCCTCCTCCTCCTTCCTCCGCCACCATAGCTTCACTCCGACGCCGCCTCTCTTTCCCCTTTCTCCGGCCACTCTCTCAGCAATCCTTTGCTCTTCTATTTCCATCCATAACAACTCCGGCAGATTCTTCTAAAACCTCGTGGTTCAATCGTTTCTCTTCATCATCATCCACAGAAGTAGCAGCAGCAGCAAAAGCTATGGGAGACCTGTCAAATGACCGAATTACCCCTCAGAAACTTCCTATTGCCGGAAAACGGAATGTTCTTATCACTAGCGCTTTGCCTTATGTCAATAACGTCCCTCACCTCGGCAATATCATCGGATGTAAGTATTTTTTGAATTTTGATTAATTGTGTTGGTATTTTTAATAACCGGCTTTGATAATTGCGATTGAATTGTATGTAATTTCGGTTTTTATTTTATTTTTTGTGATGATTTTGTAGGTGTATTGAGTGCGGATGTGTTCGCAAGGTATTGTAGACTGCGTGGGTACAATGCTATATATATTTGTGGTACTGATGAATATGGAACAGCGACGGAGACTAAGGCTATGGAAGAGAATTGTACTCCTCAAGAAATATGTGACAAGTAATTTACAATTTTATTTTTTCATATAAAGTTCCCTAGTAGAGTTTTTTTTTGGTGTTCTGTAGAGTGTGTTAAAAGGGGATTTAAATGGTTTATTGTGCCTCTATTTTACCTTTGAAGAGATGTTAACAGCATAATATGAAATCTGAATTCAAATTCTTAGGAGCATTTTTCATACAAAGTTGCATATTTTTTGGCTTGAAGTGGATGCTATTTATATATTTTTTTGGTATTTATTTTGGGGGGGGTTCTACAGGGTATTGTAAGAAGGGATTTGGATGATCTATTTTTCCTTCCAAGAGCTATGCCGAACAGAAAAGAGAAAAAGGAAGAGATTGTTACATTCTGTGTTAAATATGTCTTTGTTGTGATTTTAAGCAGTGTGTAAATTAGGAACCTTTTTCCTTTTAATTAATTGGTGTTCTTTTCAAGAAACAATAGTCCAGTAACTAAGGTGAATACCTCTAGGTTCATTAGAAGATACCTGATAATATTGTTGAACTTGAGCAATTGTTTTTGTCATGAAATGCTGGACAAATGAAAGTCTTCAACCGTGCCAGCTATGTCTGGTTATTCCCATGTTTTGTGGAATTTAAAACAGTATTTCCATTGGATTTTAGTTTGTAGTATCTGAATTTTTCCTGAGCGAACCCTCGCTCTACCATTCCAGTAGCGTAAACTGTTGGTGGCAACTCACAACATTTTGAGTATAGGCTATTGTAAATGCATTTTCTGACAACATACACCTTAAGAAAATTGGCATGGAGTTTCTGATGTTTATGACTTGTTCATTTCATCTTATTAGTTTCCTTTGGATAATTTACTTTATGTAACAAAGTAATTAGGAATTGTGAATACTCAAGTTGTATTTCATATAGAACAAGTGTTACATATATATATATATACACTCATAGGAAAACCGAATAGGAAAGTAAATAAAGAAAATAATCAATAAGGATCAATCAAATCCCAGAATAAATCTAATCCCTATAATTGTGCATGTATCCTATACAACATGTGCTAAATGTGTTAAATGTGCTAATAAGTTGTAACACTCCCCCTCAAGGTGGAGCATAGATGTTGATCATGCCCAACTTGCTACAAAGATAATTGACTCGAACTCCATTTAACGCCTTTGTGAGAAGGTCGCCCAATTGTTCTCCAGTCTTCACATAACCAGTAGAAATGAAACCATCTTCTATTTTGTCACGTACAAAATGACAATCTAACTCAATATGTTTGGTCCGCTCATGAAAAACTGGATTAGAAGCAATGTGAAGAGCAGCTTGATTATCACAATACAACTTTGCAGGAATGGAAACTTTAAGGCCAATTTCAACTAAAAGCTGATATATCCACATAATTTCACACGCCGATTGTGACATAGCCCTATATTCTGCTTTTGCACTAGAGCGAGAAACAACATGTTGTTTCTTACTCTTCCATGAAACCAAATTCCCTCCCACAAGGACACAATAACCTGTCGTGGATCTTCTAGTCATCTTACAGCCTGCCCAGTCAGAATCAGAAAAACACTCGATACGAGAGTGGTTGTGATTTTTATATAATATACCTCGTCTAGGTGCTCCTTTCAAGTAACATAAGATATGTTCCAAAGCAGCCCAATGATCGACAGTTGGAGAAGACAAGAATTGACTTACAATACTAACCGAGTAAGCAATATCTGGACGAGTCACTGTAAGATAGTTTAATTTCCCAACCAGTCTTCGATATCTTTCAGGATCCTCAAATAATTCTCCATCTTTCGTGAGTTGAGAATTGGGAAGCATTGGAGCACTGCATGGTTTTGCTCCCAATTTTCCTGTCTCTGTCAACAAATCAAGCACATATTTCCTTTGAGACAGGAATATGCCTTGTTTACTCCTCATCACTTCAACACCCAGAAAGTACTTTAACATTCCCAAGTCCTTCGTCTGAAATTGGTTATGAAGAAAAGACTTAAGAGATGATATGCCCACACTGTCACTCCCAGTTATGATAATATCATCTACATAAACAACTAAGAGGATGATACCAGCACTAGACTTTTTGTAGAACACCGTGTGATCTGATCTGCTCTTCAACATACCAAACACCTTAATCGCCTCACTAAATTTTCCAAACCAAGCCCGCGGACTTTGTTTTAGACCATACAGAGATTTCCGAAGATAGCAAACCTTTCTTTTCATTTTGCCATGCTCCCCCTGAGCAACAAACCCAGGTGGTTGCTCCATATATACCTCTTCTCGAAGATCACCATGAAGAAAAGCATTCTTGATATCTAATTGATGTAGAGGCCAATCATAGGTAGCTGCCAAAGAAATAAATAGTCGAATAGATGTTAGTTTTGCAACAGAAGAAAAGGTATCTGAGTAATCAACTCCGTATATTTGAGCATATCCCTTAGCAACGAGGCGAGCTTTCAACCGCGAAATGGATCCATCAGGATTAGTTTTCACTGTAAATACCCATTTGCATCCAATAGCTTTCTTCCCTGCAGGTAAGTCCGTTAACTCCCAAGTACCATTATCATTTAAGGCATCCATTTCCTCTATCATTGCATTACGCCAACCAGGATGACATAAAGCTTCATAGACAGATTTAGGGATAGTGATAGAATCAATGGAAGCGATAAAAGAACACGCAGAGTGTGACAAATGATCATAAGATACAAAAGTGGAAATAGGGTAAGTGCATTGGCGTTTACCTTTGCGTTGTGCAATAGGAAGATCATCAGTTGACACAGGATCAGATGACGAAGTAGTTCTGTAGTTGGCGCCGGATGTGTGTCGGGAGGAGGTGGACGTCTAGAGTAGACTTTGAGAGGAGGTGGGGAAGTAACTGTGGTCGACTCAATAACAGGAGTTGGTTCAGGTATGGATGTGGGAAGATAGACAATGTCAGGTTCAGAGTCAGATTCATAGTCAGGTCTTGGTTCAGATACTAATGGAGTATGAGTACTAGTATAAACTAACAAATCATCATCCTCCCCCTTGCAAGTTGAACCGGAAGAAGAAAAGAAAGACGTATCTTCTAAAAAGGTAACATCTCTGGAGACCATGTATTTGTCAAGACTTGGGCAATAACACCTATACCCTTTTTGATAACGAGAGTATCCTAGGAAGACACACTTTAAAGACTTAGGGTCTAATTTAGTGACAGAGGGACGAACATCTCGTACAAAGCAAGTACTCCCAAAGATTTTAGGGTCAATAGGATATAACGACTTGGTCGGAAAAAGAGTATGAAAAGGAGTCTCACCCTGAAGAACTGATGGAGGCATACGATTAATTAGAAAACATGCAGTTAACACTGCATCAGCCCAAAAAGATTTAGGAACATTCATCTGAAACAAAAGAGCTCTTGCTGTCTCAAGAAGATGCCTATTTTTGCGTTCTGCTACCCCATTTTGAGATGGTGTATAACCACACGAAGTTTGGTGAATAATGCCATTTTGTGTCATAAAAGTTTGAAATGCTGCTGACAAATATTCTTTTGCATTGTCACTCCGTAATGTACGAATAGAGACATTAAACTGAGTTTTAATTTCAGCATAAAAGGCACAAAATATAGAGAATAACTCAGAACGATTTTTCATCAAAAATAACCAAGTCATACGAGAATAGTCATCAACAAATGTAACAAAATATCTGAAACCAGGTTTGGATGGGATGGGACAAGGACCCCAAACATCAGAGTGAACTAACTCAAAAGAAGAATCAACTCGTTTATTGACTCTAGGATTAGAACTAAGACGGTGATGTTTAGCAAATTGACATGACTCACAATCTAAAACTGAGACCTTAGAATACTCGGGGCAAAGTTTCTTGAGCAAAGGGAGAGATGGATGGCCCAGTCGGCAATGTGTTTTGAAAGCAGAGGAAACATTGGAACAAGCAAGAGATTGATGTGCTGATTTGTCAAGTATGTAGAGTCCCCCTGACACATATCCTTTACCAATAATCTTCTTCGTCATAAGATCCTGAAATAAGCAATGATCAGGAAAAAACGAGACACAACAATTAAGAGTTCGTGTGATTTGGCTAACAGACAACAAATTGAAAGAAAAATCTGGCAAATGTAAAACATTAGAGAGTGAAAGCTCAGGAGTTAAGTTAACTGTGCCAGACCCAATTACACAAGATGGAGAACCATCAGCTAAGGTAACATTTGATGGGGTGTGAGGTTGATATGTGGTGAAAGAGTTAGGATTACCCGACATATGGTCTGTTGCACCCGAATCAATGACGAATTTGGATGATGAAGAAATGAGACATGTATTTCGATTACCTGAATTGGCCATAGCAACAAAAGATAACAAAATGGACTTGAATGGAAAATCAGATATGTTTCGAAATACCAAATCGAGCACGTATATGTGCTTCTGAGTTGCTGAGAAAGTCACCGCCGAAATCTCGATGCCAAGTCACCGCCGAAATATCAATGCCGATCTGAGTATTAGAATCTCGATGTCGAAAAACTCTCAACCCAAGGTAGAGATTCTAAACGAGACTCAAACTTTAATTTTGACAGATTTTTTTTTTTTTCAGATTGCCCCAAACGAGTATCTCACTCAAACCCTAATTCACTATTGCTCTGATACAATGTAACAAAGTAATTAGGAATTGTGAATACTCAAGTTGTATTTCATATAGAACAAGTGTTACATATATATACACTCCTAGGAAAACCGAATAGGAAAGTAAATAAAGAAAATAATCAATAAGGATCAATCAAATCCCAGAATAAATCTAATCCCTATAATTGTGCATGTATCCTATACAACATGTGCTAAATGTGTTAAATGTGCTAATAGGTTGTAACACTTTACAAGAACCCTTGTAACCTATTGGATATTTCTGATTTACTCTTGTTATAATCTTAATTGTTGTATAGGTACCATGCTATTCATAAACAAATTTATGACTGGTTTGATATAAGTTTTGATAAATTTGGGCGTACTTCAACTCCCCAACAAACAGAAGTTTGTCAAGCAATTTTTAAGAAAGTGTTTGAGAACAATTGGCTTTCTGAGAACAAAATGCAACAGGTGAATTATCTCTGTGGTTTTATATTATGTGCTTTGGTTGATTTCTTTCAACATCTGTGATTTTGGAGTTTGTTAGTGAAACTACATCTGTCATGCAGCTTTATTGTGACACATGCCAAAGATTCCTCGCCGACCGTTTTGTGGAGGGTAACTGCCCAACGCCTGGCTGTAATTATGATTCAGCACGAGGTGACCAGTGTGAAAAATGTGGAAAGCTTTTGAATCCAACAGAATTATTGGAACCAAGATGCAAGGTGGGAGTTCAAACTGGAGATCAGTGATGACCTTTTTGATTTTGAACATGAGATCCGTAGTGACCTAACCTTAAATTTTTTTAAATTTACTTTGGATAACATTAAATGTTTTTGCTTTGGAGATATTGAAGGTCGATGTTGCTTTATTCTGACCTTCATAGTTTTGGGTTTCTGACAGGTTTGTTGTAACCCTCCACGTATCCGCGATACTGACCATTTATTTTTGGAGCTCCCTTTGCTGAGGGAGAAATTGGAAGGATATATCCACAGTATGTCAGAGGCTGGAGGTTGGAGTCAAAATGCTATCCAGGCAACACATGCATGGCTTAGAGAAGGATTGAAACCACGATGTATTACAAGAGACCTAAAATGGGGGGTTCCTGTGCCGCATGAGAAATTCAAGGAAAAGGTTAGTAGTGGAGAAATAATTTTATAAAGAGTGCTTGTCGCCTGTAGTTCTGCAATTTTACATTTATCTGTCAGACTAACCAGTGTTTTTTGATCCTGTGATGGTTAGGTTTTCTATGTATGGTTTGACGCACCTATCGGATATGTGTCTATCACCTCATGCTACACATCAGAGTGGGAAAAGTGGTGGAAGAACCCTGAAAATGTGGAGCTGTTTCAGTTTATGGGCAAGGATAATGTTCCTTTTCATACGGTTTGTGAAAGAATATGGTTTCTATGCTAGTTTAGTTGAACAGAAAATTTAACATCATTGAAATATGACTGCATGGGTTTTTTCTATCTCTTTTCACATTGCTTAGTTGATTTTGTATGAGAGTCATTATCATCTGTAGAGAATTTTAAATTAAAATGACGCCCAACTTTTTCTTGTCCTAGATATTTGATTGGAATGCTTTGGTGTTTTTAGTTGTTCGTCTTTTATACCTTTGCAAATGTTTTTTTGCTAGATACACCTTTGTAAATGTTGGCAACCAATAATTGGTGCAAATTTGTACTACAATTTTCACTGAACTTCTGATGTCCTTTATCATGTTCTTTCAGTGTGTTAGATGCATCGGAGTTGTACGTTTACAGAACTATAGCTAATAAGTTGTTTAATGAAATGTAACTTTAGATTCCACTGGCCAGTATTAATATATAATCGAAATTTAACTTATATCTCATTTCATAGCTCATTGCCTAAAATAGCAGTCTAGCTTTGCTTGGGTTGGCTGCAACTGAAATTGGGCATGAAGAAGTCCATTTCCTTTTGGTGGAACTGCATTCAATGCTCTATCAGTTACCATACTCATGAAGTGATCTGCTTGACGCCTGATTTTAGTGGCCTCATCTATTTAAGTGCACACAGGGTGATACAATTGACAAAGCATGCCAACTTAATAGTTAATATTAGTCGAGACTCGTAGTTGGGTCATGTCTTTTGGGTCTGTTAGCTCTCTAGTAAATTGTGCAGCTCACATTTCGGAATACGCTTCAAAGAAACAATTTTTAGTCAAAGTTTTATTTGAAGGTCTTCACATTTTGATAGTTTTATGTATATCTTTTGGTGTTTGATATTTACCTACACCTGCAATCTATGATTCCATTCTAATGTGTCCTCTCTTACCTTTTTGTTCCAGAACTGATTGAGTGATGTAATTTGTTTTTAGGTGATGTTCCCCTCTACGCTTCTGGGAACGGGTGAGCATTGGACATTGATGAAGACAATTAGTGTCACTGAATACTTAAACTATGAGGCAGGTTAGTTGAAGAAAGAGTACAGTTCGTTTTATTAATGCTGAACATGATTTTGTAGTATGGTACTTATCATCTGATATGTCTGATTCTGTCATTTCTGTTACTTGTTGTCTTATAGCTCTGAAATAGTCTGCTTACCATATGCATATAGGAAAATTCTCCAAAAGCAAGGGGGATAGGCGTTTTTGGAAATGATGCAAAAGATACAAATATTCCTGTTGAAGTGTGGCGCTATTATCTGCTTACTAACCGCCCAGAGGTATGAATTCTCTAACTGCTGTTTCAAACTCAAATTTTTCTTACTCATTTGGATGTGAATCTCTCACTCATCCATCTCTAAACAAAAGACAAGTGAAAGAGAGATTTTAATTTGTCATGCACTGTTCTAATGCGTTTGTGATGTAGGTTTCAGACACATTATTTACATGGGTTGATTTGCAAGCTAAACTAAACAGTGAGTTGCTTGCCAACCTCGGGAATTTCGTTAATCGGGTCCTGAGCTTCATTGCCAAAGAACCAGGTTTGACCTCCTAAACTACTTTCCAAATATGAAATATGGAGAAAGATTGCCACCCCAATTTTGAGGGATCTACACTTTCATTCTGGTTATGCGATAATAGATGTGTTTATGGAGGAGTACATATCCGTTTTCCTCGCATCTCTGTTAGCTATATTTTATTTAAATAATCTCTCCATGTGATGCAGCTTCGGGGTATGGTTCAATCATTCCCGATGCTGAGGATGCAGAATCACATCCTTTGACCAAAGCTTTGGGGGAGAAAGTTGGTAACTATGTTAAGCAGTATGTAGAAGCAATGGAGAAGGTAACTAAAATTCAATGTTCCCTGTTCGCATGGTATTTTTTGATCTATTTCTCTTCATTTTCTACCATGAATAACACTTGGATTTTGAATAAATAGGTAAAATTAAAGCAAGGCCTGAAGATTGCTATGTTGATTTCTGGCGAAGGAAATGGTTATTTACAAGTAAGTATTTTGATGTTTGCAGCTCCATGATGTTCATTCTTTTATACATGCTTTTGGGGTTCTAAATTGTTGTTTATTTTACGCCAAATTTGAATTTTTATTTCTTGGTTCATTTATTGGCTCATGAATTGTGTAAAGGGGACTTTTTGTCTGTCTTTTGGAGGCTTTGTATGTTACATACTCACTTCTTTGCCCCTTCTTTTCTACTTTGCAGGAGAGCCAATTCTGGAAGCTTTACAAAGAAAACCGACCTTTGTGTTCTGTTGTCATGAGAACCTCCACTGGGCTAGTTTACCTTCTAGCTTGTCTTCTAGAACCATTTATGCCTTCCTTTACCGTTGAGGTAATTGAGTCAACTGTGATACAATCTTACATTAATTCAATTCTTTGGCAATAGTTTGCATCTTTGTATTGTGATATGTACTGTATGGAATATGTAGGTACTTAAGCAACTTAATCTTCCCCAGTCACAAGTTTCACTTTCTGATGAAAAAGCGGATGTTGAGAGGGCCGAAAGACCCTGGGATATTTTACCTGCTGGTCATAGTATTGGAACACCGGCTCCATTGTTCAAAGAGCTGGTATGCTTTCTAGTTACTGTATCAAGGATGAGCTATGCATTTGATTGATTGTAACTGAGAGTTTCATAATATGCAGAAAGATGAGGACTTGGAGTTCTTTAGGGAAAAGTTTGCTGGCAGCCAGGCGGACAGGAAAGTGAAGGCAGATGCCGAAGCAATGAAGATCAGCGAACAATTAAATAAAACAAAAATCTCAGGTAAATATTAACTTGCATCAGAGATGTTCTTGGGAGCTATTCTGCCATAGCTTATTGGAGTGTGTAAGATTCTGCCAAATCTCGTGAAGTTGTTTGAATTGCTTGAATCTGGAATCAGTGTTGTCAATCGCGGATGGCGGATCATGGCGGCAAGCAAAAAAAAATGCCATGGCGTTATAGCGGGCGCTATAACGTCTAATAGCGGACACAATAAAATAATGCAAATTATATATAATACAATGCATAATTTAAATAAAAAGCACTAAAATAACAATATGAATCAAACAAATAACTTAAAAATCATTAATAAACCATTAATTAGTATATCTTGTAAGTCATAACACATAAAATGGAGTGTTCTTCTTAGAAGCAAAGGTCCCAAGTTGTCACTATTTTGAGCGGCAAAAGAAACAGAAGAGAATAAAAGAGTCAAAAAAAAAAAAAAAAGATGGAAGATGGAAGATGAAAGTGAGTGCAGACAGGGATAGCAAGAGAAGATCAAATTTGATTAAAATTAAAATCCTACCTGTTTGAATTAGAGTGTTCTTCTTAGAAGAAGAAGTCCTGAGTTGTCACTATTTTGAGCGGCCAAAAAAAAACAGAAGACAAAAAAGAGTAAAAAAAAAGAAGAAAAAAGATGGAAGATGAAAGTGAGTGCAGAGAGGCGGCAAAAGTCTTCTAACTGAGGCGGCAAGAGTTAGAAGAAGGAAGATGGCGAAAAAAAAAGATGGAAGATGAAAGTGATGTACCTGCTGTGGAAAAGAGGCGGCAAGAACTGAGGCGGCAAAGAGTATTCTAGAAGACTTTTTCTTTTTTTGAAGAAAGACAATATATTATAATATAGCAACCAAGCCCATTTATAAAAAAAGACTTCTTCTTTTTTTTGAATTATAAAGTAATCAAGCCAAAAAAAAAAAAATAAAATAAAAACCCCGCCATAACCGCCATGACCGCCATAAAGGAACCGCCATAACTTCCGCGAAACGCTGAAAGGCGGACACCGCTATATTTGAGGATATAACGCATTGCGTATTGCGGTGGACAAAAATTCCGCCACGCCATGGCCGCCATTTGATAACACTGTCTGGAATATGTTTCCAAGATAAAAACCTTTTATCTGCTGGGTAATAGTTTTCTGGCGAAAGTTTAGGATAACCAAATTGGTCCTGAAGTGTCCTTCCCGTTCAAGGATTTTTGAAACTACCAGGTCCATGTAAACATAGATCAACTGCCATAGTCATGCCATCGCTTAAAAAACCTACCGTATATTTGATTGTTTTTATAAGACCCAAAAAATAAGTGAGATTTTTTTTGTTGTTATTATTTCCTTTTCCACTTGGTGGTGGTGGTTTTGTTGGGGGGTGGGGGGGGGGGGGGGGTCTCGGAATGATGTTCAACAAATTGGGATGAATAACAACTAACAAGTGGGCTTTGAGAAATTTTAAAATTGGACTGGTAAGCTGTAGAGTATCGTTAGAAGTTGGAAGTGGGTCAGATGGTGGTTTATAGCAGGGTTTCTGTGTTTCGTGGAAGCATATCTTTTCATTCACATGATTCATGCAAGAAAGTTTTCTGTATGCAGAGAAAAATGGAACAACTGAACATACCTTGTTGTCTTGTAACAGCTCAAGATTGGTGGAAAGAATTAATTCGTGCCCCCATAGAATTAGTACTTCAGATCCTATGAAGTTCGACCTGGCAAAATTTTAATGTTCCATATTTATGTGATATTCTGCCTGTTAGAAATCCATTTAATGCCATTGCAAAAGTTGTCTTATTCCCACCCCCTGTGAAAATGAAGATTTAAAAGCAACAGTATCTTAACATTTAATGCCTTCAAATTATTAATTTTGGTTTATTACTAATCCCTGATAACTAGTAAACAGTTTTAATCAACTGAACTTATAGTTATATATATGGGCAAATCAAGGTTGTAAATTTATTCTTGAAGGAGTTTGAGAGTAAAACTGTATTTATCCTTCATTAACTAAATACTAAAACACAACGAAGCGCAGTTCATGCGGTAAGACGCTTCACATCCAATCGGTAGGTCGGGAGGGAAAGTGGGGAACCATTATTGATCCTCCTTTAAAAAAAAAATAAATACTAAAACACTAATTCACTAGCTAACTTTGGAAGAATCTAGTGCCTATATTGGAGCATAACTGTGAAAGGCTTGGAAGGACCTAAAATGCGGAGCATTACATTATTTTAGTTGTGCATTACATTACTTATCAAAGTTTTGGTTGAATTCACCATATGATTTAATGTATATATTATTGCTTATCTATAGTATATCTTCCCCTGTCACCAGATGGCAATACGAAAAAGGAGAAAGCCATCAAAATCTGCCGAAGGCAAATCTAAGGCCTCTGCTCCGGTGGAAGCAGAAATTTCAGTTGGTAGACTTGATATTCGTGTAGGTCTCATCACAAAAGTGCAAAGGCATCCTGATGCTGATTCATTATATGTGGAGGAAATCGATGTTGGTGAAGCTCAGCCTCGAACTGTTGTTAGTGGCCTTGTCAAGTACATTCCTCTTGAAGGAATGCAGGTTTGTTTCAATGCTTTCTCAATTCTAGAGTACAGTATATGCAAGTTTCTTAACATTATTATAGGTTTGGGATTGTAAAATACTCGATTCTGGTTTTCTTGGCAGAATCGGAAGGTCTGTGTTCTTTGCAATCTAAAGCCTGCAGCCATGAGGGGTATAAAATCCCACGCAATGGTTCTTTGTGCTTCTAATAGTGACGGCAGCAAGGTGAGTAAGATGCAAATGCTGCGTTTCCTTTGATGCTCCATGACAGCTTTGTGAGAGGCATCAGATTTCTACCTTTTCTGATGACTTAGGTTCTTATATGTGTTGATATGGGTTAATTCTAGTTGAACTAAATTCTTATGATTATTATAAACTTCCTTCTGAAAGAGTGGCCACACTTGAGGTTTCCTTGCCATAGATGCATTGATAAATTGACTGGATATAAGGATGAAACTGGTGCTAACCGTACTTTCATACTTTTTTGATGACTGCCAAAGTGGTCTTTGAAATATTTTCCATCTATGAGGCCGTCTTGCAAGAGATGCTGTTGCAATATTTACTGAATTTTAGTAGGAAATTGATCTTCGTCATTCTTTCTGACTGCTTGTGAATGAATACCAGGTTGAATTGATTGAGCCTCCCGAAACTGCTGCTGTCGGTGAAAGAGTGAAGGTTCCAGGATTTGAAGAAAATCCCGACGATGTGTTGAATCCAAAGAAGAAGGTATTTGAAACAGTTCAACCGGATCTATGGACAAACAAGGAATGGATAGCCTGTTATAAAGGTATCCCTTTCACCACTTCGGCTGGTGTTTGTAAAGCTGCCTCTATTCAAGAAGGGTCAATCAGGTGAAAGGAGTCTCGGAGGAAAATAACGGTTTGCTTAATTTCACTCTTTATCAATATACTTGCTAGTTACTGACCCAAACCTGCCAATTTTGTTCGGGACCAATATTGTAGCGTACAATATGATATACCTATTAGCGGATTGATGATTATTGAAGTAATCTATTTTCTCTGTACGTTTTTCATAGACAATTCTTTCTGCTATTCTCTCTGTAGCCATAGACAGCAGACATGAAGAGTTGAAACATTTGGTTCTTGTTTGGATTTAAACTCAGTGAAACATTTGTTCATCACTTGTGGTACATTTAGATTGAGTTTCTATTTGAGAATTGCCTAGCAAAAAATTTGCATTGGATTTTGAACCATCTATGATCAATTTATGTGTGCGCGTTGCGTTGCGTTGTGTTTTTTTTTTTTGGAGGTGGTAAATCATCAAGTTGCATTATACAGTCGGGAAATGCTTTTCTCTTGCAGGGAAAAAAAGAAGCAAAAAAGAAAAACAAAACCAGGTACTCCAGGATTCTTGGAGTATTGGACCATTATTTGCATCACCATGTTCTATAAATATTCATATTTGCTTGCTTACTAGCTAGAGTAAGACATATTGATCGGAATTTTCATTATCTTATAATTTGCGAGTTTTATATTTAGTGCATTAATTGCATTATATATATATATATATATATATATATATATATATATATATATATATATATATTATTTTTAAGTATTTTAGTGTAGATAAAGGAAGAGAGAGACGTGTATTTTTCTATTAATATAATAACTGTTGTAGATGGTTTGCAAATAATGATACCCTTTCAAGTATGGTTATAATTAAGAGATGAAGAGTTGTCACTTTTGGGGGATTCACTTGGTACCAATAGTACATTTGTTCTTGATAGCATCTTGAGTGATTCACTTTGAATCGAATGACACTAAAGGTGTTGAAATTATTTTGAGACAAGAGGGGATTTTCCAATGAAGTTGAATCCTTAATACTAATAAATCAAATTTCTTTTAAAAAAATATTGGCAACTTTTTTAGAAATCATTCATCAATTTATTTGGCCTTGTCAAACTAGAATTCAACATGACGTCAATGAGCATTATTAAAATGTAAAGTCTAAAACGCTAAAATACACGGCATTTTTAATACATATGTATGATATGATATATGATTGCTTACATGTCTTATTTGTTAATTTTCTTTTATTTTTACCCTCCTATGTTTTATCTACCTACCCAATTGTCATGAAAAAAAATCATGGAAAAAATAATTGATTAATTGCATTTGAAAAAGAGTGGAAGTAATACACTATCATAGTTTGCAGCTTTGGCAACTTGCTTTAGTGCATTAGCAATCTCTTCCGCTATTACCTTCTCATTTATGTAGAACCAAAGGACTCTCGGTAGGAACTACATTTTCTTTAAGGTAACTTCCTGAACTTCTAATGAAATATTTTGAACCTACAACGCCTTTAATGATTAGCGCTTAATCCTGAAAATTTGTACTTAAAATTCATATTCACCTTATTAATGTACTTAATTAAGACAGACAGACCATGATAATTGCTAGATTTCTGATCTTCCTGAATTGGAGAATGCTTAGGCTTTGCTTCCGAACCTTCTGGCGTGTTCATCAGTTTCCATATCGTTTTCTTTAAACAATCAGAACCCCATCGATAATAAATATGTGATGCGTAATCTGGATCCGGACAAATATTCCCGTCTTCTTCAGTGTAGTACCGGGTGGAAATCCTCTGTCCCCGTTCGTGTGTGTCCCCGTGTCCCTAACCAATCAGAATTTATTAAATAAATATTTATTTTAATTATATATACACATGGTGAATTGTGATTGGTTGGGGACACCCATACACGAATGGGGACAGAAGATTTTTTGCCCTGTGTACCGGGGTAGTACACTTCACTACCGCTGCTACGTATTAAAGCATCAAAATCATTGATCTTAATGTGTCCTGATTTAAAAATGAGGTTAATTCCGACATTGACATAGCCGTGAATAGGGCAAATCCTGTTAATCTCGCAGTTTGTTGATCTAATTTAATGGCCTTAAATATTTCTTGCACTATCTGTACCATCTTCTTTTCAGGATTTCCTTTTCCGTCAGCATAGGATATTTGCTCGGTACATTATCAGCCAGTTTCTCATCCTTCTCGGAATCTTTTGCTCCTGATTCATTCTTTTCATTCGGCTTGTACTTGGTCTTGTAAAGCCATATCAACCGATCCACTTAATGATGTTTTTTTCCATCCACTGAAAGCCTTAGGGACACAACTTTGGACATCTTTCAATGAATCATTAAATGATTCTTCTGCAGCAAATTCATCTGCAGGAGTGTTGGTTTTCCACTGCGGATGCCAATGTTGAAGAAGTCGTTAGTCGCCGACTAGTCGTTTACCTAGATTACAAGGGATTTTTTTAAAATTCTCTTATCCTATATATTGTACTAGTAAAACAAAATTTCATAAAAAATTAACAATAAAATACTAGTCAAATGAAAGTACACAAAGTACATCCATAATAATTAAATTAATTAACATAATAAGTAATAAAAGTTCAAATACTGAAATAATCAATTCGACTGACTTTGACCGATTAAGTTGGTCAACCGATTTTTTGCCCCGACTAGTCAGTTAGGTTCCGACTAGACCGATTTTTACAACACTGGCGGATGCCTCATACGACATGCTGCTACCCTTGTTATATATGTTCGGCAATGTTCAGGCCATGAAAATTTGTGCATATTCTTCCACCCGTTCTTTCTGCAATCATGACATAAGTTCTTCTCCGATACACGTTTAAGCAAGGCATCAGCAATTGATTGCTGATCATGGGGATCCACAAGTAGACCGTTGTTGAGTGCCTAAGAAAATAAGGACAGAAATATTTGTCAAACAAGTTTTTCATCATGCCTCACATAGCATTACATTAGACATGCTGAACGATACACAATAGAGGGCCAGTACTCTAATAAACATATGTTTTCAAAAAATATTTTCCTCTCAGGGAAAATCAAATGCCAAAAAGTTAGAATTGAAGTATTTAGGATAAAAAGACCGTTAGAACTTTACATATGCTGGCAAAAAGAAATGAACGACTATGTTACTCGGACTATCCGTTTAGCCGTTTCGTACCCGTGGTCGACACGACATTGTTGATATGAGTATGAAATACGTACCTGACATGGTGAACTGCGGATAGGTACTTTGACCAACTCTTAAAAGCTCATTGCTGCCATCGCTGGGATACCTATTTTTCCGTCGTTGTGAAATCGAAGGTACGACAATCGGAGATTGGAGTTTGGGCGGATGAAGGAGTTTGAACAAAATTCAAAGAATAAGTGAAGGGAAGATGGAATAGAGAGGGGTATAGGAGTCGAACAAGGTATGAAATTGGCTGGTGATTTGAATCTGTACTGTTTGCAAATTTGTTAGGAGGAGGAAGAGAAAAATTAGTGTTAGCGAGAGGGAAGAGACGATGAAAGAGAGAATAATGGGAGAAGACTGGATTTTTTTAAACAATTAATTAGTACATGGAGAGAGAATGATGGGAGATGGTTGGAATTTATTGCCGTATCCCTGTACTTATGTCCGAATTTGGAAAAGTAACTGACATCTAAATACATATCCGTACCCGACACCCGTACCCGAGTTCAAGTAACATTGATAAAGCTACCCTAAGAATGGGGTGATTGGCAAAATTTTTGCACTTACGAACTGTATCGAGGAACAAATTCTAGACAAGAGTATCACGATAAAATAATGTTCAGGTTCCTGATTTCCCAAAACATGACATATCATGACTTGACCCTAAACTTGAAACATTGTTAAAGTACTTGTAATGAGATTAAAATAGGTTTCAGAAATAGATATAACTCTTAAAATGAATTGGAAAACATCACAAAAACACGGTCACACTGACCCGCGGACGATGCATATTGTCCGACCTATCGTCACCTAAACAGACCACAAGTGCGGACGAAGTGCATCGTCCGGACACATCGTCCACTACTTTAAGGATCTCCTAGTATCTCTGCGGACTAATGCCACGGACGAAGGCCTTCGTCCGCACCATTAAGGAGCTCCCGGTACCTCTGCGGACGAAGGCCTTCATTCACACCTTTCGTCCGCAAGACAACAAATAGTCTTAGTAGTTGTGCGGAAAGAAGCTTCGTCCGTAAGATCCAGAAATGCCATTTTTGTGCACTTAAAACACCACATTCTCAGAAATCCAACACTTGACCATTTCCAATAAGCGAACGTCATTCACAACAACTGAGCAAAACCATACTCTATCATAACTGATACTTGTAAATCAGACTTGTGCTACGAGCACCATATTAGACGGGCATACATCAAATCAGATACTACGAGTACTGTTCTTGCAACACAACACATAATTCACACAATCGAGCTCAATTAACTATTTTCGGCTCTAAAGCAACTGCTAACAACCCTAAACTATTAACATGTTAGACATGGTCAGACTTTCCACGGGTCAATATATCTAACCCCCTGGATGACACGACTAGAGATTTTAAGGATACATCATGTTATTTCATCGTTACATTGGTGAACTCCACAACGACTGTTAGCAGCCCTAACTATTAACATGTTAGGAATTAGGGAAAAATAATAGAAGGTCATCGTCTCGGGGTTCAAGCGGTATAGAATTTGGGACACATCTTGCTATTGAATCATTCATAGACAAGAGCTCTAGGTTGAGAATAATCACATACTGACTTTATAGAATACACAAACAAACAATTAACCAAATAGCAGATGCAGATAATTCAGGCAAACAAAGCATACAACCATGCAAACCGAATTCAACGCTTCATACAATTTTGATGCAATAAAATTAGTGTAGAAATCATTTCATCGCATTTCCATAACTTCACAGAAATTCCATTTCATGCTTTTTGGACAGAAAATTCAAAAGTGTAAGAACCTTACCGTAAACGCTTAATCACAAACTTCAAAGATCACTTTTCTCCCTTTTGCCCAGAAAGTCAGAACTCCACTCTGATGGCAATAACTCAAACTAACTGTTGAATTCCAATCTCCACCGTTCAGTTTGTAGTCATAGAAGTCTTCTAACCTTGGTTACAAATTGCGAATGATCCCTAAGTAGGAAGTCTTAAGGTTGCAATGCATAAATTCAAGCCTAGTATATCTTTCTTTCCCTTTCTTCTATTTCTTCTAAGTAAAATTCAGCAAAAACTACCCTCTGCCCACCTTTCAAATCCTAACTCCCTTTCTCCTAACATAACCAACTACTAACTAACACCATTTATTAACACTTAGGACCCTCTACTTCCTATTTATGCCATTACACCACAAACATAACATAATAAAAAAATTAAGAGCAAGTAAAAAGCAAAACAAAATAAAAAAGTTACGGGTATTACAAAAGTAGCTAACATATTGGTGTTGGAGACATAACTTGACAAACTTTGTGGTTTAATCATTTGTCTATTTTGCAAACAATTAACAGTTGTTAGTTATAAAATTAATAGTTGTTTGTTAATAAATTACTAGTTATTATCTATTAAACTAACATTTTTTATATAATAAGTTCATTGAAACAAAATTAGCACCAAAATACCATCCGCATAAACATCATTTCATTATGTTGGAGGGTTTTGGGTATGTGGGTTTGTCCAAGTCGGAGGGTTTTCAAGTCCGTGGGTTAGTCATGTCAGAGGGTATGCAAGTTTGTGGGTTACTCATGGAAGATCAAAATTGCTGCCAGCATTCTCGTAGCTCGTTTTATTTTTCCTTTTTCTGTTGACATGAATAACCGAAAATATAACAAGAAATGGTAAGACGAAGAAAGAGTAAACAATAACTTGGAAAATTGGGTAGATTTTCGCTCGGCATCCTTTTATGCCCGTTGCTCTACATCCTTTAATGCCCCTAATCGAAGACAATTAGCGTCTTCAACCATTCTTTTGATGGCAGCCTTCTTTTTGCTCAATAATCAAAGACGTCAACATCAACAAACTAACATGCTAAAAGTATTAGAGGAATAGAGCCTAGGGGTATTGAATGATTTTTTTTTTATAAAATGGAATTATCCGGTATATCATTTGTTTTATCTTGTAAATGTGCATTTTTTTAAGCCAGGTTTTACTTGTATGTAGAATAAGTAAAATATAAGGCCTTATGTAATAATTTACCTTTTCTTTTTATCCCCTTCTTGATATTTCCCTAAATTTCTAAAATTATGGACCAAACTAATGTCCCCTAGGTATTATGAACTAAATGAAATAAAGTCACTTATATACTTTTTTGAAGGAAAGTACAATAATATTTACACATTTACATTTAGAATGATGTTATAGGTTCAATTAAGAGACAAATTATTCCCTTATGGATGACTGTATTCACAAAGAATGAAATACATTAAGCTAATGTACGGTTCTCATGAACCTTTTGAAATTCTAGCCTCTTATTCACTAAAGAAATTTCATGAAGTTGTTGCTTCGCTGATTTTGACTTTTTCTGCTTTACTGCAGGCTTGTCCTAAGGCTTTGCATTTTTTGGTTTAGTCACCATTTGAGACTTCTTAGGAGAGTTCTCAGGTCAATTTACTGGATGATTAACTGTGATACCCGAGAATTTTTTGTCCTAGTATTTTGCATGAATTTATGTGATGATACGTGTTTAATTGTTTTATGTGCTAACTTCACTGGATGATTAATTGTTGCATGTTTTAGGAATACTTACTATTTCAGATTTTCGGTATGTCTGAATGATAAGTTATGAGCGATTATGGTGCTTGTAGCACAATTTCTGATGTATAAGTGGCTGAGATGGAAGCGTATTTTATGGCATGTTAAGCTTATGTTTTGGTCAAAATTAGTGTTTTGGGAAGGGATGTTTGGAAAATCATAAATGAGATTTTCTTAGTTATATTGTACTGAAAAATGGCCTTTCTAAACCTCGGGTGTCCCCTCTGGTCGAACGGACTGATCATTCATAATCAAAGAGAGAAGATGAGACTACTGTTAGAGATTCGGACGACATCCGGTCGACATCAGGTCGACCGGGATCCCCTTCACTTCATCCGGATGACTGCAGACGATGGACCTAGACAAATGCATCATCCGGAGCCTTTTCGGACTCTTATCTGTAATGTTTCCTGTCATGTTGAAGTTATGTATGTTCTAAGTTATTATGTAATGTTGCCAAGTGTTTTGCAAGCATTTAAAGGTTGTTTTAAGATATGTTATGTCAAGATATGCTTTCAATTTTTTTGGGAAAGTCGGGTATGTTTAAGTGTCATTTGATACTTCATCCCAATGGAGATTGATCCTTACTGGGCTAGTGTAGTAGATCATTCCTTTACCTCTATATGTTTTGCAGATGATTATGTTGATGGTGCTCTTGAGGAGTCTTGGGATGGGAATTTGAAGAGTAAAACCTGAACTGATATTATGTAATAGTTGAAATACCCAAAGGGAAGAAACTTAGAGATGGGGGGAGGAGGGGGTGAATAAGGTTCTCAAACGTTTTCTCTTTTTTACCAAATTCATTTCCTAAGTGATCTCCTTAGTAACAAATATGTTCATTAAGAATATAAAGGTGATTTAAAGTATAAAATAGTTATGTGACTTATGTGTTAAATGCAATACATATGAACTCATGAGGACAATGAATATGATCAAGGTATTGTCTAAGTCAAGAGTCCTATATGCAAAGCTTGAAAGAACAAACAACACAAGTCACATAGACTAACACTTATGCAAGATATATAAAGCTTGTAAAATTATTAAGTGCAAGTCTTATAGCCAAGTCAAGGCAAGATATAACAAGCAATTAATCTAACTCCTAATAAACAATATAAGCTCATACCAACAAGTTCTTATGAGATAATAACACAATTAACCAAGTAAGAATTTTAAAGTAATGAGGTAGAGTTAGAAGATCAAACATAAGGATTTAGAGTGGTTCGATCACAAAGATCTATATCCACTACCTTAGGACACACCCAAGGGTTTTGACAAATTCCGCTAGGTTGTCTTGAGAGTGTTTTATACGGAAGGACAAAACCAACGCATGGTCTTTTATGCACAAATGCAACCTTCCAAGGGAAAGGCCAACACATTGAGCCTTTTATGCACAAATGCAATCCCACTTCACCCTTGAGAACTCTTTCTCTAATCTAGTCTACTAAGCGAGAAGGTTTTACGAACACATCAACCGTACTTCACTTTCGGGGGTTCACCACTCACTATATTTCCTACAATTACAAAAAAGATACACTCCACACATGAGGTAAAAAACTACCACTCTCACAAACAAGACTAACCACTCAACCATTTACAAAGAAAGATGAGCCTCAACAAATGAGACTTTACAATTTAAGCTCAATAGAACAAATCCCTTAATGGATTGGATAATTACAATTGAAAGCTCTAATCAAACTGAGAATATAAAACATGTGTATGTGAAACTCTTTCTCAAGAATGAAATGTTTTGATGAAAGATTGGAAGTATTTAGCTTATCAAAATGTTTGATTTGCTTGCTTAAAATTTGTTTATCACAGGTCCTCTAATGGTTTGAGCAAAGAACAAAAATCAGCCTTAAAAGCTATTTATAGAGGCAGAAATTCACAAGCAAATCGAGTTACAACGGCTATATTTTTGCTTTGACAGGACAGCTCCGGTCGACCACCATCAGGTGGGTAGTATGGGGTGCTTTCGAGGCAAGATTAAAAAGCTTCTGGATAGATCTCGGCCGACCGCAAAGGGTGGTCTGGTAGTCCAAATCAAAGGTTCGGTCAACCGACATATAACATGGTCGTTCGAGATAAAATAGACGTTGGAGTCTTGAAACATTCAAAATTTGACTATGGACAAAAACAACCTCAGTCGACCGGAAAACACATGTCGGCTGACCAGACTTCATCAGGTCGTCTGTACTTTATATCAAAAGTGTTTTTTTCACTTGGTCACATTTCTAATGTTCTAAAACTCATGCCTAAGTGTTTTTCAAAGTCTTTTAAAATACGTTTAAGACCTTATGCATTGACCAAAACTTAACATATGATTTTCAAAACCTTTTGAAAGATTGAATCAAAGTAAATATGATGGTTTTGAAAACATGTAAGAGTATGAGCTTCATCATACAATAAACTAGTATTCTAAATATAAGATTAGTCACAAGGGATATACCTATGTAGCATATGACTAATTTTAAAGGTCTTCAAGTCTTGTAGATGTGTAGAAACTTCTTTGAGCTTTGCTTGAAGCCTGGATCAACCTCTTCATGTGATGAAGTTCTTTGTAGTCTTCTAAGGTGTAGCACCGTGGACTTCAACACTTCAAGGCTAAGAGCATACCACTTGATATTTCAACTTTGAATTGAGTAGCTCTTAACTCTTGTTCTTTTTTCTTGACTTTGCAATTACTTCCAATGCATTGTGGATGTACTTCAAGCTTGTGCCATGGAGTCTTGCAAAGTGTAGCTTCTTCTATGTTTTTAGCATCTTGGACTTCAACACTTCAAGGTTAAAATCTTACTTAGTGATGTTTTTCAATGTGATATTGTGTAGCTTTTAACACATGGTCTTCCTTATTTTCATTGCAACCAATTCCAAGGCAATGTGTAGTCCATTTCAAGTTTGTGCCATGGAGTCTTGCAATGTAGCTTCTTCTTGAATGAATCCTACATGTTTTAGTATCTTCAATGTAGTAGGACTTCATCTTTGATGTTCATAGAAACTTTTATTTCAATTTCATCAATGCAAGTGTGAGTATATAGACCATATCATCAAAACGCAAGCTCACAAAAGCATTAGAACTTCTCAATGGTTTGTTATCATCAAAACTATATTGATCACATTAGCCCTTAAGGCTTACAATAGTCATGTTAAAGCTTTTCCTTTAGTTGAGCATTAGTGAAATGATATTTATTAATGAAATTTAAGAATGATATTGAAGTTTTATAATTAAGTTATAAGTTATTCAGTTTATGTTTATGGTATGAAGATATATATTATGTTATGTGTTCGGTGTTTCATTGGTAGATAAGATGCTACCAGGTCACCCTCTGGTTACAGGGTGTGATACTAACTCCATTATTTCCCTCTAGCCCACCCTTAAGTATCAGCTCTTTCATAATGAGCGGTAGAATTAGGAAACCGCGAGCCATGCATATCAGTTGATTCACTCAACGAATTTACAGGCACATCTTTTGAAGAATGAAGTTTAAGAGATCCAGACACATCATCTATAGTAGAGGGTTTAAGAGACCCAAGCACATCATCTGAAGAACGAGGTTTATCAACAAGCACACGTACACACACGGACACAAAAGGAGGCGATAAGATATCAATATGAGTCATAGTCTGTGGTATCTTTCTAGATGAAGCTAACTTGCGTAACAAGTTTGTGACTTCTGCGTCAGCCCCATGGGTTCAACAAAAGATATTAGTTGAGGGTGCCCGTCTAAATGGACGTGCATAACATTCTTAAGAGTGGTAAATTAAAAAAAGAAAATCTTGAGGGTTCCTGCCCCGCCCGTTAACCAGTCTAACCAACCTATTTGACATTGCTACTCTTAGGCTCTTTTCCTTCTAGTCTTCTACCGTTGATATTATTTGATCGATTGAGATATGAATTTGAGCCATACCTTGTACGGGTGTAGGGGGAGTATCTCCTAGCCTTTATTATGGAAATACCACCGCGTTGCTAATGGTCTTTGATGGAGCTTGGTATGCCTGAGTGGGTGACACACACCTTATCCGTCATTTCGAGTGGATTTGTGATGTCTAGATCCTTTCCCAGACGACGAAGAGTATCCACAGATCTTTGTTTGCCCGGTCAACGAAGAGTCTCACTAGAATTTTGTTTGCCCTGAAAAGGAAGAGTCCCTCAATTTTGCTAACATGTTATGTAAATACATTTCTGTTTTGGTTTAATATGATATGCAGAACGATATTTAATTTGGTGCTAATTTGGTTTTATTGTTGGTTTGGAATTTTGCAAACTAGGATGACTTTTGTAAAATTTTGTTACCCTATTATGTAAAGACATTTTCATTTTTGTTTAATCTGATATGCAAATTGTAATTTGGTGCTAATTTAGTTTTACTGAATTTATTTTAATTTTTATTTTATATAAAACAACTATTAGTTTTATATATAACAATCTTTATTTTAAGTTGTAATAATTGTTAGTTTAAAAAATAAAAACTGTTAGTTTAAAATAACAAAACTCAGTGTAATATATAACAACTTTTAGTTTCAGATGTAACTTCCGTTAGTTTAAAACTTAACAACTATTAATTTCAGACATAAAACTGTTATTTTAACATATATATCCTATGAGAATAAGAGCTAACAAATGTTGTTTTCATATAAAAATTGTTAGTTTAAAATGTAACAGCCTTAAGTTTCATATAACAACTTTTAGTTTAAGATGTAACAACTGTTAGTTTAATATGTAACAACTTTTAGTTAAGGTTTAACAATTGTTAGTTTAACAATAACAAATTAAATATTAGTTCAAAACATAACAACTGTTAGTTTCCGACTTAACAACTGGTATTTTACCATATAACAACTATTAGCTAACTATTTGATATATGTCCTCGACATTGAAACCTACGCCATTGACATGAAGTACAAGTCACATGATTTCACAAAGATTATTATGTGAGTGAAGAAAAGAGATATGACAATGATAACTAACCCCCACATGATATAAACAAACCCCAAGGTGAGAACCCAAAAACAGAACTATCCACCATACCATAACAAACTCCAGATCTAAACTAACCCCCATACCATAACAAACCTATATATTTGATAAAGAACAACAATTCCCCATATGTGAAATAACACCACAACATAACTAACCCCTAGAACATAATAGAATTAACCCCAAGTTCAGAAATAATCCATGGATGTGAAATAACCCAAGATCAGAAAGAACAACCAAATACCCTCTAACTTGAATAACCCACATACTTAAATATTGAGTAACCCACAGACCTGGACACCCAACTCTCAGTCCATGAATAACCCCCAAGAACTTGCCGACTTGAAAGTTTCGGACATATAGATAAGAATCCTAATTGCTTTCATGCATTGGCGATTTTTGATGGGTGGTTAGGTAATATTATTTTTATAACTGTTTCGTGTGACCATGGATTTTCACATGCATTGAGTAACCCACACACCAACTTGAGTACCCACAAACATAGAAACCCTCCGACTTGAGTAACCTAGAGACATAAATCTCCAACTTGGGTAACCACATATATGAAATCACTTCGATATGAGTAATCCACGTATATTAAAACACTCTGACTTGAGTAACACATACCTACAAACCCTCTGGCTTGAGTAACCCACAGATTGTTTTAGTTTGTTTTGATCAGGTATTCATTTAAATTTTCTATATTCAATTTGACTCTAAAGTCCCGCTTTTGTTTTCGCCAGTAAACATTTGTTAAATTGTTTGTTTTTGTTGGGATTGGTTTAAAAAAATTCCAAACATTCTATAGTTTGTAATGCGTTTGTTACAATCTGTGTTTTTGTGTTCTGGGCAGCTATTTCAATGATTACGAAATTACCAGTTGTCTGTTACTAAATTACCAGTTGTTATATATTAAACTAACAATTGTTATATAATAAACTAATTAAAACCACATTAGCTCCAAAATACCATCTACATAAACGTCATTTCATTATGTCAGAGGCTTTTAGGTATGTGGGTTTGTCCAAGTCGGATGGTTACTTATGTAGGAGGGTTTTCAAGTCTTTGGTTACTCATGTCGGAGGGTATGCAAGTATGTGGGTTACTCACGGTGGATCAAAATTGCTGCAACATTCTCGCAGCTCGCTTTTTTTTTTCCCGTTTTTCGATGACATAAGTATCTGAAAATATAACAAGAAATGGTAAGACGAAGACATAGTAAACAACAACTTGGAAAATTGGGTAGATTTTCGCTCGACATACTTTAATGCCCGGTTTTCTACATCATTGCCTCATTGAAGACATTTAGCGTCTTCAACAATTCTTTTGATGGCAGTCAGATTTTTGCTCAATCAATCAAAGATGTCGACGGTAGAAGACTATCAGACTAAAAGTATTACCGTAATGTCATTCCTTTGATGGAAGTAATTTTTTTCTCAATCAATCAAAGTCGTCGACAATAGTAGACTAGCAGGCTAAGATTATTAGAGGAATATGGCTTAGGGGTATTAAATGATTTTTTTTTAAAAAAAAAATAATCCGGTATACTCCTTTTTTCTCAAGTAAAATTCATTGTTTTTATTTTTAAGAAAGGTTTTACTTGTATGTATTAGATAGATTTGTAGTGTATGATTATGAGAGATTTTCTTCTTTGGAACTGATTTGTAGTATAAAAAAATTGAAAACATAAATTAATTAAACAACACACACACATACACACATAAATTCATTAACGAATGGGAGAAATACAGGGAATTGCAACAATTAAAAAATATGGGGGACTGCAACGGTAAAAAAAACGAAAAAAAAACAATGGGAGATTGCAATAGTAAAAAAAAAAATGGGAGATTGCAACAACTGACCTTCAAAGCTCTTAAAACACTCATTTCCAATAAAAAAGAGTAACTCAAAACTATTTTTTTTTCTAGGCAACTAACAAGTTTCTTTAAATGCTTATATCAATTAGGAGATATTTCTTCATTGGTAAACCAAATTCAAACACACCCTAAGATGCAGAGTAACATTTCTCTATTGCACGAAGATAAACTTATTTTTACTTTATAGCAAGATTAAAAATTAATCATGAAGGACTAATACTAAATTTTAGAATAAAACTTGATCCTTGATACTAAGCATTCGTTTCCAACCAGGTGAACAAGAGGGAGTCGTACTCGCAACTGCCACTTCCTGAACAAAAAAATCTCATATATATATATATATATATATATATATATATATATATAAGAATAATAAAAAAAACATATATAAATTTTGACTTCTATCCATAAACAAAAAATCCTAGAATTAAATAGCTACCTTCCAGGTCAATGTGCGTTTGGTAGAACTAGAAAGTTTAGTCACGTCTCTTTTTATACCTTACACACTCACACTTATTTTCCTCAACAAGAGTCTCTCTCTCTCTCTCTCTCTCTCTCTCTCTCTCTCTCTCTCGCATGTCTCTTTCCCCCTCTCTTGTTATCATCGAAAAAGAAAATGGCACAACTTTCTGATGATCTAATTATTGAAATCTATGCTTCCATTGAAGGTTTCAGTTCAATGTAAGTGTTTGAATAAAAAGTTTGAGATCATAATCTCAGATTCGACGTTTGAATACAAACTTGCTATGTGGTCCAGTAGAAGTATTGATTATGTGCTTCACTACTCAATCCTTTACAAGGGTAAATCAATTTACAAAATTCCTCTTCAATCTCATGGAATCAAAGACAACACATTGGCCTTAGAGAGATACTCCCGAGGCCCTACTTTACCTGCTATATTAAGTTCGTGTGGAGGTATGTATGTATAAAATATTTGCAATTTGATTGATTTCGTATTTTAAAATTCTTCAATTTTCTCAGTGTAGAAGGGTAGGTTATCTCTTAGGATTTGAATCGATTGAATTGAATGTTTAATTTGTCCAATAAATAAAAGGTAAAATAAATATTGGTGACCTTAAATTTGGGAAAAAGTAAATATTTTCTTCCTCGGGATTTTTCCTCCGAACTTAATTTTCTATGCATAGTTGGTAACGGAAAGTTACACGTAATATCTTCTATGAGTTTTGACATTCTCATTGTACTTGATTTTAGTTAAAAAAAAATATACAAAATTATGTTGACATATTACCCTTTTCCTTACTTTGCATCTCCTTCATCAATTTTATTCTTCAAGAAAGATGTATGGAACAACAATGTCAACCTTCACCCTCTAAACATTTAAACCCCTTCAATTCAACTACCGAATTTCATATTTTTCTCTTTGACAGACACGCAACTATCAAATTCTCCAATTTAGAAGAGATTCTAGCTTTTAATCTTTTGGTTATACTTTTATTTTTAACACCTCTAGATCTGCTTACCCCCACCCCTTCTCTAAGGGTAGTGAGATTATTCCATTACAACTAGATTTCTCCAAGGCTAACTCTGGACAGGAGCTATGGTGGAAGAAGGATGATGAATTGGCGGTGGTGGTGGATTGTTTGAGCGGGTCGGGTCTGTTTCAATCGGGACTGGTCAGATCAATTGGGGTAGAATTGTTTAATTGAAGGATATATTGATATTTTATCATTTTTAGGTAAAAAAAAATAGAAACATAGGCTGGAATTTTGGCCAGATTTTCGTTTTCATTGCCAAAAAGTGCTAAAAATATTATTTTTGACCAAACTCTGAAATGTCGAAATAGTTGGTGCTCATTTAGTGCATATTACTCTTTTAATTTTAACATCTCTAGATCTGCATACCCCCACCCTTTCCCCAATGGCAGTTAGATGATTCCATTACAACTTGATATTAGAGTAGATTGTTTTTATAGTAATTGTCATTGCATTTATCTTTTTTGCATTGTTCCTATGTTAAAAAATTCTTGAATTCTATATTATTTAATATTAATATCTCATGCAAGAAATTATTACAGGGATTCTCTTGCTCAAGTTTGGGCTCAAGTCCTTTGTTGTCTTCAACCCAACAATTGGAGCATATCGATTAATACCATCAATTGAGGCTACATGTATTGGCTTCGCTTACCAACTCACAGATCCTTCCGCTTATAAATTGGTATCTATTTATGAGACATCTCAAAGATTTTATGAATTTAAGATATTTGATTATGATGCAAATAGCTGGCGAAAATCATCTACAAGATGCCCATCAAATGATATCCAGTTTGTTCAAGATCAACAAGCTGTGTATGTAGACGATTGCTTGCATTGGCTTAAAGAAGACGGTGAGACTTTCGTATTCAACGTAAAGAACGAACTCTTGAAGATTATCAGGAAGCCTGAGATTATTGTTGATGACAATTCAAGTATACGGTTCAGTGTCCACTCATGCTTAGGAGTCAGTCAAGATCATCTCATCATGGCTATTTCAAGTGGAAATGACATATGTATTTATGTCTATGATTTTGTTCAAAGTCAATGGAGATTAGAAAGAAGTATCCCTCTTCCAGAGAATAGCAATCCAGTCTTTTATGATGGCAACGTTTTGATATACCGAACAGGATCCACGAAGAAAGAGATATTTGTGTATGAAGTTGCAGCGAATTCATGGAGGAAGATCGGTTCGTTTCCATATTGGTCATGTGCAACACAAACAATTAGGACTTTCTTTAAAACACCGATGAAAATTCCGGGTAGCAACTACTTGAGGGAGAGGAAGAATGAACGTCTAATACCAGTACAAGTGCTTTCTCGTTTGCAAAAGTTCTTAAAATAGTTGTATTTTATTGTTAGATTTATTATTTATATAATTATCTTTTTAGACAGATACACTTTTATTCCAATGAATTAGGTTGTTTTTTCTAATGCATATTCTTCTTAATTTGCATTCCTGCTGAATACACACACATAAACTTGTAATGTGCACACATAAAATGTCATGAATGTTAAATGAAAGAAGTATGGTAATATAAATATAAATCAAAATATTTTTTTAGTTTGGCTTCTATGATGCCTTTTGGCTTTGATTTAACCACTAGTTTCTCCAATTTTACGATTTAACCAATAATAGAATGAAATAATTATATTTACCCTACTTATTAACAAAAACTAAACTACTTTCAATCAAATTATAATATTGAGTGGTTTGCATTGAATTATCAACTTCAACATCAAGATAGAATGTAGAGTACATTCCTTCCTCCCATTCCATACAGAATATCCAGACTCGTGATCGTCTATGTGAATGCTTCCGGTAATCAATCCTAAGCCCGTTCATAGATGAGGCTTTTTATCCTAATTCGATTTCTAATTGGATTCGGGTTAGATGGGTCGGGTCGGGTCAGTAACTTCAATGGGTAGGAAAGGTGGATAAAATATGACAATTTTCCGTTAATGACAGAAGCATGTGCGGACCATGTGAATTTTTTTTTCCTGAATTGATGTCGGATTCAATAATTTGACATATTTGGCAGCCCGTAAATCGGTCATGCTAAAAATAGTCTAATAAAAAGTTATTGCTAAATATCGAAAAACGTAAAAATTGTCAGCGCATTAAATAGAGAATATCTCGTAACAGTTATTATCTATTAAACTAACAATTGTTATATATAATAAACTAATAGTTGTTATAAAATAAATTCTTTAAAATCAAATTGGCACCAAAATTACATCGAAAACAATCAATCTTAAACAAATAAGTTCCTCTTAGAGAAACTGTGATTGGTGGCATGATAAATAATTGCTTATTTCTTTCTGTATACTAACCAGACAAAAACTCTAGGGAAAAAAATTGTCGGGTTATTATACGTAAAGAAATAAGCAATTATTTTATCATGCCACCAGTTAAAGTGTTAGAGTTTACATTTGATATAGGTGCTCAATTTGATTGGGCAGACTCAATTGGATTGGGCAAAAGACCCGGTCGATCGAGAGCTGTCTCGGATTGACCGAACTTTTGGTCACCCTGGTCAGTCGAGAACCATTTCTGCATTCGACCGGACCAGTTAGACTTGGTCAAAATCGGCACATCTACATGTGTGAGGTAGTGTGTGGAGTGGGAGAGAAATAAGGGAAGAGTGGGGTGAGTGGGTAATTCCACTTACCCCACACTAGATGAAAATAGTTTCATTCAAGCATTACACAAGTCTTGAAATCTCTCTCTTTTTCTCTCTACTCTAGCCGAACCAAAAGAAAGAAAATTACTAATTTTTCTTCTTGGTTTTACACATTCCCAAGAACACTTCAAGAGACAAGAAAAATATGATTTTCCTAGTTCTTAGATTTTCGATTTTTTTTAAGTAATATATACTTTGTGGATTCCGGGAAAAAAGTGTTTTCCACCTTCGTAGTTATTAGAATAGCATATGAAACACGGAGTAACAAGCAAAAAAGTTTGTGTGTGGATACCAGGAGAGACAGGAGTCAGTTGGTTGTTGTTGGTGATTCTTAGTAGCAGAATCCGGGCATCGTCGATTAGATCGACTTAAAGGTATCCACACAAGGTTTTGGTTCTTTCTCGTCAGTAGATCCTCTAAAGGAACGTAATCCCGCTCTTTTATTTCCGCTGTGTTTTGGGTATTACGAATTTTTCTTTTCACAAAAGGAGGTTGGAAAGATGGTTTAAAATTTCTAAGATGGTTTCCCAACATAATAGGCAAAATCAACTAGTTTTGATTTTACAATAAAAGTTAAACAACTAGTTATAACTTCACCATGAATTGATGAAAATAAACTGCATCCTTGCTCCAAAAGTCTTCTGCTCCACTCCAAGCACCGAAGTTGTCTTCGTTGTAAATTACATAAAATAAAAATGAAACTTCTGGTTAATAAGTTACTATAAACATGGAATTGAATCAAACTCATAAGACCGGTACTTTTCCTTAGAGGGAAACATAAGAAATATGATGAAAATAAACATATTATCTTTCATAGAAGGGAAATGAGGGAAAAAGGGCAACTCAAGATCAACCCATGATAACACAACACATTCTGGTCTTGAAGATATCAAGTAGTAAAATTTAACCTTTACTCTTCAACTTTCATTTCCAGCTTCTCTTTAGCATTTAGATCCTTCTCCAATTGCAATATCTTATTCAAAGCTGCCACCTCCTCTCTCTGCACATTTGATATGTCATTTTGTGAAAAGAATTATTCGAACAATGTAACTGTTTAAAGTATAATGACCAAGCATTGGAAATAAATACTAGGGAAATAAAGAATAATAAGCATGATTTACAGTTATTTACCTTTTGTCACACCACGTACCCGGGTGATGGCCTGGCAGCACCTCATATGCCAGTGAGGCACAGAACCCAGAGCACAAAGATAAAGTCCATTATATCATTTATGAAAAGGGAAACTAACATTCTTACAATATCATCAGAGTAAATGCATAAGTTTAACATTAAAGTGAAAAGCAAGTCATTACTAAGTGTGATTACATATTAGAAGTTCCAAAGAAAGACTAGTTCCACTATTACATATTCATTATGGAGATCACTCGTCATATTCCCCATCGCAAGCTTCCTTGTACACATCATCATCAATCTCATCATCTGCAAGTAAAAGAAATTAAAGGCGTGATCTATGAAGTTCAGTAAGCATCAACATCCTTGGGATGAAATATCAAATAAGACACAAAAGTTCCCATTTCCCAAAACCATTCGAAAACACTTGAAACAAACTGGAATTAACACAATGACACAACAATTGTAATACAAAGCATAGAACCCACAACACACTAGCCATTGTCACAGAATATAAGAGAACTCAAAATTGGCCAACAGAGACCTCCGACGAATGTCGCAATATCGTCTGTAGCCAAATGATCGTAACCCCTGACGATGTGCATCGTCCGCACACCCCCACGAGCGAAGCTACGGATCAACCATTTGTCTGCAGGTATACTTTGTCGGACGAAGCAGCAGACGAATGGTAGGGCGATCCATTCGTCTGCAGCTTGTAGAAACTCAGATTGTCGGTACAAAACACATGTAAAATGTCCATTTCTGAAATCCAACATTCCCAATCCCAAAAGACTCATTTTAGACTCAAATGCACATACAACAACAATACCAAAACAAGAGCAAGTAAGACATAAACTATACTCGCCGAAATCCAATATCTATACATCGGAAATGTGACACAAACATCATGTGTTGTTCATACCAACATACGGACATACACAACGTTAGACCTTCGAATATAATTCATGCTATGATTCAACGAATCACACGACCGAGCTCAATTCTCTATTCACAACTCTAAATAAATAATCTAAAATGGTCCCCACTTATAACCAAGAAGGGAAAGACATCAGAGTATGCAATACATGGGTCCAGTATTAAGGAATCATTCATATTGTGTCATCGCTCACCACCGTGGACTCCACAATGACCATTTGTAGTCCCTAATTTACAATCTCAATTAGGAGGGGGCTTAGAGACAAAGACAGAGAATCGTGAAGTCTCGGGTTCAACGACAACACTCATATACAATTGAATGAAGCATGCAATGAGGTCTATCCTAAACAAGAGCTAGCATTTATGACTCAAAAAACAGGGAAACTTGACAACACAATAATCAAGATGAAGTATGCTACTGACGTGCGCAATTTGATTCAATGCTTCAATACACATTAATGATTAATTTAACATTTCATCCTATGAAATAAAATATTCTTTTAAATCCTTCCAACACAAATCAACAGAACTTTAAACTACACATTTCATGAGGTTTAGTACAGAAAAGGTAAGAGTGAAGATCCTTACATGAAATTATAAGCAAGTAAACACAAATATGGAAATCCTAGAAAATCAGCGGCCTTCCTACTTCAAATTTTTATTTTTTTTGGAAGTGCTTAGCAGATTTTATTGAATATGAAAAATAATTACTTATGGGTTGATCAGGAGGCCTTTATAGCCGGGACCCCCTAAGAATCCAAAACTATCAGACCCCTTGTAGCCATGGGGAGTGAACTACAAGAGGTAAAGAATAAATGTGATTTGGTATTACATTCCAAATTAGCTAAGCTATCCGCTACCATATTTGCTTGTCGACAAATGTGTGTAACCGGTATAGTCGCCACCAGTTTTCGAGCAATCTGAAGCAGCCATCAAGTTCCCAACCTGCAATGGCATATTTGTCAATTGCTCTCTTAATAATCAATGAGTCTGTCTGAATTAAATTAACCATCTAGTTCATTTGTTGTGCCGCTGTAAGGCCATGAATCAAGGCTAGGATTTCAGCCCTAGTGTTGGTGATTTCCTCACCTATATAATCTGCTCCTGCTGCAATAAAATGACCAGTGCCAAAGCGCAAAATCCACCCCAATGATGCACTCCCAGGATTTCCTCGGGACGCTCCATCTACACTCAAAACCACATAGTTCGGAGGCCAAACATCCTGTTTCCATCGAACTGCAATAGGCCGCTTAAGTCTATGGTGTATCCTCTCATGCCATGGTATTCTTCTAGCTTCAAAGTAAACTGCCAAAAGCTTATCAAATTTATGTGTAAGCTGAGATGCCGATGTCGCAAGGCCCTCGAAAAATAATGTGCACCTCGATCGCCAAAACTGCCATAGAACTAAAGTTGACATAAAAAACAACCTCCTAACCCTTTGCCCTGTTCTTGACATCCACCAAAACAAGTGCATTGCCATAGGTGACCAAAAGCTGCGATCTGGAATAGAAAAATCTGCCTTATGTGAGGCATGATTCCACAAATGTCGCGCAAAGTCACACTCCACAAATTCATGTTCTATGGAATCACTCCCCTTTGAACAAGAACATCTAGTGACAAGATTAAATCCGTAATACATTTTCCATTGGCAAAAATTAATTAATATACTTCCAAAAAACAAAGATAAGTGTAGAGGCAAATCTTTAGACCATAACAACTTACGAGTAAAGGATGCCACTGCCCCTCCTCAACACAAATCAATTGCCGAACTCAGCGAAAAGTTTCCATCTGATTCTAGACGCCACACCAACTTGTCCGGCTCCTTCCTTATAACAACTTATGGGAGTTCCTACTTCAATTACTTTCTCCTGGAATTCCAAACGCAGTTCCTCCATTTCTCATGCGTAGCCCTTTCGATTACCTTTGAAATGCACTAAAGAACGTAATTTTCAGATTTTCTTCTTTCTTTTTCTCTAACTTCTTTATTTTTCTCCTAGCCTCATTTCCTCTGGTTTTTCCAGCACTAACTACCAAGGAGACAAGCTTTTCAAAATGTGCCAAACTAACCCACAAATCTCTAGTTTCACACACTTAAGTCCTTGATGTTACGAACTACATAAAAGAAACTCTCAACAATTAATGTTACTCATATAACACATAAAATCAAATGACCAAGAGCAATTTTCTTCTGTGGTACTGATTTGTAGTGTAAAACCTTTGAAAACATAAATTAATTAAACAATACGCACATACTTACACACACAAATTCATTACATGTACCGGGTGAGTGCTTCAATGACATGTGTTTTTTCCGGTTATATGTATCGGGATAATACTCTAGCTAATTATAATCCCTAAATTGAACCGAGGATTCGATTGGTTTTTTCCCAAGATGTTGAGTCTCATTGGATCTAGTATATGTTCAAGGTTTATGTGACCACCATATGAATATTTACATTTAGTTTGGGAATCTGATGAAATTTTGTTTATCATTTTATATGCAATGTTTCCTTTTATAACGAGTGAACGGTTGTTGTAATCAAATCTTATGTCAATCGCTTTGTATAAATCTACACTGATGACCATGTAAGATTTGAAATTATTTTATGTATTTCAATTTCTTTTAATGTATCATATGGATTTTGAAAATTATTAATTTGTTTGTGTTGTTTGTGCATGTGAAGAAATCAGTAGAAATTATAGATCGAGTGTTGAAGGAGAATATGCAATTTGTGTTTGGGACCCATATGATAGAGGTCCCCTCCATTTTAGAACCCAAAGTGTTGTAGAAGATCAGGGTTAAATTCCTCTTCCGGAACAAGCATACAAGTCCGGTAATCTTGAACTGTCCTTCATTGAGACCATCCTTATAGAAAATTGTCCTCTCTGGTTACTGAATGGTTACACTACAGAAAGAAATAAGCAATTCTTTGACCATGCCACTAGTCATAGCTCCTCTATTAGGATCTTGCCAAGTTTCAAACAAATCTTGAATTAGTTTTTGCCGATAGGATTGAGCACTGACCAAACCAGCATACTTGGTAACTTTAGGCCAATCCTGGGATGCAACCACAACAATTGAAGGACTAGAATTCTCTCCAAGACAGGGATTGTAAATAAGTTGGAAGATTTTGAGAAGGTTTGTTGGTCAAAATACATTTTCCACGGTATAAAGAGAGTCGCAACACGGTGCAAAGCAAAAAAATGTTATCTATTTCCTTCCTGGCTGTGCTCCAGTTGTGGAGGCAAACACAAACCCTTCCAATTCTATTTTTTTCGCTAATTCTTTTCAATTCCAATCTCATTTTTTGGTTGCATAGGCGTTCATCTACAGTCAAGTAGACAGGAATGGATTGCATCATAAGCAACGAGATGGCTGGAGTAAGGAACATCTTCCATTGAATAAGTATGTGGTAACAAAATTACTTCGAAAACAATCGATCTGAAACAAATGTAACAACTAGAATATATTGTTGTTTGTTTTCATTCAGTTGTTAAATAATTGACATAATAATTGCTCTCCAAAATGAAAATGTGTTAAATCAAGAAATATGGAACGACCAAAAGGGATCAAATGAGTTTCGAAATATGGTTTAAAGTTTCTAGGATGGATTCCCAACACAATAAGCAGAAGTAACTAGCTTTGATTTTACAATAAAGGAAAAACAACTAGCTATAGTTAATACACATTACTTTCACTCTTATTGCAGGAATAAGCAACGACGACTCCATATTGCAAAAATCAGTGCCCTTGACGGCACTTTATTGGATACTTCGGCTACAAATAGGGCGATTGGAGTGGACTATTTTGAAAAACTTTTCACTGTGGATGTAGCTACTCAAGAGGACCCGGGTCTTCTTGGCTTGATTCCAACACAAGTAACAGAGGCGGACAACAATGCTTTTGATGTTTTGCCCACTATGGATTAAGTAAAGGGAGCGGGTTTCAGTCTAAGTTCCTCTAGTGCTGCAGGTTCGGATGGTTTTACGGGGAAATATTTTCAGGTTTGTTGGGACATAGTAGGAGGACATGTGCTACAAGCTGTTCAATGTCAAAATCAATGGCGAGCTCATTTTTGGTTCTTATTCCGAAAGTCGCCAATTTCAGTGAGTTTCGGCCTATCTCTTTATGCTCTTTTTCAAGTAAAATCATATCTAAGGTGATAGCAATTCGATTATCTGTATTGTTGCCTACGCTCATCAGTCGTAATCAATCTGGTTTTGTAAGGGATCGAATATAACGGATAATATATTGTTGGCAACGGAAATGATGTCTTCTTTAAACAAGAAGGTGCGTGGTGGGAATTTGGTTATAAAATTAGATATGATGAAAGCTTTTGATAGAGTTTCTCATTTATGTTCTTCGCAAGTTCGACTTTGGTGATCATTTTTTACATATGCTGGGTAATATGTTGAATAATAACTGGTTTTCTGTTCTTGTTAATGGCACTCCACATGGTTTTTTTCGCTCTGGCCGTGGTGTAAAGCAAGGGGATCCCCTTTCACCTTTGCTTTTTATTCTTGCTGCGGAGGCTTTCTCATTGGGTTTGGATCGATTGTTTATGGAAGGTAGTATTGGAAGGTTTGTAGTTCCTCATTCAAATATGTTTGTTTCTCACTTGGCGTATGCGGATGATGTGGTGATTTTTCTGAATGGGGGAAAGCGAGGCCTGCAAGCACTTATGGCTTTTATCCGACGTTATGAAACATCTTCGGGGCAACGGGTTAATGATCGCAAGTGTTCTTTTTATACTTCCATGAGAACTTTACATCGGCAGCTTCTCATGATTCATAGAGTCACAGGTTTTACACATGGTAGTCTTTTTTTTTTTTTTTTTTTTTTTTTTTTTTTTTATATCTTGGCTGTCCTTTGTTTGTGGGAAGGTCGAAGGTAGTATACTTCTCAAGTCTCATTAAAAAGATTGAGGTGCGGATTGCAGGTTGGCAAAGAAAGTTATTGAGTATATGAGGGCGCTTGACTTTGATTCGGTTTGTTCTATCGTCGATGATGATGCATCTTCCTGCGGCTTCCAACCCCCTGAAGCAAGTGTTGCGGCATATAGAAAGGCTATTCTCCAATTTTTTATGGGGTTCATCTGAACATGGGCAAAACAGACATTGGATGTCCTGGTCTAGAATCTGCTGTCCAACTGATCAAAATGGTTTAGGACTTTCTACGCTATTTTCATATCATGAGGCTTTTACATATAAGTTTTGGTGGAGGTTTCAGACATCTGATTCCTTATGGCGGGATTTTCTACATGAGAAGTATTGTGCATCTCATACACATTCTGTTTTGGTAACCCCAGCTGCATGGGATTCTATGATATGGAAGAAGTTATTACTGGTGCGGTCGAAGGTGGAACAACATATTGGTTTACTGGTTCGGGGTCGTTCATTCTCATTTTGGTACGAAAACTTCACTCATATTGGTTGTCTTCAATCTATGGAGAGAGCGTTACCGGACTCAACTCCAATTTCTCATTATATTGGGGATTCTGGCTAGCAGACTGCAGCCATCCCTTTAGCTGTGGCTCGTCTTCTTCCACCCATCAGCTTTGGTGTTGGAAAGGATATTCATATATGGAAATTGGATGCAAGGGGTAAGTTCACTTTATCCTCTGTTTTGGATTTGTTACAGGTTGGTGGTGTCTCCCAATTGTCACGAAGGTATATATGGTCATCTCCAATTCCTTTATCCTTGAAATTTTTTATGTGGAGATTAATGAATAATTATATAAAATTAGATGAAGTGCGTAAAAATGGGAAACTAGTCTAGCTTCTCGATGTCATTGTGGTGATGGAGTTGAGAGTTTTTTTACATGTACTTACTGTTAGTAGTGCCCTAGGACCATTAGCACATGTTGTGCGTTTTATTATCTTTTGAGCATGTAATTGAATAGTTAATTTTGCTTTTGATTATCAAATGTGTGATTTGATAGTAAAACTCATTAGCTTATGTAATTACTATTCTAGAAGTCCCTAGTTTTATGTAATGCTTAATTACTATGAAATAAAACTAGTATGATTGTTGATTGATGATCTTGTTTTACTGATCATGTGTAATGAATACAAATCACATCATAGATGCAATATATATAGGGATACATTGTATTGGGACGTGATCCAGTCGGAGAAGTAATACTTCATGGTCTTAAGTCATAAGTATTACTTCCTCAATACTATTTTAGAATCCTTAGACCTTATGTCTTCATTGATTCTAGTATGAATGGAGCCACGTTTTGACTCGATCGGACGTTACTTAGCATGAGTAATCAATACGACTGATGATCGGATGTAGTGTCCCATCATAGCTTGAATGTGAGAGACATTGTAAGGAATTTGTCCCTCTCTATTATTGAGAGAGATATCCATGGGCCCCTCGATAGGGAAAGACCATTTAAATGCATGGCCAGTGCTCAAATGTATTTGATAAAGTGGTTATCAAATGTTATTTGTCGAAACAGTCTACCTGGAGATCGAGCATAAATACAATTAAGCTTAATAAGGGTGACGACCACCATGCCTTATGCTTAATTAGGATATCGCGAGACAAAGGGATTAAATAGTGGATTGACATTAGGTTCCGTTGTAAATTCATTCACTTTGGGTAGTCACAATGTCCTGCTAGGGACCGCTTGTGATTTATGAACTCACACTACTACTAAGTGTGTTTTCATTGGCATTGTGATATAAACCTACAGGGTCACGCGCATAGACGAGCCAACGAGCTTCATGTCCGGATTCAATGAATCTAGAATGTGTCTAGGTTCATTGTATCTGACATTCACCTTTCTGAGAATGATAGAGCGTTATTATTCGAATTAGAGATAAGGGGCATTTTCGGTATAGCTGGGATTACGTGGGAGTTGTTATCCGATAAAGACTCCCACTACCAGCAGAAGTCTAGGGGACGTGGGAGTTAAAGACTCCCACTGCCGAGAGGAGTTGGGGATGTGAGAGTTGGTTATGGGAACAAACTCTCATACCCTATATAATGATCTCTTGGCCGAAACCCTAGCCTATGATTTTTCAGCCGCAAAAATTTGCCAACTCCTTGAAATCAGATTTCAGTTTTCGGTCTCCCTTTTCTCTCTAATTTCCGAAAATCAGAAAGACGAAGAGCTAGCACTCGCCGCCCGTTTCGTCGCGTGGATATCGGTAGAGGGATATTCCGCAAAGGGAATTCTGTTGGTGGCAGCAACACATCCAAGAAACGTCATCCTCCATTCAAGAAGTAGCTTCTTGAATCCAAGAAACGTAAGTCTTTTTCGTTGTTTTCGATTCGTTTACGTATGAGCGGATCCTTCAGGAGAGGACTCATGGGTGTTTGGAACGAGTTTCCGCCCTTGAATCCCTTCATTTACTAGTTTTTCTGCGGCTAAATGGTTATGGAAACATGCTTGCGGTTTGGTTGGAATTAGCTGGAGTAATATTTGATATGATTCTCATGCCTTTTTGTTAAAACAATTGTGGTGGAGAGGTTCGGGTAGGTGGCATGATGTTTATACAATTGTTTATGCAAGTGTTTGTTGGTTGCTTTGGAAGGCTAGATAGACGAGGATCTGGTAATTCTCAACGTGGATGGAGCCTTGAAGGCAACCCAGGATTAGCGGGAATAGGAGGGATTCTGCGACATTCTAATGGGAGATTTATTGCTGTTTTTTCATATATTTTGGGCAACTCGTTCACCAATTCGACTGCTGAAATTGAAGCGATGATTGTGGGTCTTCGACTCTTGGGGGAGCATGGTTTCAGTCAGGTATCAAATCATGGATGCTGGACACTCCATTTAAACGGCTACTAAATATGCTCTGCGTAGTGGCAACACATATAAACTTGTATTTATATCCGTGAATTATTTATGTCATGTTTTACGTGATATTAGCATGGTGAATAGCATGGCCTACTATACCTCTTGTTTTACATATTTGTGTTGTAATTTTATAATGCGACCTGCGAGTCGTTTTTCTTTATGATGTAAAATTGTAACTGCTTTCTTAGATTAGTCATTGAAGGCAGGGTATGCCCAAGCAATTATGTAACAAGACCCGGAGGTCGCTGGATCGAAGACATTATCCATGAGATGGATTTTGACCTAGATTGACCCTTGACTCCCACAAGGCTCGTGGGAGTCATTATAGAATAGGCCATGCTATATCACATTTACATTTTCGCTTCATATCCTGCGTGTGATGTTTATATTATGTCTGGATGGATTTATTTTAGACGTCACATCAAATGGTTTTAATCAAGTCTTAAAAATGCCTACCATATCCTAAGCACTCCATGAGCTTGGATCATCACTATGTCTGCTTGCCAAAGCAACGGATAAGTGGTTATCTAGGCAAGAGGAGATGGGAAAATAGTGATTTCCATATGCTTAGACATGGTTTGACTTAACTAGGCCATCAAAATAGTTTTGGGCCTAGGGCATAAAATGGGAAATTGCCGGGACATATAGATGGCATTCCCATTAGATGATTTTACTTTATTTGTGGGTGTTAAGCCAAAGCTTTCCTATAACTATTGTAAAATATTTTTTCCCCACTATTATCAAGTGTTGAAATTGTGGAAAATGTTTTTGCTCAAAAACTAATAACTTTGCAATTAACTTAATGTAGATAATGGCAACCAATACATCACACAATTCATTGCGATCTGTCCTTGAGAAGGAAAAACTAAGCGGGACCAATTTCCTTGATGGAGCCTGTAACTTGAGGATTGTCCTTAAGCAGGAAAGAAAGCTGTACGTTCTTAAAACAATTGTGGTGGAGAGGTTCGGGTAGGTGGCATGATGTTTATACAATTGTTTACGCAAGTGTTTGTTGGTTGCTTTGGAAGGTTAGATGTCGATTTGTTTATGATGGTATTCAATCTAATCGGCGAAGTCTTTTGCGGGAGTATGAATTTTTTATGAGACCAATTCTTCAAGCTGCTGGACTTTTGGATTTGTTTCTTGCGAACTCAGCTACAATGGTGAGATATCGGGTGCAGGCGATCAGGTGGCAGATAGACGAGGATATGGTAATTCTCAACGTGGATGGAGCCTCGAAGGCAACCCAGGATTAGCGGGAATAGGAGGGATTCTGCGACATTCTAATGGGAGATTTATTGCTGTTTTTTCATATTTTTTGGGCAACTCGTTCACCAATTCGACTGTTGAAATTGAAGCGATGATTGTGGGTCTTCGACTCTTGGGGGAGCATGGTTTCAGTCAGGTATCAATTCAAACAGATTCCAACTTTTTGCGAGATGCTATTCACGCACGCTAAATCAAATCATGGATGCTGGACACTCCATTTAAACGGCTACTAAATATGCTCTGCATAGTGGCAACACATATAAACTTGTATTTATATCCGTGAATTATTTATGTCATGTTTTACGTGATATTAGCATGGTGAATAGCATGGCCTACTATACCTCTTGTTTTACATATTTGTGTTGTAATTTTATAATGCGACTCGCGAGTCGTTTTTTCTTTATGATGTAAAATTGTAACTCGCTTTCTTAGATTAGTCATTGAAGGTCGGGTATGCCCAAGCAATTATGTAACAAGACTCGGAGGTCTCTTGGATCGAAGACATTATCCATGAGATGGATTTTGACCTAGATTGACCCTTGACTCCCACAAGGCTCGTGGGAGTCATTATAGGAATAGGCCATGCTATATCACATTTACATTTTCGCTTCATATCCTGCAGTGTGATGTTTATATTATGTCCGGATGGATTTATTTTTAGACGTCACATCAAATGGTTTTAATCAAGTCTTAAAAATGCCTACCATATCCTAAGCACTCCATGAGCTTGGATCATCACTATGTCTGCTTGCCAAAGCAACGGATAAGTGGTTATCTAGGCAAGAGGAGATGGGAAAATAGTGATTTCCATATGCTTAGACATGGTTTGACTTAACTAGGCCATCAAAATAGTTTTGGGCCTAGGGCATAAAATGGGAAATTGCCGGGACATATAGATGGCATTCCCATTAGATGATTTTACTTTATTTGTGGGTGTTAAGCCAAAGCTTTCCTATAACTATTGTAAAATATTTTTTCCCCACTATTATCAAGTGTTGAAATTGTGGAAAATGTTTTTGCTCAAAAACTAATAACTTTGCAATTAACTTAATGTAGATAATGGCAACTAATACATCACACAATTCATTGCGATCTGTCCTTGAGAAGGAAAAACTAAGCGGGACCAATTTCCTTGATGGAGCCTGTAACTTGAGGATTGTCCTTAAGCAGGAAAGAAAGCTGTACGTTCTTAAAACAATTGTGGTGGAGAGGTTCGGGTAGGTGGCATGATGTTTATACAATTGTTTACGCAAGTGTTTGTTGGTTGCTTTGGAAGGTTAGATGTCGATTTGTTTATGATGGTATTCAATCTAATCGGCGAAGTCTTTTGCGTGGGAGTATGAATTTTTTATGAGACCAATTCTTCAAGCTGCTGGACTTTTGGATTTGTTTCTTGCGAACTCAGCTACAATGGTGAGATATCGGGTGCAGGCGATCAGGTGGCAAGTAGACGAGGATCTGGTAATTCTCAACGTGGATGGAGCCTCGAAGGCAACCCGGGATTGGCGGGAATATGAGGGATTCTGCGACATTCTAATGGGAGATTTATTGCTGTTTTTTCATATTTTTTGGGCAACTCGTTCACCAATTCGACTGTTGAAATTGAAGCGATGATTGTGGGTCTTCGACTCTTGGGGGAGCATGGTTTTAGTCAGGTATCAATTCAAACAGATTCCAACTTTTTGCGAGATGCTATTCACGCACGCTAAATCAAATCATGGATGCTGGACACTCCATTTAAACGGCTACTAAATATGCTCTGCATAGTGGCAACACATATAAACTTGTATTTATATCCGTGAATTATTTATGTCATGTTTTACGTGATATTAGCATGGTGAATAGCATGGCCTACTATACCTCTTGTTTTACATATTTGTGTTGTAATTTTATAATGCGACCTGCGAGTCGTTTTTCTTTATGATGTAAAATTGTAACTGCTTTCTTAGATTAGTCATTGAAGGCTGGGTATGCCCAAGCAATTATGTAACAAGACTGGAGGCTGCTGGATCGAAGACATTATCCATGAGATGGATTTTGACCTAGATTGACCCTTGACTCCCACAAGGCTCGTGGGAGTCATTATAGGAATAGGCCATGCTATATCACATTTACATTTTCGCTTCATATCCTGCGTGTGATGTTTATATTATGTCTGGATGGATTTATTTTAGACGTCACATCAAATGGTTTTAATCAAGTCTTAAAAATGCCTACCATATCCTAAGCACTCCATGAGCTTGGATCATCACTATGCCTGCTTGCCAAAGCAACGGATAAGTGGTTATCTAGGCAAGAGGAGATGGGAAAATAGTGATTTCCATATGCTTAGACATGGTTTGACTTAACTAGGCCATCAAAATAGTTTTGGGCCTAGGGCATAAAATGGGAAATTGCCGGGACATATAGATGGCATTCCCATTAGATGATTTTACTTTATTTGTGAGTGTTAAGCCAAAGCTTTCCTATAACTATTGTAAAATGTTTTTTCCCCACTATTATCAAGTGTTGAAATTGTGGAAAATGTTTTTGCTCAAAAACTAATAACTTTGCAATTAACTTAATGTAGATAATGGCAACCAATACATCACACAATTCATTGCTCGGAACGCATCCTGTCTGACATATTTATCGGGAAGCAAACAAGGTTGCGGATGGTTTGGCTGATGAAGCTTGTGACTTACGACATTTATGTATTTACAATTATTTTTCTAAATTGCCTCTCAAAATCAGGGGGCTTTGTCATTTGGATAGTGCCGGGATGCCTTATCTACTGCAAATCCGGGGCTGATGTATTCTTTGGACTTTCACGTCCTTTTATCAATAAAATTTGATCTAAAAAAAACTAGCTATAACTTCACCATGCATAAATTTATGAAAATAAACTGCAACCTTGCTCCAAAAGTCTTCTGCTGAACTCCAAGCACCCAATCTGTCCTCGTTGTAAATTACAGAAAATAAAAATGAAACTTTGGGTTAGTAAGTTACTATTACCACGAAATTGAATCAAACTCATAAGACAAGTACTTTTCAACAAGCCTGAGGACATTTGGTCTAGCTGTAAATAACATGCTAGTTGTTTTAGGCAATGTGTTAAGGCAGTGATTTGGTCTGATATTTTTGAGTAGTGTTAAGGCTGTGACTTGGTTATGAAAACACAACAATCCCTCCTGATGTGAACTAACCCCAGAAGGATCTGATCAAATTACTCGACAATTATGATTTGTTTGTACGGGTTTGTTACAGTTGACTAACACTTTTTTTTTATTATAGAAGGACACTAAGAACAAACCTGTAAGGTGTTCTTGCACCTAAAGATTTTAAAATAAGTTTTTAATGTCCTAAGTCACCAATGGATCTTAGATATGCTGCTAGTAAAATTACGCGATTGAGATGAACGAAAGTCAAAAGTTACTAAACTCCGCAGCAAGTAGGCGAACACTTAGCTCGTGAACAATTCTTGTTGTTTACTTGCCAAAGAAGATATATAGCTTCTGCGGAAACAAACAAGGACAACAATGTCAAACTGACTTATCCCTTATTTATTGATTGGGGTTGCTCGACATTGTGGTGAAATCTGTTTGATAGAGCCGTAGTTTTCTGGTAAATAAACCGCCGGGAAACAATACAGATGTATTGTACAATGGTTGGATCATATATTTGTTCTTGAAGGGAACTTTTCCCCCCATCAAGTTGGTTGAATTTTCTTTGTTACCTTCCACTGGATCTTTGTTTCAATGGCCTTCCATTTTATTCAGAGAGACCACCATCAACAACAACAATTACATAACTCGTTAAATCCCTAATAATCAGGGGTATGAGCGGGGAATAGATTGGAGACAAACCTAACATTGGATAATGATTGAACAAAGTGGCAGCTCATAGAATATACTAAAACAGATGGATTGGAGAATAACCCAAAATTTGAAAATGAATGCACAAAGTGACTACTCGCAAAATACCACTGAACAGTAGTCCTCCAATACCATCACATTTGATTAAGAGAGACCACTGTAATTATTTTTTTAATTAAGACCAATCGGAGTTTATAACATAATTTTCCAATTTTAAAACTCTATAGTTTGTGCTTGTTTATGTTGTGACTTAGGTAGCGTGACCTCAATAGAAATAGAGGATTTATTATTATTATTATTATTATTATTATTATTATTATTATTATTATTAATCTTTATTGAATATGGCCAGGACCAGAAAAAGTACATGGAATATGCGGCTTAGTTCTTTGCGGAAATAATTTACAGTATATGTATACCCCCTCCAATGAACGAAAAAATTAACTATGATTGTATCGGGAAAAAGGTACTCCTCCTGTATCCAAACGGCACTGGCCTGGTATGTGTATGGGTAATTCGTGTAACTCCCGATATTGCGTTGAATTTCTCGCGAGACACGCTTCATTTGCCAAGCTATCCGCAATCTGATTTGCTTCCCTGTACACGAGTTATCACATTGACCACCAAGAGGCGCAAAAGTTCCCGAAAAAGACCATCAAGCTTCCATGATTTGATAACTTGACATCGTAGCGCATCACATAACATTTTTGAATCAATCTGAATGTGTATGTCAGTAAAACCCAAGGATTTTGCCAACTGAAGTCCACCAATCAATGCTTCCATTTCAGCTTGGGTATTCGTCTTCCATTCCCCCAAAAATCTGTAAAATGCCGCAATAAAGTTTCCATTTGAAGATCTTAAGACGCCACCTACTCCTGTAAGGCCGGGATTTCCCTTCGAAGCCGTCAATGTTCAAAATAATGCAATTCCCGTTAAATGATGATTGCTTCCATCTCACGAGTAAGACTATGTCGGAAATTCCATGAAAGGATCCGCTTTCCACTATACAAATCATGCAAACCTGTTGCAATAAGAATTGGCCTAGCATATAACTCACACTCCTTTAGCAATCCTCGACCACTTGATTTTTTCCCATCATATATAAATTTGCCATCCCTCTGGCCCAAGGTAATCTGATATTTTTGCAGCACAATTCACAATCCCCACCGCAGGCATGACCAGCTTGCCCTCCAATGTGATATCCTCATTCCAGAAAGATGAAGTACCTGTCCGGATCAGCAGCCCAATGTTCGGCTCAGCAGTGGATCGAGCTTCTAACAGTCTCATGCATATTGCTGAATCATGGCATCTTGGTTCCACTTGTGTTGGATGTAATGGACCTTTGCAATACTTGTCTAACAGAAAATCACCCCATATAGATGTCGTAGTCCGGAGCCTCCACCACAACCGGTGAGAAAATGCCAAGTTAATAGATTCTAAAGTGTGTAATCCGAGACCATTCTGTTGTACATCACAGCATAATTGACGCCAGGACATCCAATGTCTCTTTTTCCCATAAGCAGACTGTCCCCACAAAAAATTAGCAAGGTTGCGCTCTATGTCTGCTAGCACTCTTTTTGGCGGGTTTGCATTTGTCAAAATATACAAAGTCATTGATAAGAGGACATGTCGAATTAAAATCAGTCTACCACTAAAGCCAAGTAACTTCCGCTGCCAGTCCTCCACTCTTGATGCAATTTTCTCCACCACGGGGACAAAGTACACCACTTTCGGCCTGCCAGTGTATAGGGGACATCCAATATAGGTGAAGGGAAAGGATCCCTTTGAAATCCCGTAATCTGCTCAATCATCCGCATCTGGGAAGCTTGTGTCCTGGTTGATACATAGAAGGAACTTTTTCCTGTGTTAATCCGTTGGCCCGAAACTGCCTCATACAGCTGAACGAACTCCATAAGATTTTGAAGCCCTCTCTTACCACCGTTAATAAACACCACTACATCATCCACGTAAGCCAGGTGTGATATAACCTTATTGGACTGTGGAACCACAAATGCATCGAGGGTGCGGATCTCCATAAGATGGTTAAGGCCTCTTGAGAAAGCTTCTGTTGCCATGATGAATAATAGAGGGGAAAGTGGATCACCTTGCTTTACACCTTTCCCTAACAGGAAAAAACAAAACGGATTGCCATTTATCAGTACCAAAAACCAATTATTTTGGAGCAGGTTACGTACTAGATGCAAGAAGTGTGAACTGAAACCAAACTTTCTGAGAACCGCAATAATGAAGGAATGCGACATTCTATCAAACGCCTTCATCATGTCTAACTTTAATAGCATGTTTCCTCCTCGGACCTTTTTGTTCAACGATCCCACCATTTCTCTAGCTTACACTATATTGTCACCAATCACTCGCCCCTTTACAAAACCAGACTGATTACCACTGATTAAAGAACCAAGAATACCAGATAGTCGATTTGCCTTAACTTTTGAAATAATCTTACTTGAGAAAGTACAAAGCGATATTGGCCGAAACTCACCAAAATTGGTTGGATTGTCTACCTTTGGTATGAGCACTGGACATTGATTTGGGCATTAGAAGGCCTGCCCAAAAGTCACGAACCGCACCTACACCATCATCTCCAACTAAATCCCAACAGACTTGGAAAACCCGGCCTATATATCCGTCTGGTCCAGCTGTACTCATCGGGCATAATCCGAATACTGCTTCCTTAACTTCCTGCTTGGTTGGAAGTTGATCAAATTGTATATTCTCATCCAGAGTAACCAATGGAGGAATGTATTGATGCAAGAAGTCCTCAGGCGGAGTAGTTGTGTCAAAGCCGAAAAGGCTTTCAAATAATGCAGCTCCCGCCATACCAATGTCATTGGCCTCAGTCAAAATGTCCCCTTCAAGAGAATGTATTTGAGCTATGTTCATTTTCCATTGTTTGTTCTTGCAAAAATAATGAAAATAATTTGTGTTAGCCTCCCCCTCCTTAATCCATTTTATTCTCGACTTCTGCCTCCAAAATATCTCCTCATGTTCTAGTGCAGTTGCATATTGATTCTTAGCCTCATAAAGTGTCTCCATATTCTCCGGACTAGGATCAATATCATAAGTCGCTCCCAAAATCGCCACCTGATTCATTGCACTGTTTAGGTTAGTGTGTATGTTGCCAAACACATCACGATTCCAGACACTCAAAACCGACTTCAACCTTTTCAATTTTTCATTCAGCTTATACATTCATTAATTTTCTACCTCCACTTTCCAACTTGTTTCAACCACCTCCATAAAATGTTTATGTTTTACCCACATATCTTGAAAGCGAAATGCAGAGCCTCTTCTCTCAACTACCTGCCGAAAATCCACCAAAAAAGGGAAGTGATCCAATACTAGCCTAGGCAAATGCGTAACTTGAGTGAATTGGAAAAGGGTGTTCCATTGAGTATTAACTAACACTTTGTCCAGGCGTCGGTGCAATGGATGTGTCATGGATCTACTCCAAGTATACATACTACCCAAGGCAGCCACCTCCAACAATTCATAGTCATTAATAGCTTCCTCAAACACCTGAATAGGCAACATCGCTTGGAATGATCCCTGGCTCTCTGATAGAATCAATACCACATTAAAATCACCCCCAATGAGCCAGGGCTGAGCATGTTGCGATGGAAAGACCTAAGATCCTCCCATATTACCCTTCTCTGCACATAAGAACATTTAGCGTAGACAAAAGATCAGAAAACAGGTACACCAGAAAAATAGTTAACGCGGACATGTACCAGTTGTTCCATATCACAAACCACATAAATATCCAAATTTCCATCCCACATAACCCATGTTTTACTTGTAACATTTCAAAAACAATGGTCATATCCCAATATACGCGAGTATAATTGCAAGTCATCTAATCCAACCATAGGTTCCAATAGAACGATTAAACTCAGATGGTCATCGTGTTTCAGTTTTTGAATGCTAGCAATAGTTCTATCATTCGCAATTCCCCGAACATTCCATATCATACAATATATTATAAACCAAACAAACATATATGTAAGAGTAGTAAAAGAAACTTGGCCTTTTTGGGCTAATCTAGGAGACCTTCGCCTTATCGGAAGGGGTGGGGCCTCAGGTAAATTAGGAAGATTTACTGAGATGGAAGAAAGAGGCTGATTGATCACATGAGTGTCAGCTGCAGCCTTAATTTGACCTAAATCCCCTGTTTCTGCCGCCACATCCACTGGCAGCAATTATATTTCAAACTCCTGACCCGCACTCTGTGTCGGGTCGCCTTCGTCATGACCCGCTTGTGCAACTGCCAGGTCTCCTTGATCATGATCCGTCAAACCTCTTGCGGATCGCCTTCAATCTGACCCTTCACCACTAGGTCTTCGTCAGTGCGGGCCTCCGCCTCCATAACCGGATTCTGCACAGTCTCAGCTACAATTATCGCTAGGTCTGCAATCGGCGAAGGCTCTGCCGCCAGCAATTTCGATAAACCCTTGAGAGATGCTATCATCTCCTCCCTGGGTAAAATTACCCGATCACCTTTTCCATCAGAGATCACATCTCTTGCATCCAATTCCCGGGAAAAGCTGCGATTTCCAACTTCGATGTCATCGGTGTTTTTTCCTTTGTTTTTGAGCGCCTTAACAGCCAGAATAATCGGAGGAGACACTTCACCGACTTCAATTGATGTTGTTGTTTCCCCCAAATTGAGAAGGGTATTGGTCTCTACTCTCTATGGTAACTTTTTTTCATCCTTACCCTTACATTGATTAACTTAACAAACATAATATTAATTGTATTCAAAGTTTCAAGATGGGTTTTTGGTAATTTGTGTGACACCCCTACCCTCTCGGGTCGGGTATGTAGTGTGCCTCTCGGCACTAGTATTTCTAACAACACAACTTTTTACATTTTATAAAGTACATACGAATATGTAATCTAAGAAAATATTATATTCTAATATATTGTAGAGCATCTATAGTCTTCAAGTGAACTTAAAAGTCTTCTAAACTCGAAACGTCTCTAGCCTTGACTCGACTCTTCTAAATTACTTCAATCTAGGCCTTAGAAAGCTCCGAGTCTATACTGTTAAGTGCTGCAAAACTAAAACATAAATTACAAAAACGGTGAACTATAAATAGACCAGTGAAATGTGAGTCTGTATTTTCGAAACAGTGTATTTCTCAAACATTTTATACAGAAGACACGAAGACTAGCCTCATACGGAACCAAAGGTACGGGATGCTCTTGTACGAGTGACTAGACTCACACAGTGAAAGCCCTTACTGGTCGAACAAGGGGCTACCCTCTTGCAGTGTAAATCCCTATCGATAATATTAGAATCCCATATACTTTCCAATGAAACCATTCATTTACTTTCCAAGGATATTTTTCAGAAATCAGTAACATTTCAAGGAAGTCATTCATTTACTTTTTCAGAGATGACCTTTTCCAAAATTCATTTTTCAAAAGTAACTGTAAACATTTCTTTTGAAACAATTTCTATTCAAAATAACACTTTCAGAAAACAAATTTCTCCGGGGGAGGAAACTCACCTTAGACTTTTATTGTCTATAGTTTCATCGGGATTTGTACCTATTTTGAAAAAATAAAACATTTAAGAAATACTTATGGTAATATCTTCTTAATGATATGCAAGCCTTAATGTGGAATTAATCGCCAATTGGGTCCTCCACATATTTTCGTCTGGCCAATTTTATCCTTTTTAGCAATTTTATGTTTTTTTCATCCCTTTTTTATTTACGGGCAGCCAAAATTGTCCTTCTGTTAAAAACATGGGGTTTTTCTGTTAAATGGCTTAACGGTTCTAGAAATCATCTCTCTCATAGAAGGGTAAAACTGGAAATTCAAGTAAACAAAAATACATTAACAAAATTAAAAATACTTTCACCGCCATTTTAGTCCTTACTAGATATTTCCTAAATCTCCTTTTCAAAAATACCAGACCACACCAGATCCCTCCCTCCCCTCCCTCCCCTCTTTCTTCTTTCCCGATATTTCCTTCCAGCTCCAATTCTTCTTCGTTCTTCCTCCTTTCTTTTCCCTTCTCCTCCTTCTGCCACCGCACCGCCACCGTCCATTTTCTTCTTCATCTTCTTATTTCTGTTCTCCTTCTCCTTCTCTCTACTTTAATTTTTCCCAAACTCTAAAATCCCTAAAACCCAAATTCAAAATCCCTAAATTTTTTTTTAAAATTTTCTTCTTTTTCTCTTATTCTCTCTTTTGTTGTTGTTGGCTCAATGTAAGGATTTTGGAGGTCAGTTGGATTTAACCCAAAACGATTTTAGTGAGGTTTTTAGTGAACTTGATTTTAGGAGCTAAAAGAAGTTGGGAATAAGGAGAAAGATTTTGCTTTGTTTCGCGAGAAAAAGATTAGGGCTTTGGAATTGAGAGAGGCAGAGATTTTCGAAGCCTTTTCTTCATAGCTATGTAGCTTCTATAAGTTTTTCTTCATGTTCTTAGATGTTCTTGCTGAAGGAGGAGGAGAATTTGTTGCTTTGATCGATTCCTGTTTGGTGTGGCTAAATTTTTTTGTTCGCGGATCAGTGGGAGTTCGCGGGTACAGAGGTGGTTTGCGTGTTAGGAGGTGGTTGGCGGTGGCGGGTTGACAGCGGTGGGCGGTGGCGGGTTGATTACAGAAATGAAGACCAACGAAATTGTACCGATTTTGTAAAACCAAGTATAATTCGAGTTGATTTCTTGAATTTATAGTTAAAAAATCCGGGAAAATGAGTGAAAATTGAAACAAACCCCTATTGAACTTACGAGAGGACAAAGCAATTGGGGGTTCATGCTATTAGGGGATTATGTGAATTGGCTTATTGGTGTTTAATGGGAAGGTTGGGGAAGAAAGAAGAGAGGAAGAAGGAAGGTGGGAGGTGGGATGAGGGGTATTTTTGGTGATGTACTGAATATGTCCCCATAATTATTATTTTACTTGAATTTCCAGTTTTACCCTTCTATGAGAGAGATGATTTCTAGAACCGTTAAGCCATTTAATGAAAAAAACCCCATGTTTTTAACGTAAGGACAATTTTTGGTCGCCAGTAAATAAAAAAGGGATGAAAAAAACATAAAATTGCTAAAAAGGATAAAATTGGCCAGACGAAAATATGTGGAGGACCCAATTGGCGATTAATTCCCTTAATGTGCCTAAAACTCTTCGGAAGAAGTTTCTAGGCTATCGAGGTCCTTTATGTAAATGTTTAAAGTTAATGACCAAAATGCAAATTCATATAAATTTTCGAAAGCTACCAAAACATATAGAAATCATTCTTTATTTCCTTCTATGTTATCTTTATAGTTAGGACCACGTTATATCGATATCTTCTCCCTGACCAAGGGCTTCCTTTAAAATGCAAGGACTAATTAGTACAAATACTTAAAATTTAGTACGAAGGCTTTTAGTGACCTTAACTTTCAGTGATGGTTCTTTTCAAACATGAAAATTCTTTTAAAGTTAATTTATGGATCTGTTTTGACAAACTTGGTCTTAATGAAATTCTTTTCTTATGGACTAAAATGAAATTATTTATCCTACGCTATTTCTAATCTTTCGAAGACGAAAATATTTCGTATGTATTACTATTAGTCTTTTAAGGTTCCTGAGATAGCCAATAAACATTAAAACGGTCTTAAAAACAAAATACATTGTTCTAGAGGCTTATACGTAATATCCAAAAGTTATTATGTGACTTCCAATTTGAGTTATACGTGATGTATATTATTTTACACATTACTCGTGAATGTTTTTTATATTTTATGTCAGAATAAATATTGAGAATGCAATGTATAAAATCTTCATTGGCAAGAAGTGAGCCGATTTCGTCAAACTGGTTACAATCCCCCAAATGGTGTCTTTTCCGGTCTTATCATTCGGTAAACCTATCAATATGTCTAATGAGGCATATTTGTGTGATCTTTGTCATGATCAACACTTTCATTTGACGCTCTTTGAAGAGGTGACATTTGATTGCTCCCTTTTTCTCTTTTGTTCATCCTTGATTGATGAATTGGGTGCAATCTCCTATTCCCTCATGGTGATTGTAGAGTCATCATTGATGATGAAATTTATTTTCATGATTAACCCTCTACAATCTTGCAACCCTCGGCATGTGACTCTTTTCTTGGAGGCTTAACTCATTTGTGCCCTTCCTTGTGGTATCTATCTTCATGTAGAAGTATTGAACTTGTACCTACAACGAAATCTTGAGAAACTAATAGGTACCTTTTGAAAGGTCCTTTAAGGTTAGCTCAAAATCTCAAGATTCACATTACATGCCTAAGGGTAATGCATACCAACTAGATGGATTCTTAAATAATGTATGACAAGACAAAACAAGAATCAATCAAGTTGCATATGCTACATCTCATAGATACCTAAGCCAAATAAACATGAACATATAGAGATCATGCTAAAGGTTATCTATATGAATATGAAATTTTAGAATGTGAGACGCAACATATATAAGAGAAAGCATATAAAAAAATATACAAACCAAAAAAAACTTAACTCATAAAATAAAACACATCAATAAAAAAAATGACATGGGAAAGTGATTTTGATACCTTGGCTTTCTTACCAAGTGATGATGAGTATAAATTGACATTTTATCCTTTGTCATCACTTGTAGCTTTGCTCTTTGACTTTAAGCAACTTGGTTCTTCAATGAATGTATCCTTTGAGCTTTGAGAGTCCAAGTGTGATTTTGAGTTTCTTCGCCTGGTACATATCCTTCTATCATCCCCAATGCCATTTCTCTTTAAATATTTATCTTTGAAGCTTTGTGGCATATTCTTCCCCAACAAAGTGAAATTATCAATAGACACATAGTATAATCATTTAGCTAAATAGAGAAGATGGAGTCATCACATGAAGGTAGGAAATACTCTTCTAAAGAGTGGGTAGAAAAGCGTGTGGTCAAAGATCCTCCTAGGGTGTTAATCCTACCCAAAAAAAAAGGAACTAGGCTCTGATATCCATTGAAATACCTGAAGGGCATTTGCAACACCCGAAGGGGAGAACCTTAGAGGGGGTGAATATAATTAGTGCAAAAAACACACTTTTCAAGTTTAGCATACAAAGTTTGCTCTCTTAATATAGTAAAAACAGCCCTAAGATGTTTAATATGATTTTCTAGGTTTTTTTACAATAAACAAGTATACCATCAAAATAAACTACAACAAATTTTCCAAAGCAATCTCGAAATATGAAGTTCATTAATATCATGAAAGTACTAGGCTCATTAGTAAGACCAAAAGGCATAAGAATCCATTCATATAAACCACATTTAGTCTTAAAATCGGTTTTCCATGCATCACCTTCTTTCATTCTTATTTGGTGATATCCTTGAGTTAAATCGATTTTAGAAAAGATTAAAGCGCCACTTAACTCATCTAGCATATCATCTAAGCAAGGTATCAGATGTCTATATTTAATAGTTATTTTATTAATATCACGACAATCCATACATTATCTAAAAGTCCCTTCTTTCTTAGGTACCAAAATAACCGGACTAGGACAAGGACTTAAAGACTCTCTTACCTGCTCCTTCTCAAGAAGTAAATCAACTTGCCTTTGCTCTATTGGCCGCACAGATTTAGAAGGCTTGCTCCTGGGATGAAGTCGATTTGATGCTCAATTCCTCCAATTAGAGGAATTTCTTATGAAATACATCCTTGAATTCCTGTAAGAGATCAATGGCAAGACTGGGTAGAGAAGAAGAAGTTAGATCAAAAGAAAACGTGTTAGTAGAAAGGGACCTTTCAGTTCCTTTGAAAACTAACAAAACAATTAACAAAATAATTACTTGTTTTGCTCGAATTGCCCCTATCTACCTTTCCCGGATTAACAAATAAACATTTTTTTCTCACTTTTAGAGCACTTGCCTTTCGTCGCACATTAGGCTCAGCTTTTTCATTATTTTTTTACCTCGGATTTTTCCTCATGGGTAGGATCACTATTCTTTTTTAGCCCACTCCCCATTTTTTTTCTCAATCTTTTCTCTCTATTATCGGCCATTTGTTTATGTACCTCACAAGCTTGACTAGGTGTTAAATGATTTACATTATATCGAATGGTTGTGAATGAAGAAGCTTCATTGTACCCAAAAGTTGATTTCCATCTTCCGGAAGTTCTTCCAAGGCCTCGGTTTCTTCCTCAAAATCCGCCTCTTCGGTTTCTTCATCACTCACCCACGTTCCATCATCCAACATGATCATAGTACTCTTGTTAGGGAAGTCCCTAGCAAAGTGTCCTTTGCCCCTACATTTAAAGCATTCTCTAGCAAGTGTAGGATTAGAATTTACCCTCAAATTTGATGAACCAGTTGTGTTTGACTGACTTGGCTGCCTCGAATGAAGCCGTGGCTGATTTTTTACCACTTTGTACCTCTTTTCCCTTATTTTGGCTCGGAAAAACAGTAGCAAAATTTTGGGGTTGATTCGGCTTTTTCCATGTTTGGAAATTTGCCGATTTAGTCCTTGAACTCTTTTCTTTTTGTTGCCTTTCAATTTGCTCTGCATAGTACAACATAGATGTAATATTATCAAGGTTTGAACGTTCTACCTTTGACCTAATTTTGTCATTTAGGTCGGCCAAGAATAGCGCCATTGTTGCCTCATCACCCTCTTGAATATCGGCTTTAATCATCGCAATTTCCATCTCCTTGTAATATTCATCAACCGAATTGGCTCCTTGCTTCAATCTTTGTAAGAGGTTGTAAAGTTCCCTTATGTAATTTTGGGGAACAAAATGATGCTTCATAACAGCTTTCATCTCATCCCAAGCATCAACTTCTCTTTGCCCGACTCTTCTCCTTGTCTCGGATTCTTTATCCCACCATATGGATGCATAGCCACAAAACTACATGGCTGCCAATTTTACTTTCTTTTCCTCGGAATAATTGTGCCGGGAAAAAACATGGTTAACTTTACGAATCCAGTCTAAAAATAATTCGGGATCATTCGTACCTTCGAAAGAGGGAATCTTGGTCTTGATTGCACCAAGATTATTGTCATACCTTTGAATTTGGTCCCCTCCTCTCGGCTAAAAAATATGATTGTTCATTACCCGATTTGGTTGATTAACTCTCGGCCTTTGATTGTCTCTTGGCGGCTCAATTGCATCAATTGATTGTGCATTACTCTCGGCATCATCTACATCATTACCTTGCTGACTTGAAACTCTAAGAAGTTTCATCTCTTCCGCCATCTCATCCATTCTTTGTTGATTCGGATCATCATCTTTTGCATCGCCTCTTTAAAAAGCTTGTCTTCATCTAAGACTTCGGATTGCTTGGATGGGCTTGCCTGGTGAGACATGTTATACTTTCAAGAAAACACACAAATTGTTAGATAGAAAAAAAGTTCACTCTTTATTCCAACAATACTCGTAAAAGAACTTCAACTCTAGATGAATTAAAGGTTCCTAACTTGTTGTGTTGAGACAAAGCTGAAAAACAATGGAAAGAAGTCCTATGTTGACCTACACGAAAAGCTTAAAGAAAGAAATAAAAGAGTAGTCTTGAAAATCCTAGACCTATTCAAGAAAAGAGATACTTTTTAAGGGTATTCTTTTGTGTTTAGAAAAGGAAGATCTCAATCTTTTCGTTCTTGATTCTTGTTTCTTGATTTATTTTCTTTCTTGAATTTTCCCTTCTTCCTGGCCGAGATATATCAAGAGTGAGGCTTGAACGCTATTAGTTCTTGATGTATGGTAATTTAAAGACACGACTCAAAAAAAAAAGGGGGGAACATATGCCAATTCTTGGACGAGGCTGTAACGCTATCGAACCAAGAAGTTTTCTTTTTGGCTTTGTAATTCACTATTCAAAACTCACGACTGCTTTTTTCCTTTTTAATGCCGAATGCTTTTTTTTTTCTTTTCTCAAGCAAACAAGAAAAATTTATCAATAAAACGATAAAAGGTACACCAAGAAAGAGATGAACCTTTTGCTCCGATACCACTTGATGAGGAACCGAGAACAAGTATCAAGATTCGTCACTTAAGTTTAGATTTCGGATCTTTCTCTATTCTTAAACTAGTTTCAATGGGAATATAAGAAGGCTAAGTATCGATGGAGGATGAAACACCACAACAAGTGAAACTAACTTGTTGATACAGTAACTCAAAGATGAATGAATTCTATAAAGAAGTTCAATTAACACGTATCTAAGGAATAACCTTACCAAAATAGCATATATCTAACGCAATTACAATGGTGGCCAAAATCCCACTTAAATAGAATAGGATTTCGGCTAGTAGCCTTACAAATAAGAGTCCTTGAAGAAATTAGGACTCTACAACTACTAGATAACTAATAACTAAACCATTATCTAAACACGTGGACAACATGTCCTTTATTATAGCAACACTAAGAGATAATGCTTGCTATACACGCCTAAATAACAAATAAATATGGCTGAAAACTAATTAAAGTCTATTCTAGACTTTAATTTACAAGATTACTAAAATGCCCTTCGTAGCCACTTTGCTTGGTAGGGCCGAATTGTATACTTTGTAAACTTAAGAGGCTGACTTGAATATCTTCTTCTAGTTGAAGTTTATCTTCCTCTTTAGTCTTGATGATTAATGTTGCAATTTTGTCTAAAGTCTTCTTTGCCCTTGATCTTGTCATAGGCCCTTGAAGGTTGACTAATGGTTCCTTTGAATAGCGCAGCCCCTGGGTTGGTCCCTCATCACTTTAGAAATTAACCTGTCAAACCCTAGACACTTTGGATTTCTTCCATATTCGTCGGTCGGGGCCAATCCACTGTAGCTTCAATCTTTGCTGGATCTATTGACATCCCAGTTGATGATACAACAAGCCCTAGAAAAATCACACTCTTCAACAAGAACTAACATTGATTGAACTTGGCATATAATTTCTATGTCCTCAAAGTTTGTAAAACTAACCTCAAATGTTCTTCGTGCGACTCTTCAGAGGAAGAGTATATCAAAATGTCATCAATGAATACAACTACGAACTTGTCCAAGTATTCCTGGAATGTCATCATATTCCAAAAGACATCACAAAAACTCATAATATCTGTATCTCTTTCTGAAGTCACCCTGGTATGTCTTCCGGTTTAATCCTCAACTGGTGGTACCCTGGCGTAGATCTATTTTAGAGAATACCTTAGCACCCTTCAGTTGTTCAAATAGATCATCAATGGGATGAGCCAAGTACATATTCATGAGAGTAATCTTATTCAGCTCCCTATAGTTGATACACATTCTCATATTGTCATATTTCTTCTTCACAAACAAGACTGGTGCACTCCAAGGAGATACAGTCGGCCTAATAAGCTTCTTATCCAACAACTCTTGCAAATGTGTCTCAAACTCTCTCAACTCGGCTGACGCCATATGATACGAGGCTTTAGAAATAAACTTCGGCCCTGACTGCAAAAGGATTTCAAACTCTATCTCCCGGGTATGTGGCACACCCGGTAAATCCCCTAGGAATATATCCACAAAGTATTTCACCACTAGAACACCATTAGGTACATCAACTCTATGTGCATCAGAAAGATAAGCATGGGAACTCTCAAGAGTTTTAGCAAATCTACGGGACAGAAAAGAATAAGTAGCACCACAGTCAAATAACACATAAGCATGTACGGAGTTGACCATAAGTGTACTTGTCACCTCATCGGACGCATTCCCAGCCTCCTGCTCTGTAAGTGTGAATACTCTGGCATTAAGCCCGACCTCGGATCTCCAACTCTCAGTGTTGTAGTCCTAGTCTAAGCATTCCCTTGACCCATTTCCCGACACGGATTAATACGGTGACCAATATTCCTGAACCTAAAACAAACTCATGAACCCCAACGACACTCCCTCGGGTCAAACGGTGTTCATGGTTCGGGTTGGTTCGGTTTGAAACTAATCCAAACCATACAAAATCTCAATGTTTTTCATTGTCGTACATCTATTATCATCTATGGTATTGTCTGTGTGAGAAGAGACTCTTTTGTCCATATAATTTGAGTGTTTTTTGAGCTAGTTTTCTGAAAGAATTTTAAGTGTGGCCTTGTTTTGGAGAAAGTTATTTTCTTTGGTCTTTCTTTTTAATTATTTTGCTGATCCACCTCTCTGGAGATTCTTTTCTTCGAGATTCTTTTCCCTATTGATGTGACCTATCCATCTTCACATTGACTAAGATGTGCTTAATTCTACAATTTTTTCTATACTTGTAAGTTGATAGTTTTGTGATTTTGTTACACGATGACATAGTGAGTAATTATTTATTAAAATTACGGTTGAATGTTTTTGCATATCTAAGATCTTCTAAAATTTATGGATCTAGGAAAACATGTTATTTTGCTCTTTATCACCATCAAGCTGCTAACATTGTTATAATCTACCTTTATCACCATCAAGAAGTTTCTATTTCTTTATAGATGTTGATCAGATGGAATAAGTGTACTGTATACAATGTATACAAGATTCAGTCGTGAACTTAAAATATTATAGAGATTGGGTGTTTGATTTAAAACATAATTCACACGCAAAGGCATTTTTTTAATTACTTGGAAATCGTAAAAGATATTGGGTGTTTAATTATATGTGTTAGCTTATATGTGTTTAAATTTTCTTGCATTCTTGAAGTTGTGTTAGCTTAAAGCAATTTTGTGTGATATATTCTTGAAGTTGTGTGGTATATGATGATATCATTTAACGATTCGTGTTGTAATCTGTATTTCAGAGATGCCTCCAAAGAAGCCTATTCGAGTGTGCTTACCATTTAGTATGCCTATTCACTCCCAGCCAGGTTCATCATCGGACTTGCATTCTACTCCTCCATCTGCCCCGAGACTACTTCGACACCTCCATCACAGTCTGTTGATGCACATGTATCTCAGGATACGTCTGCGTCAGTACCCTCCACTGAGTCACACGGGTAGCAAGATCAGGGACTCACCAGTCTACTGTCCCCCAGACGGCAACTGATACCAGTACTGGTGGAGAGGCGATTACACTAGGTACTAGTATTCTCCTGCAACCTACTCTTGGCACGTAAGTTATTTCCTTTAAAAATCAAGTAAATTATACTTCTAGTAATGATTATAGTCTCTAATTAAATTTTTTCTTGGCAATTATAGTTTTAGATTGAGATCCAGCTGTTCCTCCGCCATTACCGATATATTTCAAGGGTATTTCAAGGGGGCATATAATTCATGGTAAGTTTATTTTAAACTTTGATAAATTAGCAAATAAGTTTGAATTTACAAGTCTTCGAATTTAGTCATCTAACATTATTTAAAAATACAGAAAAGGTATCGATGGGCTCCTGAGCATGAGGCGGGCGTCAAGTCAGGTTGGAGTACCTTACTTAAGAGGAGACTCAGCGTTATTATGAGTGACGCGAGGAAAAAAAATAAGAGGCCTAGATGGGTTTGTGAGACTGACTGGGCACGACTTCAAGAGTACTAGGCAACTCCAGCCTTTGTTGCTAAGTCTATAAAAGCATAAAAAAACCCCGAAGGACGGGAGGGGTGTCAAAAGGCTCGATGAAGCACATTGGCGGTTCACTTAGCCAAATTGAGCACCACGAGAGACTGGTACTTATATTATTTTTCACATTCATATATTTTATGTGTTTTATGTAGTATTTAATGTTTTAATTATTTTTGTTAACAGGAAAAGGAGGCCGACAAGCAATCCCATTCCCGTCTAGTTACAATTGGACACATCAACACCATATCGGCCCAAAGAAAGGTGAATGGGTTGATGAAGAATCTAGACAGTTATATGTACGTATTTCATTACTGTTTCCCCTTTTTTTATATTAGTTATTTACTGTGATAACCTGACATTTTATTTGATAAGGGTGTTCCATGCGGTTTATAACGACACCTCAAACGAAACAACTCAAGCCGGCCAGCCTCCTCCAGATTTGTCGACTCAGATTGCGCTTTCTGCTGAGGTAGCGGGTAGGCTAAAAAATGGGACGTGTTCAAGGACTCGGTTCGTTCTTCGATGTGGTAAAGTCAATGAAGCGTGGGAGACGGACATTCTCGCATTCAGATATGGAACGAATGCTGATAGAAATTGAAGCAAATTGGAAGAAAACGTTGGACGAGAAAGAAAGAGAATACAAGAGGAGGGAAAAGAAGAGAAACAAGACATTACATAGTACCTTAATTGATATTTTAACAAATAAAGACACTGTATTAAGTGCCTCTGAGATAGAATCTAAATTGAGTAATATAGATGCTGATGATTTAGATTCAGACTATGACGATGATCCCTTAACTGTCGATAAAGTTTTGGGGAGTCAAAATAGATGTAGTTTTGCTTTGTATATTATTGAACTATTGTTAAGTTGTTTTGGTATAATATTGAACCATTGTATCATTATTCTCTGGCGATCAGCTCCTAGGACTCCTAAACTAATTACACTACTTTTTTCTTCTTATCCCTCCGCATGGCAGCCGGTCCTCCGGCTCCGGCGAGCGATGGTCCTGTGGAGTGGCCCAAGAAGTCGTTCGCCTACTTACTCTCCTCAGCGATCCTAACCGCCCGGCTGCCCTACCGATTAAACCTCTCTCCATTTTTAAAGGGCAGCCCCAATTGGTAATTGATGATGATCAATTGACCATTCTCGAAGCACCATGGCGGTATACATGGTTAGAAAATTTGTGAAACATGTGCCGATTATGGAAACACTTCGGCGAGCATTCCATAAGGTCGGATTCAAATGAGGTTTTTGGATCGGCTGGCTTGATGCTCGCAATATACTGATACGTTTTGATTCCTGCATTATTACCTTTGTCAGAGTAGCTGATTGTAATATTATGGATACACCTATTTTGGGAAGCATTTTTACTTGGTGTCGAACTTCACCGTGACCTTTGATGAGACGTTTAGATCGCGTGCTTATTAATAGTGATTAGAATGTATATTTCACTCCACGAGGGTGGATCATTTATCTTGGGGTGAATCAGACCACACTCTGCTATTAGTCAGTTTACAAATCAATGGATCTCCTACTGGTGGTGTTTTTCGCTATCAAAACATGTGGGCTTCAGTTAAAGGTTTTCCGGATATGGTGAAGGAGTCTTGGGATCAGCCCATGTATGGGCATGGCATGGATATTTTGATGAGGAAACATAAACGTTTAAAAGGGCCAATGCGCGAATGGAGCAATGAACATTTTGGCTGCATTGGCGAGACTATCAAGGCAGTAGAACTGAATCTCCAAGCAGCGGAGCAGGCGTTTGAACGCAATCCTAGAACAGATACTCGGGCTCAGCTTGACATGGTTCAAGAGAGGTACACATTTTTGCTCAACAGCGAAAATACATATTGGCGAAAAAAAATGAGATTGAAATAGGTCAAAGAAGGTGACGCCAATACGAAGTACTTCCACACCTACTGCTCTAATCGCCGAAAACGTATGATAATTGCACGTATCCAAGATAGGCATGGAGCTTGGTTTACTGACTCAGAACACATTGGCAAGGCCGTGGCAGATTATTATGAGGATCTCTTCTCGAAACAAGGTATGACAGCTCCTTTTGGATAATTTTTTATCTCTTTTTACAACGTGTGTAGATCATGACACTAATGAGGAACTTGATCGCTTGCCTATGGAAGCGGAAGTGAGGGCGGCTGTCTTTGCCCTTGGGAAAGATAGCGCCTCAGGACCCGATGGATTTAATAGCATGTTTTTCCGGACTTGTTGGGACATTATAAAGAGCGATGTGACAGATGCGGTTTGGGAATTTTGGGCAGGCATTCTGCTTCCTAAGATGATGGCTAGCTCGCTGCTTATTTTTATTCCTAAAGTGATATCTCCGTGCAATTTTAATGACTTCCGACCTATATCTTTATGCACATTTGCTAGTAAGATTATTTCTAAAGTCCTCGCTATGAGATTGGCAGACATTCTACCGACTATCATTTCGGGAAACCAATCGGGATTTATTAAAGGAAGATCCATTACTGACAACATTCTTCTAGCTTCTGAGATGGTCCAGTGTATTAACAGAAAAGTTCGGGGGAGGTAATTTATTATTAAAACTGGATATGATGAAAGCATTTGACCGAGTCTCACTCTTATCTGCTGAATATTTTGCGAGCCATGGGATTTTCTCAGCACTTTGTTCATATGATTAAAAATACATTGCAGAATAATTGGTTTTTGGTGTTGTTGAACGGTAAACCATATGGGTACTTTAAATCAACACGGGGAGTGAAGCAGGGTGACCCACTGTCTCCATTGTTGTTCATTATCTCGGCCGAGCTTCTCTCGCAGGGTCTTAACAGTCTTATGCATCAGCGGATTTTCTCCATTTTTGCTTTTCCGAAAGGGTGTTTGCAGCTCTCATATCTCGCTTTTGCGGATGACGTGGTGATTTTTGGCAATGGAGCCAAGCATAATATCCGGCAACTTATGGACTTTCTCGCAAGTTACGAAAACTGTTCGGGGCAGCGTATTAATGCAAGAAAGAGTTCTTTCTATATTTCCTCCAAGTTGAGTCGAGCTATTCAAGTCATGCTCAAAGAGGTTACTAGATTTTAGCTTGCGAATTTTCCTATGACTTATTTAGGGTGTCCACTTTATCCAGGATGGTTGAAGGTTATTTATTTACACAATATGATTGACTCTATTGGTAGGCGAATTGAGGGATGGAAGCATAAATTGTTTAGTATGGCTGGTCGGTTGATCCTTATCAGGCATGTTTGATCTTCGATGACATTGCACGTTCTACGCTGTTTCCAACCCTCATTTGCGTGTCTTTAAAGACATTGAGAAGCTTTTCTCTAGAATCCTTTGGGGGTCACTCAGATGGTGTGCATCGACGGCATTGGATGGCTTGGAATCGGATTTGTAAAAGCTATGAAGCAAATGGATTTGAGCTCTATACCATGGAACAATACTCGCATGCATTCATGTGCAAATTGTGGTGACGATTTCGATAAGCACCATCTTTATGGAGAGATTTTCTTGAGGCTTGTTATTGTCAAGACTTGCTTCACATTTCACAAGTGGAGCTAGTAAATCAATGTTCGCCGACTTGGAGAAATATGTTGAAAGTGAAAGACTTGGGCGACCGACAAAGCAAAACAACATCGTTTATCCTCCTCCGTCGCTATTTATCTTAGGGGCGACCGAATAGTGACCAATTTCCTCACGTCGGTCGCTATTCTTTTACCATATCCGTCTTTTATAAAATAACCGGATTTCCTCACGTCGGTCGCTATTCTTTTACCATATCCGTCTTTTATAAAATAACGGGATTCTTTTTAAGAGATAGAACTATCTTAGGTACTATAACTAATATATATATATATATATATAATCCGTTGGCATTCAGTGGTTACCAAGTCAAAGTCAAAGTCAAAAATGTTGACCAGTCGATCGGTAATCCGTCGCTATATGGCGACCACCCAAATATCTGTCGCTACATAATCCGTCGGTATTCGGTCGTTAACGAGTCAAAGCCAAAAATTAACAATGTTGAACGTTCGGTCGGTAATATGTCGCTATGTGGCGACCCAAAAGTCGGTCTCTAAATATTTTGTCGGTAATCGGTCGTTAATTGGTTTAGCGACGAAAAATATACGACCACATGACTCGGTCGGTAAACTAAGAGTAGCGACCGATTAGCAATGGATTTCTCCCTCCCTGTTACACTGTTTTCTTGTAGTGTAAAGTTGAAAACTAATTAAAATATAGAATAAACTTTAATTTACAAGATTACTTTAAGAACATTTGATTAGTAGATTGAAGTACCGAAAGTTTTTTTCTCTCCTATTTTTAGGAGCCGCCTAACCCTTTCGAAAACCTTGTTCTTGCGGCTGCCCCTCATGGCCGCCGGCGGCCAGCCAGCCAGCCGCTGTGGCTGCCCCTGTTGCCGCCACCCCTGGAAGCAGAAAAGTATTGCTGACCTTCTTTCATCTCCTGCGGTTCCTACTGCATCATTGCCTATTAACCCTTTGGACACATTCAAGGGGGAACCAAACTTGGTCATTCCCTTTGATATATACATGACTACCTCATCAGCCCTTGGCAATTTTCTCTCGTGGGAAAGCTTCATAAGCATGCCCCAAATATGGATTCTTTGAAAAAATCTTTTCACAAAGTTGGTTTGAAAGGTTGTTTTTGGATGGGAAGAATGGATCCGAGACACGTGCTTATTAGTTATGATTTGGAGGAAAATTATTATCGTCTTTGGAGACAAGGAATTTGGAATTTCTATGGTCTCTCAATGTGAGTCTTTAAATGGACTTATGATTTTAATGTGCACGAAGAACCTTCGGTTGTTCCCGGTTGGATCGGGTTTGAGGGATTACTGATTCATCTGTGTAATAAATCAACTTTGATTTCATTGGCAACAGCGGTCGGTCATCATCTGGTTTTGAATGCTCCAACCGCCGTTGCCAGGCGTCCCAGTATCGCCAAAGTATGCGTGGAGTTTGATTTATTGGCGGATTTACCGCAGCGCATCCGCATAACACACGCAAAAACTGGCAATGGATTTTGGCAATCCGTTGTGTATGATGATTTGCCTGATTACTGTCTAAATTGGACATCATCAATGTCAATGTGGGAAAAAGGCGAAGAAAATTGTGGTCTCTGAGAAATCGAAACAAATAGTAGATAAGACAAAAGCTACGGTTGCAAAGAAAGGGGCGGCGGATCCAAATAAACAGAAGAAACAGCCACCGCATGAGGCGCAAGTGCTTGCACGTAAGTTTCTGTTTTCGGGTATTGTGGTTTCTAACCCGAATAATCCTATTTGGATCAAAACCGGGTCAGACATCAACCCAGGGCCATCTAATCAAGTCGAGGCCCTTCAATCCAAAATCAAACGGTCAAGGCGCTGTCATCAACCGTGGTTCAGGCGGTGGAGGTGAACCCAGAAGTTGTCCCCCCTATTCTTCCCACTCCGATTGTTACTGCGGCTTTGGGTACCAGTACGATAATCGTTGTTGCGGCACAGTCGCAAACACAGGTTCTTGACTCCCCAATTTTTGCTTCTCCATTAATTCCTAAGGGAGTAGACAGAAACTTACGTTTCGGGTTCAAGAATATGATTCTTGAATGAAAGATGTTGTTTCTTGGATACGTTGCTGCCACCAATGGATTTCCCTTTGCTGAATGTTCCTCTACCGGTATCCGCGCGACGAAACGAACAGTGATTGCTAACTCTTCATTTTTCTGAGTTTCGGGAATTAGAGAGAAAATGGAGAGGCAGAATAGAAAATCTGATTTTGTAGGTCTTTTTGGTATTTCGGCTGAAAAGCATTAGTTTCTAGGGTTTCGGCCAAGAGAGGTTTATATAAGGAGTGGGAGTTTGTTCCAAGGAGAACTCCCTCGTCCTATCCACCTCTTTTGGCAGTGGGAGTCTATAACTCCCACGTCCTCTAGACTTCTGCTGGTAGTGGGAGTCTTTATCGGATAATAACTCCCACGTAATCACAGTTATACCGAAAATGCCCCTTATCTCTAATTCGAATAATAACGCTTTATTATTCTCAGAAAAATAAATGTCAGATACAATGAACCTAGACACATTCTAGATTCATTGAATCTGGACATGAACCTCGTTAGCTCGTCTCTGCGTGTGACCCTGTAGGTTCATATCACAATGGCAATGAAAACATACTTAGTAGTAGTATGTGTTCATAAATCACAAGTGGTCCCTAGCAGGACATTGTGACTACCCAAAGTGAATGAATATACGGTGGAACCTAATATCAATCCACTATTCAATCCCTTTGTCTCGCGATATCCTAATTAAGCATAAGGCATGGTAGTCGTCACCCTTATTAAGCTTAATTGTATTTATGCTCGATCTCCGGGTAAACTGTTCAAACAAATAGTATTTGATAACCACTTTATCAAATACATTTGAGCACGGCCATGCATTTAAACAGTTTTTCCCTATCGAGGGGCCCATGGATATCTCTCTATAATAATAGAGAGGGACAAATTTCTTACAATGCCTCTCACATTCAAGCCATGATAGGACGCTACATCCGATCATCAGTCGTATTGATTACTCAATTAAAAGTAACGTCCGACTGAGTCAAAACGTGGCTCCATTAATGCTAGAATCAATGGAGACATAAGGTCTAAGGATTCTAAAATAGTATTGAGGAAGTAATACTTATGACTAAGGACCATGAAGTATTACTTCTCTGATGGATCACGTCCGATACAATATATTGCATCTATGATATGATTTGTATTCATTACACGTGATTAGTAAAACATAATCATCAATCAAACATCATACTAGTTTTATTTCATTGTAAAGAACATTACATGAAACTAGGGAAACTAGAATAGTAATTACATAAGCTAATGAGTTTTACTATCAAATCACGCATTTGATGTTCATAAGCAAAATTAACTATTCAATTACATGCTCAAAAGATATAAAACGTACAACATATGCTAATGGTCCTAGGGCACTACTAACATAAGGTTCTCCATCTCTCTCTCTCTCGCTCGCTCTCTCTCTCTCTCTCTCTCTCTCTCTCTCTGTTTATGTGGAAATTGCTTTATAAATTTTTGGCATTAGATGAGGATAGGATGCGTTTTGGGATGTCTATGGCTTCTCGTTGTGCTTGTTTTTGTGATATTGAAACTTATGATCATGTTTTTGCACAATGTAAACTGGCACGTGTAGTGTGGCGTGAGGCGACTATCTCAGTTGGATTAATTCTCCCAACTATACCTGTTAAAAATATTCGTAGCATGTTGTCTTTTTTGTGGTATGCTGGAGGTATCGTTTCTCGTAATATCTTGATTATTCTGGCTTGTTCTGCTTGCTGGATACTATGGAAGGCACGATGTCGCTTTGTTTATGAAGCCAAGTTTACCTCTCAGTCCACTATCCTAGCTCAATTCTGGGATTATATAACAACTGTGATGCAAACTCGGGGCATTCGGTTCGGCTCTTCTAGTGTCCGAGTTCCCCGGCGTACTTTGGTTGTCCGATGGGGGAGTGAAGTGTTGCTTAATATCAATGGTGATTCGAATGGGAATCTGGGACTTGCGGGCATTGGCGGGGTTTTTCGGCATAGTACTGGGGAATTCATTTATGCATTCTTTATTTGTATAGGGGATTGTAGCACAAGTTTGGCAGCGGAATTGCAGGCTTGCAAATGGCTTCCAGTCGAGGCATCACGACCTTTTTGGTACAATTGGACTTAGAAATATTGGTAAAGGCAATTGCTTCAGGTATGCTTTCTAATTGGTCGTTAGACACTTCTTTTCGTCTATTTGTCTCTCCCCTTGGACATTGCAGGCTGGTCCACGTCTATCGAGAGGTTATTTCGGTGGCGCATGCACTGGCTAATCAGGCTATATCTGAGCGGTCTTCCGTTGTGTTTTCTGATATTCAGTTATTACCTCCTCGGATTATTGGTCTTATTAAATTGGATCAGAGCAACACTCCATATCCACTACAAAAAAAGTACCTGTTAGGACGAACTTTTCGTGACGAAGTCATTTTTCGTCACGAAAAGTGGACATTTCGTGACGAAAAATGACTTCGTCACGAAAAGTATATCTTTCATGACGAAATATAGATTTCGTCACGAAAAGTAGTTGCTTCGTCATGAAAGGTCGACTTTTCGTGACGAAGAACACTTTTCGTTACGATAGGTATAACTTTTCGTGACGAAATATTTTTCGTCACGAAAGGTCAAATCTTTCGTGACGAAAAATAATTTTGTCACGAAAATTTTCGTCTTAAAATAATTTTTTTTTATAAATATACGTATATAAGTATGCTATAATTTAGAATATAATTTTAATTTTTATATTTGTTTAGTCTTTATATTAAAAGTATTACTAAAAAATAGTATCCAACTAGAATAATTTTATTCATATTTTGATAAAAATTTAATACACAAATACATTGATAAAAATGTATTAATTTTAATTTAATTCATAAACAAAATGAAATCAAAACACGAAGAGAAATTAAAATAAGTAAAAGTTCAAAATACAAAACTCCATTATAATAAATATAATATGAACACTAAGTAACAAATGACCACCGTAGCTCAGCGGCCAACCACATGACAAACATGTGGGAGGTCTTGAGTTCAACTCCCAACTCCTTGATAATGTGGAGACTTTATTCAACATTATTGTAGGGGGCTTGGCTCGGCTCAGGAGCGGCTCGGTTCGGCTCGACGCCGGTGTGTGAAAAGTGACTCGGCTCGGCTGCGACGCGGCTCCACATGGCTTTAATTTTTTGGATTTTTAGAAAAACTTTTGGTGACGACATTATTTCGTCACTAAAGGTCTTTAGTGACAAAATTTTTGTCAGGGATGATCACTTTTCTTGACGACATTATGTCGTCGCTAAAGGCCTTTAGTGACGAAATAACAAAAATCGTCACTAAAACACTTTACCGACAGGGCTTTCAGGACAAACTTGGTAACGACCCATTTTCGTCACTAAAGGTCTTTTGTGACGAATTTTGTGACTTTTCGTGACGAAAATTGTCGTCACTAAAACATTTTTTTTGGGTAGTGATCTACGCATTAGATAGGCTTTTGCATATTGTATTTCTTGCTTTGTACTTAGACTTATAGATTCAGTTGTACCATCATTGATCATGTTATAAATGGCCGAGCTTTGCATTATGTTTCTCGCTTTTCTGTATGGAGTGGATTTGTTTCCACCTTTTTGATAGGAGGTTTGGAATTACGTTTGTCTCCTTGTATCTTTTTTGCCTAATCGGCTTCGTTAATATACGGGGGTCCACCCCACCACAACTGGTGGGTTTCTAAATTTTTTTTTTTTTTTTTTACAAGATTAATAAAATGCCCTTCTTAGCCACTTTGCTTGGTAGGGCCTAATTGTGTACTTTGTAAACTTAGGAGGGTGACTTGAATATCTTCTTTAGTCTTGATGTCTCGGATCAATGTTGCATTTTTTTTCTTTTTTATATAATTACTTAGCTGCTAAAATATAAAGAAATAAGACTATTGTTTTCACAAGTTAAATACAATTGAAAACAAAATAATGAAATATATATTCTTGATTCTTGAACTTCAATATAAAGTAAAAATTAAAAAAATATATCTATTGTTTTTTCACAAATTAAACACAAAAAAAAAAAAAAAACAAATTAATGAATATAAAACCACATACAACATATGACTCTTCAATCTCATACTTTACCACTTGAAAAGCTTGCTTGTCATGGTATAAATAAAAAGTTCAATATGCTTTATTATAAAAGAGTTCTTTAATATATATATATATATATATATATATATATATATAAATGATAAATGGTTTATATATACTAGGGCATCTTCCAATTCTTCTAATGTCCAAAAGGGATTATTCTTTTGGCTGTTAGAAGCCATTGATGTATCACTTTTAGCAGAATTTTATATGTCTCTTTTAACTACTCTATCTTCATTTTCTCAAGGTATAACTCAACAATATGGGTTCTAGACATTTGTTCCATATATTCTTTTAAAAGGCGTTTGTTAGATAGAGATTCCTGATCTTTTTGTTTTTGCAATATTGCTTCATATTCAACAATTTTTTCCTCGATCAATTTAATTGTATCAATTTAGTATAATTCTTTGGTCTTATAATCAATTTGTACAATAGTGTCCCAAAACTTTGTGTAGGCACATCTTTTAAGACACAAAATATTTTCTTTGGTATAACCTACTTCTGGAGCTAGAAGATACTTTAACGGCATTCAAGGATATAATCCAAGAGAAGTTGTCTGGAACATCATCCAGTAAAAAGATTAACTTTGATTAACAAATAACAATTATTGGTGGCAACTGAATTATTGATGGCGAGAACTTTAATAAAGTAAGTTTTTATAAAAGCAAACATTTTATAAAGGTGAATAGTATGTTTAATAATTGTAAAATCTGCCAAGCTTGTCTATATAAGGAAGATTAGTTTTAGTTTATAGGTACGCTTTTCTTTCCTCTCTCTCTCTCTCTATTGTAAACATTCTCCCTTATTTTGAATAAAATTGTTGAAGTTTCGGTAGATCTTGAAGAAGCTCTTTAAATTTGTAAGTTCTTTTATATTTCTGTAATTTTTAATTTTTATTTTATTTATATTATAAGGATGAGCCTTATAGGCTAAATCTTTTATGTTGAATTATGTCTGAAATGATGAATTGATTAAAAAAAAAGTCATGGAAAAGTTCTAAAATGAATATGGGTGATTAAAAAATCTAAGGTTTGGTATGGGTAAAGTGGTTTTGGTTTTGGTTTATAAACTGGATGGAAATATTTTCTTTGAAATATGAGACCGAACTACTGTTTAGCCCGTTGAAGCCGATGGATAGTATCTAGTGACAAGTTTTGTTGTCACTAATGCATGCAAATACTTAGTGACGACATTTTAGTTGTCACTGAAGTACAATCATTAGTGACGACACGTAATGTCGTCACAAAGAACCTTTTGGTGACGGTGAATTAGTGACAACGTTGTGACAACTCTATCTTGTCACTAAAGGGTTTTAATGACGACATTTTATGATTTAGTGACGAGTTTTTGTTATCACTAAAGACCATTTTTCCTGTAGTGGGAAGTCCAAATTTATTGATGGTCTTCCTAATTTATTTGACTGAAAGAGTTAGAAAATCTCTTAGAGGAGTTGGTCATTCAATTAATTATAATGATTATACTTATGGTAAGTTAATAGGAACTTGCACACAGGAAGGGTTAAACCTATGATGAAATTGAATAATCAATTGAAACGCCAGAATCTGGTAGAAAGAAAACAATTAGGTGAATTTGTAGTCAATTTGGTATGGAGTTACCTTCTACTCATAAAAGAGAAAACTACAAAACCTGAATTTCCAAAATATAGGAAAAGAGATAAGATAAAATTGGATAAAAAATATGATAGAAAATTAGTTAAGAATAAAACCTTTGTTGATGAGAATAAATTGATAGTTTGTCACAAATGTAATAAAGTTGGTTGTATAGTTAAAAATTGTTGGACCAAAAAGAAGATTAATAGTCTTGATATAGGTGATAATCTTAAAGATAAATTGTATAAGTTACTTTTAACTTTTGATGAGTCAGAAACAGAATTATATTATGATTCTTCTTGTGATAAGTCTAGTAAGCTTAAAGTTATGGATAATGATTAAGTTATAAATGATTCTAGTGACTCTGAATGTGAACCTTGTCTGATAGGCAAGCCTTGTATTAAAAGTACTGAAGGTGATGAATTTAATAAAAAAAATTCACAGTTTCAAGATATGGAGATTAATGTTCTGGATAGTGATGAATGGGTAGAATTACTTAAAGTAATTAAATAACCTGAATTAAGGTTAAAATTAATAGATCTAATGAGTAATACTCATAGTACTTCTGATAATATAAGTAAGGAGGTCATTTATAATGAACCATATACTATGTCTAAAGTTTATAAACTTATTAATGTTAGACAAGTTAGTAAGAATCATACTTCTTTAAAAGATATTTTAATTGAGGTAGAAAATCTTAAATCTGAGATAATTTTTTTGAAAAACAAAAATAAAGATTTTGATGAAAGAATTTCAAAAATGGAAAATGTTTCTAAACATTTTTAGAAAAGATAAAGCTAAAGAAATCATTTCTTTACAAGATGAACATTTTGCTAAAAATGATGATTTTCTTAATACTTTAGAAATGATAATTTCTCAAAAGTGGTATATAAAAATTACTCTTTTAATTGATAATTATTTTTCAAGAGAATTTATTGCATTAGTTGATAGCGGTACAGATTTAAACGTTATTCAAGAGGGTTTAATACCTACTAGGTATTTTGAAAAAACTACTCATACTTTATCTCATGATGGAGGTCAAAAATTTTATATAAGTTACAAGCTTCCTAAAGCTTCCATTTGTGTGGTTAAGAAGTGTATTCCTTTATATTTTTTATTAGTTAAAAATATTTCTAATCAAATTATACTTGGTACTCCTTTTATTCTTAAGATATATCCTCGTACTAAAGTAGATAAGGATGAGATTATTGGTACTTATGAAGGTAGATCTATTACCTTTAATTTTATAAAAAAAAACCTTTTACAAAAGCACTACATGGTATTTATGATAATTTAAAGAATAAAGAAAATCAATTAAATTTTCTTGAAAGTGAAATCAATGTGTTAACTATTGTAGAAAAACTTCAAAATCCTAAATTATAGGATAAAATTAAAATTATTATAAATCAATTTGGTTCAGAGTGTTGTAGTGATCACCCTAATGCTTTTTCGGATAGGAAAAAAAATATTGTAGATTTACCATATGAAATGATTTTCATGAGGATAATATCCCTACTAAGACTACACATTGTTAAATGAATTCATAATATTTAGAATTATGTAAAAAAGAAATTTCTTCTTTACTTGAGAAAAAACTAATTAGTCCTTCTCAATCTCTCGTGGTTTTGTACTACATTTTATGTTAATAAAAATTCTGAACAAGATTAATCTCAGTGGTGTTCCTAGGTTAGTTATTAATTAAAAACCTTTAAATAAAGTGTTAAAATGGATTAGGTATCCTATCCCTAATAAGAAAGATTTATTATATGATTCTGTAATATTTTCAAAGCTTGATTTAAAGTCAGGCTATTGAAAAATTCAAATTAATAAATCTGATAGATATAAAACTGCTTTCAATGTTCCTTTTGGTCATTATGAATGGAATGTTATGCCTTTTGGTTAGAAAAATGCCCCTTCTGAATTTCAGAAAATTATGAATGATAATTTTATTCCTTATAGTGAATTTATTATTGTTTATATTGATGATATCTTAGTATTTTCTTAGACAATTGCGATGCATTTTAAGCATTTAGACATTTTTAAAAAATGTGTTATTAATAATGGTTTGATTATTTCTAAGTCAAAAATGTCTTTATTTCAAACTAAGATTAGATTCTTAGGACATAATATTGATAGTGGTAATATTATTCCAATTAATAGAAGTATAGATTTGGTTCTAAATTTCCTGATGAAATTATTGATAAAACTCAGTTACAAAGATTTTTAGGAAGTTTGAATTATATTTCTCCTTATTATAAAAATCTTGCTCAGGATACTGCTATTTTATATGATAGATTAAAAAAGAATCATAAACCTTGGTCAATAAATCATACTAATGCCGTTAGAAAGATTAAGAGTAAAGTTATTACCTTACCTTGTCTTATGCTTGCTAATCCACATTGGGATTAAATTATTGAAACTGATGCCTCTAATATAGGTTATGGTATTTAAAAAAAAAAATGATCCATCAAATAAACAGGAATATCTTGTTAGATTTTATTCTAGTAAATGGAATACAAGCCAGAAAAATTATGCAACTATTGCTAAAGAAATTCTAGCTATAGTTAAATGTGTTTTAAAATTTCAAGATGATTTATATAATAAAAATTTATTATTAAAACTGATTGCAAATCGGCTAAGTTTATGTTTCTTAAAGATTTTAAACATGAGGTTTCAAAACAAATGTTTGAAAGGTGGCAAGCACATTTAGCCCCTTTCGATTTTGAAATTATTTATAAAAAATGTGAAGATAATCATCTTCCTAATTTTTTAACCCGTGAATATTTAAAATGAGTTATTCTTTTAACTTTGATTTTATTGCAGATATGCAGTCTCGGGGTAGAGGAAGAGGTGGTCGAGGAAGAGGACCACATAAGGTTCTAGTACAGCATGGAAACAAAAAGCTTATAGCTTTGGAAGGATCCCAAGACGATTCTTTATTTGAAGAATTCTTGGCATTTAAGAAACAAGAAGAGGGTAATATCCCATCTTCATCTTCTTCTTCTTATTCTCAAGTTTTAAAAAACGAAGAAGTAAGACAAGAAGATAATACGGTAAAAAACCATCAAGAAAGAGTTATACTCTATCTAAATAATGATGATATCAAATGGTAAGATCAGCCCTGGATTTTAATGGATAGATATTTAAATAATCTTAGTAATACTATGGAAATCTATAAATCACAGTTATACTATGAGAATATTCTTTCAGGCAATGGATGTGATTTTCATCACTTTCATTATGGGAATCAAAAGGAAGTTTATAACTTCTCCAAAATTATTATCAATAAGATTATATCTATTGAAGAACGGAGTATTTCTCCCTTTAGAGAAAGGACTGTTATACATCCAAATATAAATTCTCCTACTAAATATAATTACTGGGATTATATAAAGGTGTTTGATAAAGTCTTTCTGTATGAGAATGATAAGCAAAGTCATACTTGGTTTATTAAGATCTGTGGAGAAGTTTCCAATCTCAAGTTGGTTTATACAATGTTGGCAATTTTATGGACCTACTTAAGAAATATTGCCAGTGAGCTTTAAAAGCTATTTCTCTAAATGGAAGGATGTTACTCCTTATTTCACAGGTAAAACTATGGAAATTCCAGATGGTATGATAAATATATATATATATATATATATATATATACATTTTTGTTCGGTTTAGATTATAAAAAAAAAATTAAACCAAACCGAAAATTCGGTTTTAATTTAGTCCAAACCGAAATCGGTCCAATGCACCGCTCAAACCGAAAAATCGGTTTGGTTTGGCCGGTTTCGATTTTTCATGAACACCCATACCCGGGTGTCTTCGCCCACATGTAACACATTCACCCATGACTGGATAAGCACTAGCGTCACTGTCGATTCCTTAATTCTTACCAAATTAACCCCGTTCTCCCACCCAGCCTAAAACCAAATATTGGTCTAGACGTTAGAACTACCCTCTTACTGGTTGGTACTGAACTTGCAGGCCTAGAACTCTACATCTGTGTCATCACCAAATGAGATATCTTTCATACCCGTTGTGCATCGACCCTTGCCAACTCTGCCTCGATGTTGAGACTCTGTTGATAGACGTCTTGATAAGTGGTGGGACGGTTACCAGACAACCTATCCCGAATCTGACTAAATAAGCCCCAAACAAATCATTGCTTTCTCATAGAAGGATCTTGAATAATAGATGCTCCATAGTTACCCAAGGCATTAAACTTGCCCGCATACTCAGCTATTGTCATTCTTTTAGTCTATTACAGCTCGAAGAACTGATTTTGTCTCTCCATTCGATAGGTTTCAGGAAAATATTGTTCTAGAAAGGCCCATTTGAATTGTTCCCAATGACATATTGTGTCCCCCTTAGCGAGAAATAGGGGCTACACATTTCCACCATTCCGAAGCTTCAGAAGTTAATGAAGTAATAACAGTTGTAGTCTTGGCATCCTTTGGTACTCTCATGATTTAAAATTTTTGTTCCATTTGTTCTAACCACATCTCTGCCTGATTCGGACCCGAGTTCCCATCAAACGCGGCCATTTGCATCTTCCTCATTCGTTCATAATAAGATCCAAAATCTCTTTCATACCTCGGCTCCCGTGGAACCCCTTTATTATGATTAACCTGAGTCGGTTGATTCTGAAGTACCTATCTAGCATTGCTAGTGTTGCCCTTAACTCTGACGGAATCCCAATAGGCACTGGCGGTGGCAGTGTTACATAGCCTGCCTCCACTGTCGGTGCCGGTCTCGAAGGTAACAATGCTTGTTTTCAAACTGAAGAATCTGGTTGGTCCATGTCAGCTGTTGCAGAATTATGTCCTCTGTTACTTCGTGTGTCTGGACGTGCAAAGGTGGCTATTGGTAAGTCAAAGTCATTCTCATAATCATTGTTCCTCACTTGTCGTATCATCTTAAAATTTAGGTGGCAGACCAAACCAAAACAATTAATGTCATACAACTAAGCTAACATGTTAGTATAATTCATATCTTATAAATTCTCAATGAACGCACAAGCAAATAAATAACCACATAAATCCTTATTCTGAGCCTCTACCCACGAGTCACATCTTAAATTATCCAACAAGTCCTTCATGAGTTTCACAATCCATACTTAGCCTATTTTCGTTAGTTTAAGCCTAAGATTCAACATGCTCTGATACCACTTATGTCACACCTCGTAACCGGGTGATGGCCTGGCAATCCTATTCACCAATAAGATACCGAGCCCATGCTAATTGTATTATAACATTAAAGGTCTTCAATATATAAACTTAAATTCATGTCTTACATCATTCATAGATAAACTACTATTGTTCACTAAATAATTTAATACATATTAGAAAAGAATAAACGCCTAATACAAGTACTACCAGTTCCATTTATCCATTAAAATAAGGTCATTGGCTACTCGTAATCCTCGTCCCCGACTTCTTCTTCTAAGTCATCCTCAAAAGCATTTGCAAAAGAGTAAGGAATGAGGTACACTAGCCCACTAATGTTCAAACACCCTTGGGATGAAACATCGTTTGACTAAAAATCCGTTTTCCAATTTCCCAACATTTACGTACTTTGACTTTAACTTCGTACTTAAAACATCATTATAATTAATTTAGAAGAGGGTTGGAGAAGAGTTTATAAAGTAAGAAAGGTTTTTAAAATGATTTGGAGAACAATGCAAAAATTACCATTTTGAGCCTCGAACGACAGGTACGAATGAATCTTCGTCCACCCATACAGACAAAGATGCGGACGATGTGCATCGTCCGAGCACATTGTCCAGACACATCAACCACAAAAAACACCATAGCTCCCAGTATCTCAGCGGATGAAGCGCGAACGTATGCTGCAAACGAAGACCCAACTTAGTCCCAGTATCTCTGCGACAATTCAGACAGCCCAGTATCTCTGCGCACGTATGCTGCAAACGAAGTTTATAACAAAGCTTCGTCTGCGTGATTAAAAAATGATACTTTCAGTACAATTTTTCAAATAAAAATCCTTTTTCTGCAAAGAAGACATCCCTTTCCCCAAAATCCAAATTTTACCAATACATGTACTCCAAAACTTGTGCATTTCATTGTGAAATTACAAGTTTAAACATATTTTTTTTCTGTAATAACTAATATTTTGTCAACTAATTACAATTTAACTGGTTAGACTTGCGTTCCTTCAAGATATGATTGCGATTTCAAAATCAACTTATATCATAAATTTTTGTAAGATTTATTACAAAAAAATTACAGTTTCCAGTACCCAGATACCCGATAAAAGAAAATTACCATTGTATGAAATGTTAGATAAATTTCCAAATAAAAAAAAAATTCTTATCCTGCTGGAAAAATTGAAGTAAATTGAAATAAAGAATAACCAAAGTACAAATATTTTTCATATTTTTAGTATTTATATATGAACACTTAAAAAGCACAGTGGTATGTTCGTTGGGATTGGGACTAGACAATCATCACTAGACAAACACAACCAAAGATTACCCCCTCAATCAATTCAACACGTGCCATCTTGTAAGATCTCCAATATGATTTCTTTAGGAGTCAAATATCATCGGTGGCGCCAGTCAACCGGTCACTCCTCTCCTCCCCCTCCCCTACTGCGCTGAGCTGGGCCTTTATTGGCACAAGAGAGAGAGAGGGCTTTATTCACCCAAAAAAATAAAATAGAGAGAGGGCTTTGGATCATAACAGTAAAAATTCAGTGAAAAAGCTCACTTTTTAAGTGGGTTTTTGCTGAAACCAAACTTTGGCTGTAAGTTTTCATGATTTATTGATCTGTTTTTCTTTGTTTTCTGCAATGATTTGAAAATGATGATTTTCTTGTTTTGTTTCTGGGTAAACTTTCATTATTTTAAGGATAACTTTTGGGTGTCATTTTAGTTTGGAATGTGAAATTACGAAGTAAATCTTGTGTTATTTGAATTGGATTTGCTCTATATTGATGATTCTTAGTATATTCTGGGTTCCACTTATTGAATAAACTTCGATAATTGGAAATTGTAGGTTTTTTAATACTTTATCTGACTCAAAATATGTCTTTTAAAAAAAAAATTGTTTTAAAGTATATGTCTTTTTACAAAAATTGTGTATTTATTTACAAATTTCCCCTTTATTATTTCTCTTTATATTTATTTTGGTTAAAATGTATAGTTTCGATTCATTAAGAGCACTTTATTTTGGTCAAAATGTATATTTATTTATTTTTTTAAGTATTAATTAGGCACTTTAGTCATCTTGATTATATATCTTACTTTGTGTGAAAACTCAAAAAAAAAAACTTATATTTTGAATCAGAGAGAGTAGTATTATTTTGAACTTCAAAGGTAGGGGTGGAAGTTAGTTGAGCCGACTCGTGAGTAGCTCACGATTAGATTTGATATTCGGCTTGACGAACTCAACTCATTAGCTAAATGAGCGATGAGTTGAGATTTTTGGCTCATCTAAAATACGAGTCGAGTTTGAGCTAGATAGAGTTCGACTCATTTTGCTCATGAGCTGACCCAATATATATATAAAACAAAATAGCCTCACATACCCTTTAAAAAAGTAGCCACACATCTTTTAAAGCAAAATAAACAGTTCAAATATTGAGTTGTGAAGGAGATTGACTCGAGTTATTGATTCATATATAGCTTAATTGCCCGAAAAGCAGTTCAAGCATTGAGTTGTGAAGGATATTGACTCGAGTCACTTATGACATTGAGAGAAACTCAAAGTGTATTACTATTTGTCTTTTATTATTGATGATAATTAATTATTAGTTTACAAAATATTATTTTTATGATAATATTATATTTTTATCTTTTCAGGTGGAAAAATATGCCACAAAATCGAATTGCTTATATAAGAAGACTTTTGTCATTTAATAATAAAGATTAGAATATTTGGTAGCTAAACTTTTATTGGTTTACATATTTTGCTAAGATTTTTTGTTTTTTTACTGGAGTCTTTGCATATTATAATTTGTTTAGAGATATAAAACTTATATTATATGTCATTGTGTTAATAAAATCTATTGATTTATTTTGTGTAAGTTGGATATTAAACTCATATTATAAGTCACCGTATATTTTTTTAAATATTTGTAGATAAATGAGTTAAGCTGACTTGCTCGTGAGCTACTGATGAGCTGAGGTTGAGCTGGAAAAATTAGCTCACATCAAATATGAGATAAGCTATGAGTTAGGCAAAATTAGTGTGAGTTGAGTCTGAGCTAGCCTTAGCTCAGCTCACTCATTTCCACCCATATTCAGAGGCTATAAAAGAGCAAATATCCGAGGAGTTATTCCCCCCCATAAATTGGAGGTGCATAATTTCGCTCTGTCCATCCCAGATTTAATTTTCATACTCTCTCCATTCCTATTTAATTGTCTTTTAGAAGATTTATAGGTTTCCAAATTAATTGTTGTTTAAGACTATTTTATTAGTTGTCAATAATTTATTTTAATTATACCATCAACATTTTTTTTATTTGCCGCCTCTGCCATCTCTATTTTTTCCTTTCTTTCTTTTCTTATGCTATAGAAGTGAGAGAGAGAGGGGGTAATATTGAAACTTTTGGTGAAAATGATAAGTTTCTTAATTTTCTAAAATTTTATAAAGAGTCTTATATTTATATTTAGGAATGGAGGGAGTATTTGACTTTGTACAAATATTTGTAACAACATCTGTCTATCTATATACCACGTTGCATAAAAAATTAATTTTCCAATTCATGTTAGTGTTTCAAATGGATTCCTTTATTTATTTATTTATTTTTTTTTAATGAGGCTATATGTTGATATTTTATAGCGTAAACATGTTTATTTGAAGAATCTGGATATTCATTTTGGGACAAGTTAAAATGGAAACATAGATATAATGTTTTCTTCCTGTTCCTTTATTATGCTTTCTTCCTGTAATGTTTTTTTTGAGATCGGTAACACGAGGAGATGAAACTGTAATGTTTTCTTCCTGTTCCTTTATTATGCTTCACATAAATAAATTTTTCTTACAAAACTCGTCATTTTTGAAAATATTGGGGGTGGTCGTCCCTCTCCCCTGAATCTGCCACTGTGTACAAAATAATTTTTTTCAAGTGAAAGTTTATACATTGTGAAAATAAATGATTTTATCATCAACATATGTCAATGGGCATTTAAGTCATATTATATTGAATCATATTTCATTCCAACATTAAATAATATTTTCCCAAACACAGAAAAGTAAGCATAATTCCATTATGTCTTTGTCTTTCAATCAATTGAATGGAAGAGGATTCCAAAACTATTCCGGGTGTAAAGTCATTCCAGGTGGAAAGATATTACATTCTATTCCAATATACCAAACGTACTGTAAAAGATGAAGATATGAATATATCCTATTTTCATTGGAAAGCTACGCCAATGACATACTCTCTCCATTTAGATTTAAATATCTCATTTGTTTTATTGGGATGTTCGAAATTGAATGTCTCATTTTTTAATTTATTTTAAATTTTTATTGCAAAATTTCAATTGTATTCTAAGTAAAAACAATCCTTAATTTTTAATTAAAGTCAAAATAAGAAATTCAAATTCGAATGAACGAAGTAAATAGTAAATTTTGATTGAAAACATTGTCATTAAGGACAAAAAATTGAAGAATGATGATAAAAACAAAAATTGTGTCGTTGCTCGCTCGGGAACTTTTCCCGGATTATTTAGGAGTTTTTTTTTTTTATTATAAAAAATGTCATATGTTTATCATATTGGGTTTTATATGACACTTTTTTTTGGGAGCTTTTTTTTATTATTCTCATAATTCATATTTGATTGATGTGGCAATAATTTGCAATGTCAGCTAAAGACGGATTTTATTCCATTGAACATACTCTCCTCTGGATCCAGGAATCGCGACATGTACTAAATGCCCTGTCCAATCTAAGGAAGTTACGCCGAAGAGTCTTGACAAAGGATGATTCAGACAAGATTCGACATTTTGAACCAGGAAACACTTGGTTTCCATTTCGGTTGTCAACCCGCTATTCAGAATATGGCTGAAAGAAATAATAGAAAAAAGATTATGCCCCATTCTAGAACCCGCTATTAAAATTATGCCCTATTTTAGAACCTCGTGCGCGCATGCGTAGGGGGTGCGAATCCAAGGTTCGTCGAAACCAAAATAGCTTGAACTTGTGTGCGGGCGCGACTTGCATGCACGAATGCCGGACTAAAACCGCTGGCCTGATCAACCCCACGTTTTGCTACTGTTTTCAATCAAGAGAGATACATGAAAGGTTTCTACAGCTGAAAGTTTTCTGCAGATGAATTCGTTGGATGTGAATTGAACAATCTGGTTCATTGAACAGACTTTAAATATGTATTAAATAAAGACCTTTGAAATTAGTAGAATTTATTTCCATGAATGTATCTGCTCACTCCTATCGGCCTATAAAAGGAGGCTCTTTCCAATGATTCTACACACTTCGAAAATGCTTCTCATGAGTTTTCAGTGCGAGCTTCTGTAGAGCAATTTATCATCACACGAATCAATGTAGACAATGTATGATGGTGAATTCTTATTATGCTATTAATGATGTTAATTTTTTTTGGACAGGGCAACGTGGAGAGTAATCAATATTTCTACAATTACAATCCTGAATGGAATAGATATCCAAATTATGAATGGGAGCAAAATTGTAATTTTGTTGAAACATCTCCACAATCTCCAACTCAAGATAATGGAGGAAACTTTGAAGACACGTTAGCTAAAATTCTTGATGATACTAACATAAAGCCGAGAATGTTGGAAAATCAGAATCAGAATTTTGTTGAAACTTCTCCTCAATCTACTTTTGAAGACACGTTAGCTAAAATTCTTGATTATAACAAAAGGATTGAAATGTTGGAAGATGAGAATCGGAATCTTGAGATCTCGCTTAAAAACATGGCAACTCAAATGCAACAATTAGCAATCTGCTATGCTAAATCAACCTCAAGAAGTCCTTTTATGTGATATAGAGGAGAATCTGAATGAGTTGGAGGTAATTACAATAATACATGAAAGGACATTAAAGCAAGATCTAGAGATTGAGTCTACTACGCTTGAGGAAGATGATGAAATCGAGCATTCTCCACTTGTCCACAATCCACAAGGTGAAAGAGGTAAGGAAGGTAATTAAGGAAGAAAATAGTGGTAGTGTTGATATTAAACCTCTTCCATTTTCTGAAGTTGTTAAGCATAATTTATTAAATGTTAATGTTGAGTCTATTGAGCTTAAGAAAGATGATTTAGTTGAGCATTCTCAACATGTCCGAAATCTAAAAGCTAAAAGAGGTAAGGAAGAAAATAATAATAATGTTGACATTAAATCTCTTCATTTTTTTTATTAAATGTTGGAGTAGATTATGTGCCTTTTAGTGTATTTGAATCTCTAGAAAATCCATTAAAAGGGAAATCCTTATTTTCTATTCATGTTATTGATGTTTTGTTGGATGATTCTTCTTATAAGTATGTCGCAGGGAAATTAGGAGGAGAATGGCATAAACCTTTCATAAAGAAAAAAAGAAATTGAGCAAAAGTTTATCAGGATAGTGTAAATCAAAAGAGGGTTGCTTTCAAAGGGGTGAATGTTGGAGGAAACACTTGCCTTCTTAATCGTCCTCTTGATTGAGCATGTAAATGAAGTCAAGCTCGAGACTATAAACGAGAACTATTACTAACTCTTCCCTATTGAGCATATAAAGTTTTTTTTTTTCTCTTAGAAATCTAAATCTATTTTAGATTTATTTTCTTTTTCTTGATTCTTCTTGTCCCCAAACAAAATTAAAAAACTCCAAAAAAATATTTTAAGTTGCTTTTTTTTTTTTTATTTTTTTTTTTTTTCTATCTTTTGTAGGAAGTTGCTTGAGCCTCGTAATGCTACGATTGCGCTCTTTTTCATGCTTCGCTCTCTAAAATGCTTCAATTATCTGGCTAAGTTTCTGAACCCTTCCTTTGTGTTTTCTTACTTTCAAACATTGAGGACAATGTTTATTCTTAAGTGGGGGTGGAGATTTGGTTTATTGCTGATTTTTTTTCAAAATTCAGATTTTTATGGTTTTAAAGTTTTATTTTTGGAAAAAATATCTGAAAATTAAGAGATTTTTTTAGCATGAATTTTTGTGTTTATATTCTTGGAGCTAGTTGACATGATTCTCTATTGATATAGACTAAAATGTGATTATTGAATATAATCTTAAATATTTCCTTGCAAATTTAATCTTAATATGGAACTTGAGTTAACTTTGTCATGATCCTTGTGAATTGATGAATATACTTAGACTTTTATTACGTGGTTAATTGCATATTTTGGTCAATATCTTCACAAACTAGAAATTTTTAAGACTTTTCGATTTACTAGGTGGATGAGATTAGGCATCTCTTTGAACCGTTTGAGCCTTTCAAGCTTTTCCCCTTTTTTCATTATATCCCTAGTACCCCCAAGCTTTCTCATTTTTTTTGATAAGAATGGTTGAGACCTCCATTCAATTAATTATTATCTCGTTAGCCTCATTAACCTACCCTGAACCCACAAATACTATTTTTCATTCCCTTATGAGAGAGGAAAGTGCATGCTTATTTTACTAGAAATTCTTATGTTTGAAAGTAAAGTTGTTATGAGAAGATGATATTGTTGAAGAATTTGAAATTGGTTGTGGAAGTTATGAGTTCGTTTGAAAAAAAAGATGGAAAAGGAAAAAAAAAAAAATTAATAATAAAGTGAAAAGAAGACGATGAGTTAATACATCGAGATAATACAGTCTTCTTTTGGAGTGGTGATTAAGTGAAATATCAAATGCATTCTCAATGGGTTTTGTTATTGAATTTCCAAAAATACATGGAGATAAACTGTAAATTTGAGTACATTTTGGGAAGAAAAAAAAACGCTACATGATAAAATCTTGTAATAATAAGTATGTTTCTCTTTACTTTTTCTCTCTCAATTTTGAATATCCTATCCCTTCGTTTCATAGCCATGTCCCTAGCCTAACGTTATAAGCCGAAAAGTCCTAACAGACTCAAGTAAACTGATTTGTCTTCATTAGTGAAGAGTATGTAAGTTAACAAGGCTAGCATTGTGTTATTATTATCAAGAAAGTGCTTTTGACTGCATAATACTTGTTAAAAATGTTGATTCAAGTCCTTGGTATTGTCATAGTATATCTCAAGCCTTCATAATAAGAGTCTATTAGCTTTGTTATATTTATTGTTATATTCGGATTGAAACTTTTTGGTTTATGCCTATAGATGAATATTTGAAGTTCGTAACGAGAACGTTGAGATTAATGAAAAGATAAATGTTTCTAAGTGGTTCTTTTTTCTATGAATTGTTTTCTTTGCTCGAGGACAATCAATAGGAAATTCTGAAATCCTGAGATTAATGAAAAGATAAATTGTTTCCTAAGTCTATTAGCTTTTGAAATTCTCGGATTTCGTTCCCAGCAACAATAGGAAAAAAAAAGAAAAGAAAAGGCTAGCCGCACAGTGGGAAGAAAAGGAAAACAAATTTTTTAAGAAAATATATTCTGTCTAGAACTTTGAGAGATCACCGAGGGAGTTTTTCTTGTCCGTTTTCAGTCTATAATATACCAAATCGAAGATAATTTTATAATCTTCGAGTGAATGCAGATGGATTTTCAAAAGCTAATAGACTTAGGAAACATCCGAAGCAGCAATGCCATCCTTGTTAACTTACATTCCAAGTCCCGAGCAGAAAATTATAGCTCCGAGAGTAAGACTAGCATTGCTGTTTCGAATTTTCTGTTATTAAATTGTCTTCGTAAGAGGTAAGGACCCCTACGTTATTTAATTATCGTAATTAATCGTGTATAATCAGTGAGTTATGTTGGATTATATATTTGGGAGTGATTGGACATCATATATTGCATGAATTGTTTAATTTACGAATCAATTGCATGAATTGAGTTTTTTTATCGCTTTGAATGTTTCGAAATTGCTATGAGTTTTGTTTAATTTCTTTACAATCTGATTTATATACCATTTTACTGTTTTATGGTTAAGTGATAATGTGATTCGTGGGTCGTTAATCGCCTATTTGATGAACTCGTCTAAATGTTTATCGCTTGGGTCGTCCGAATTGGTTATCATAGTTCAATCCTTCTTGGTTTTGGTCGACCGAGTCGTCGCCTTCTATTTGAGCTTTTGTCTAGGATCGATTAATTAGCAGGATTCATTCGAATATCAAGTCGTATAAGAAGATCCCTTGTGGTCTAAGTGAATAGTGAAACATACAGGGCCTTAACCCGATGAGGAGATCATTGGGACTGTAACGGTTTTGTGGAGTCCCTGGTGGGGGATGATGATACAATACATATAATGGATCCTTAAAGTTCAGGGGGTCATACTGAACCCACGTGTTGAAACATCTTGGGCCATCCTAGTTTGGACTATAACTGGGACCCGTTACAGTAATTGTTGATTAATAAGTGAATAGACGATTGTGCTCGAATTGCGGGATTTAGTGTCATAGCGGTAGTGATGTTCCTAGTGTCTATACGATGTAGTGATGGAGTGTATTGTGTTGGTAAAGCGTGCTGCTTTGCATACATTCGATTGTGAAAGCGTTTAGATGCGAAGAATGTGACTATTTACCTTATTCTTTCAACTTGTTTATTCATGTTGGTCCTATTTGGTGTTCAGTTTTCTGTTGTGCTTCTTTCCGTGTTCATGTCTAGTGTAATGTGGATATCTTGCGTGCTATTTCTAGTGTATTTACTGTGTTGTTTCGGGGTTAATGTGTATTGTTTATCGTTATTTTGTAAAGGGTGGTGTTTTTGGGAATGTGCTTTAGTGTCGATTGTGTTTTATATAACTGTTTTAGGTCCCTACTGAGCACCGGAGCTCAGTCCGATATCCGGTTTTGCTGTTTTAGGTGATGATGAGTACTATGACGATGTTGACGGAGCTTGGGAATGAGACTATGAAGAGTGACTCATAACCGGCTTCAATTAAAAAATTTAGTTTATTTCATTTATTCATTTATACTTAGAAGAATTTTATTATTAGTATCGTTTAACCATTTCATTTGTAATAATTAGTTTCCGCTGTTGAACTCTTATTTCGGATTATTTCATAATTGAATTCTCTTTTAATAACTCTGTTTGTCGGCTTTGGTGTTTCATTAACGAATGAGACACTGCCATGTCATCGACCCTGTTTACGGGGTGTGACACCATTCCTTTATTTAAAACCTATCATAAAATCTTTGGGAAGGATAAATTCCACCATCATTTGAAAAGATTGGGTTGTAAAGGTTGTTCCTGAAGAATTCATGCATCACTGAACTAGACATTCCTCATCATCCAACTAAGTTTGTTGGTTAACATCGTACAAATAAAAAAGTCATTGTGGTCCTTTCAAATCTTATAAATTCTTATGATATAAATCTTTAAAATCCGAACATAAAAAATCTGAGTATAAAAAATCTTATAAGTTATTACATTCTTAAATAGTCTCTTAGAATTCACTGGACTTACTTATCCCAAAATAGTATTTTAAAATTCTAATTGAATACACCCCCTTAGTTTGTAAAAACATTTGGGCCTCGAATTTTCGGAAGCTCTATACGGTCGAGCACCTTACACTCCTAATTAGCCGCCCCGATTATAGTGAGTTTGAGGGAGTTTTTAAAAAAATATAGACAATCAACCAAAAGGGGCTCTTTTAGTTAGATTTCAATGGACAGATCCAAGCTTCTCCTACAAAACAATTTGTTTGGTAGTGCAAAATTCAATATTTCAAGGAAAAGGAAGTGTGGACACATTTTGTTAGCCCGGAGAACAACTATTCTTCCTCCTATATAGGGAGGCGATTTAAAGGGGAAACAAACATCCCGATCATTTTAATTGATGACTTCTTTTTATCATTATGGCAATATAATTTGTAATTATATACTTGTATCGGTTGAACCATAATTTTATTTATGTTTCGAGTTTTGAGATTTTGATGAATTTAACCTATTGCTTACAATTTATGGTGATTTATCATTTTTTACAATTTATGTAGAGATACTAATTTAATGAAACAAAGAAAGCTCTTGGCTTGAGAAAGAAAATAAGTTTATTGTCATAAGGGTCTACTTCATAATTAGTGGCATTACGAGGGAGAGACTATTCTCCAGTAACAAAAAAAAAATTAAAAAATGAAGGGGGCAGACCGATGCGTTGAAATCTAGTACTATCTTCATTCCTGAATATAAGACTTTTATTACATTTTGCGAAAATTAAAGAAGCAAAAATTAAAATGTTTTTGTAATCAAAATATTAATATTACTCTCTTAAATATAATTAGTTGTATACAAGTCATATTTAAGAGAGTCATATTGGTATTTTAATTACAAAAATATATTAATTTTTGTTTCTTTAATTTATGCAACATGTAATGAAAATCTTATATTTAGGAAAGGAGGTAGTATTGGCCAAAGAGGCCGTGGAGGGATGAGCCAACGTTGGATATATTAACGTTAGATTTCGATGACTTTTCCGTTAATTTTGACCAAGTCATCCCTCATGTGCCGCCGGGCACGTGAGGGTTATAATTATTCACAGCCTAAAATATGTATTCTTCCTCCATTTCCTCCTTCAAAAGAGAAGAAGCTTCTTATGAATGAAATCCTTCAAAAAATTTGATTCCCACTTCACTTAATCCTTCCATTCCTTGTTAATTCTCAATCAATTCAGACTTTGGGAGCTAGTTTATGTTGATTGATTTCGCTTTTTTGCTCAAAATTTTAAAATCCACTTAAAAAAAAATTCTAAGTTTTTAACAAAGTCTGAATTGATTGAGACATTATTATAGTAAGAATGGAAGGATTAAATGGAGTGGGAATCAAATTTTTTGAAGGATTTCATTCATAAGGAGCTTCTTCTCCGTTGAAGAAGAAGGAAATAAGTTTTGATTTTTTTGCAGAAAAACTAAATCAAACAACATAAATTAGCTCCCAAAATCTGAATTGTTTAAGAATAAAAAATGAATGGAAGGATTGAGTGGAGTGGGTATGAAATTTCTGGAATGATTTCATTCCCAAGGAGCTTCTACTCCTTTAAAGAAGAAGAAAATGGAGGAACAAACCCTACAAATACATATTTTTTGGCTTTGGACAATTATACCCCTCACGTGCCCGGCCCGTAGACTTAGTCAAAATTGACGGAAAACTCATCGGAATCTAAATTCCGCAGCCGATAAGTTTTTTATGGCTAAATCTCAAAGAATAAATTGTTTTCGACCGTAACCCGAAATAGTAAAATACTTGATGGTCATTTAGTGCAATAAACCCTATATGAAATAAAATGTCTTTAGTAATTATTTTGCATTTATAAAATGACTTATTATGTGGAAGAATTTTTTTTTAATATAAGTTGGGGCCGTTGTAGTATAATTGCTTTAGGGTTGTGAATAAACAATTGAGCTCGGTCATGTGATTTGTTGAGTCATAGCTTGAATCGTATTCGAAGAGTTTAATGTTGTGTATGTCCGTATGTTGGGATGATCAATACATTGTGCTTGTGTCACATATCCGAAGTATAGATGTTGGATTTCGACGAGTACGATTTATAGCTTACTTGTTCATGTTTTGGTATAGTTGTCATATATGCACTGAGTAAAAAATGAGTCATCTTGGGGATGGGTTCTAGATTGTGCAGAAATGCAATTTTCTTTCACAAAACTACACTGAAATTGAGCATGACTGGATCTCAGTCGAATCATTTTGCAATCGCCCAGACCAAACTTCTAGGACCAAATGTGGATGACTGATAGTGGATTACGGTCGACCGGATGGGGACTCCTTTGTCCGGAGCTCTTGCAGTCGACCGACGTGCTCTGTCTGGTCGATTAGAGAGGCATTTTGGTCATTTATGATTTCTGTTTTGCTCTCTGATTATGTCTAAGGCATTCTAAAGGCTATGTTATGGTGTTTGAAAGTGTATTTTAAGTTTTACAAGTCAAGTTAAACTATGCATATTTTCATATTCTTTTTGGGAAGTCGGAAAACAGTTTTGTGTCGTATTTAGCATTTCATCCCAAGGGTGTTGATTCTTACTGGCTTCATAGCTTACATTTTTTACTTTTTTTTATTTGCAAAAAAAACGAGATTGCTGATGATGTTTACGAGGAAGCCTGAGATGAGGATTTTGATTAGTGATTCATAATGAATTTGATGTAATAGTTAAATTTCACTTTACTTCTTGGATTCTATGTATGTAATAACACTAGTAATGACTCACGCTTTTTTTTAATGTTGGATTTATGTTATTTTCGATAATTAATGTAAAACTGTAGTTTCTCTATTAGTATAGATATAATGGATTTTATCTTCTTGCTCAGGGTTATGTGTCTCATTGGTTGATGTGGTACTGTCAGGTCATCACCCGGGTATGGGGCGTGACATAAGTGGTATTAGAGAAAGGTTGAACCTTAGGGCTAAAACCTGAAATGAACATAGGATAAAGTTGGTAGATAACATGTGAGATATGTGATGGGTAGAGACAATGACATAGGCTGTACTTGTTTAATTACTGCTTTATACACTACAAAAAAAACTACCTGTTATGACGAACCTTTCGTGACGAAGTCATTTTTCGTTACGAAATGTATACTTTTCGTAACGAAATTCGGAATCGTTACGAAAAGTTGACCTTTCGTAACGAAAAAAATATTCGTTACTAAAAGTAGTAGTTTCGTTACGAAATGTCTACCTTTCGTAACGAAAACAAGTTTCGTCACGATAGGTATAACTTTTCGTGACAAATACCTTTTTCGTTATGAAAGGTCAACCTTTCCTAACGAAACAAAAATTTGTCACGAAAAGTTTTGTCTTAAATTTTTTTTTTTTTAAAGAATATACATATATAAGTATGATATAATTTAGAATATAATTTTAATTTTTATATTTGTTTAGTCTTTATATTAAAAGTATTACTAAAAAATAGTATATATGCAACTAGAATAATTTTATTATGATTTTTTATAACAACTTAATACACAAATACATTGACGAAAATGTATTAATTTTAATTTTATTCATAAAAAAAAAATCACCAAACAAAGAGAAATTAAAATAATTAAAGGTTCAAAATACAAAACTTCATTATAATAAATATATTAGGAACAATAAGTAACAAATGACCAACGTAGCTCAATGGTTAAGTGCATGACAAACAAGTTGGAGGTCTTGAGTTCGATTCCCACTTCTATGAAAATGTGGAGACTTTATTCCACATTATTGTAGAGGGGCTCCGGCTCGGCTCGGCTCCAATGGGTGAACTGGGGCACGGCTCGGAACCGGCTCGGCTCGGCTCCATGGCTTTAAATTTTAAAATTTTTGTAAAACTTTTAGTAACGAAATATTTCGTCACTAAAGGTCACCTTTCCTAACGAAACTCGGTTGTTACTAAAGACCTTTAGTAACGAAAATCGTTTGAAACCAAGTTCGTCCTGAGAGCCCCGTCGCTAAAGGTATTTCCTAACGAATAAGGATATTCGTTACTAAAGGTCTTTAGTAACGAATTTTTTGACATTTCCTAACGAAAATTTTCATTACTAAAGGTCTTTTTTTTTTTTGTAGTGATACTCGATTATTAACTATTATGTGATGTTATTCATTCTATTCTATATGTGCTATGACATTCTACTTGTGTTTTACTTGTGTGAGATGTTCTTATCACTTAGTAGATTGTATCTAGTACCATAATTGCTTTGAGAAAACCATAGAACATTTGCATCTAGTGGGTAAGTGTTAGTATTTACGAATGTAGGGAGTGCAAGTTTCGAGGACGAAATTTTGGTAGGGGAGAATGATGTAATATCCGTAACTTTTTGAGCTTAAGTGTATATCATGATTACTTGATTTTATGTGTTATAGGTTTACTTGGTGCTTTTATGTGTTACATTTTATGTTGAAGGTCGCTTTTACTTGGTTTAAAACTTACAGGATTTAAGTGTACGAACTAGAAACATGTAAGGTGGCTCTATAACTTTTTGGGTGGTTTAATTTGGTGGTTGTGGTTGGAAAAAAGAAAAAAAAAGGAAGTTAGAGACAAAAGAAGTTCGAGAGAAAAAGAAGAACAGAGAAAAAGCTGTAAAAACTAGAGTGATGTGAGTAGTTCGCCTAATTGTAGTAAACGAACTCCGTTTTGGACGTTTTTTAAAATTCAACCTATAAGATATTGAAGAGTTCTCGATGCCGGAGCTTAAGCATAGATTGTCTATGTAAAGATCAAAGAATCCATTGTCTATGCCAATATTTGTTTCTATTGATAGGGTGGGGTGGGGTGGGGTGGAGTGGGGTGGGGATAGGGTGGGGGTACCATTGGTGGAAGAAAAAGTGGTTTGAGGTGGTGGGGTGGGGACCATTGGTTGAAGAAGAAGAGATGTCAGGTGGGGTGGTGTATTTTTAATGTAATGTATCATAAATACTCTTGAAAGTTTTACGATTGACTTGATTAAAGAAATAGAAGAAGAGAGAAAAGATGTAAAAACAAGAGTGCTGTGAGTATTTTGCCTAATTGTAGTAAATGAACTCCGTTTTGAACATTCTTTAGAAATTCAACCTGTAAGATATTGAAGAGTTCTCGATGTCGGAGTTTAAGCATAGATTGTCTACGTCATGATTTGTCTAAGCCATTGTCTACACCGCATATGATCCTTGCTATGCACGGAAATCAGAATTTTATTGTCCATAATTAATATTTTGGAACCTTATACCTTGATATAAATGTTTAGGGACAAAAATGACCAATTTGTCGAAAAATTGTGAAGTTTGGGTGAACTTATCTGGGGAAAATTATGTGGAATTTTTTTGGAGAGTATGAGAATATTTTATTCAAACATTTACACTTCTCTTCTTCCTTTTTATGTTAATGACTTTTGACGTTTCATATCAAAGTATAATTATTATTTGTATCTATGTTTGATCCATTTTAAACATTACTATTAATAAATGTATTTTTTAATAGACTAATAGACTAATTTTATCTTTCAGGGAATGGAAACCTTTACTAAAATAGGTAATGTTATAATACATTGATTTTATAGTCAAGTTATTTTGTTTTCTATTAAATAAATATTTATCATTATTGATAAAATATTTTTATTATATATTCATTTGCAGGTTATGATAATTTATTAGTATATCCACATTCGAGGGTTATTCAATAAGTGTCACATTACCTAATAATGTTGAATATTCTTATTTGCTTTCTGAAATATTAAAGTAAGCGAGTTTTTTTTCCTAAGTTCAATTGTACATCCATTAAATTAGTAATTTAAAATTCAGTATTTACGTGCATAGCAAGGGTCATTTGCTAGTATACACTGGCGGACCTGCAGTGCGTTTCCAATTTTTTTTAATTTTTTTTTAATTTATAGTTTTAGCTTTGTTTTTGTAACACCCTGTCCCATGAGCATTTTTGTAGTTATGCATTTTGAGTCAGTTTTGGATTTGAAATTATATTTTGTGGTTCGTGAAGTATAGTAATAATACCACTTATATCTTAACGATTTTGGTTAAAATTTTAACCGGCTTAAGTGTGTAAAGGGACTATGAATTTATTTTGACAGTCTTAATTGTGCCCTCATGTCTTTAAAGTCTGCGTCCGCCACTGCTAGTGTGTGTGTGTGTGTATATATATATATATATATATATATATATATATATATCTTTTGGTCGCTACCTATTCTTCTCTGATTAGCTTTGTTAAATAAGTCTAGTGTTAGAAAACGACAATGATAACGAGTGAATCTACGACCACTCACAGTAAATTTCTCAGAGAATAAACAAATAATGTGATGGAACAAATGAATGGATTTTCACCGGTCATCAACGACAATTGAGTAGTTTTCAATTGCATTATCATTATATTAAACAACATTAGTTGTAAGAAAATATAGTACTTGACAAAAAGGAAAGGACATAACAAATCACCAATTAGACAAAGACCAGCAAGCCTATCTCATTTAGGGTAGGTAGCTCAGAAATGCTTTAAAACATGCCCTGTGGATCACTTGCTTACTATAGAGAGAACACTCATAGGAGACTTCTCTTCAACTCTGCTGACTTTGGGTCTTCTTTTTGGTGAGAATCAGCTCTCGTCATGTGAGTTTCTCATTCCTTGATCTAAAATTTATAGGGTTTTCCAATTCACTTTTCTATATCTTAATTTCAAGTGTTTTGAATACCATTCATGTGGAATCCATGCCATATTTAGTCTTTTTTTATTTTATTTTTATCATGTACTTAAATATTCTTTATAATCAAGCTAAACTTTTCAAATAAGAAATTTTATATATCGTAAAATCAGTAGAACTGAAAGAAAGTAATATGGTTGATAAATGTTTTTAATTATTATTATTATTTTTTTGGACCTCACGGAGGAGTGAACCCATGTAGGGCGGAAATTATATATATATATATATATATATATATATATATATATATATATATATATATATATATATATATATATATATATAAGTGTCTCACAAAGGAGGTAAATTAGAAAATCGACAGACTAGGGTTGCCCTCATGAAGGGAATATAAGTGCCTCACAGAGGAAGAAGATTAGAAGACCCATGTAGGAGAATATAAGTGCCTCACACAAGAGAGAATCCAAAAAAAGGAAATTAAAGCATGCCCCTTGTGTGAGGAGGGTATCGAACCCACGACCCAGGCGTGATGATAAATGTTTTTAATTGAATATGCAAACAATAGATTTTAGTATAAAAATAAAAGTACAAAAAGTATAGAAATAAAAGTACAAATGAAATATCAATAGATGAAGAAAAGGGTGTTATTGCTCATAGAGAATGTAAAGTGAGAGGATGAAGTGCCCTTTTTAATTTTTTTTTTAATGAGAACGTCACCCTTTTTAATAGTCTCACTCATGAATATCATACTCTAATTAGGAAGCCAAAACAAGTTGGCTCAATTATTAAAAATTTGACACGTTTTTACAACGGTTAAGTGTTCAATTCCCGCTGTCGACGTAAGAGTTGTGTTGGTGGGTGATCTGTAAGTACCATTGTAAGCAACCTATGGTCTTTAGAAACTGCCCTAACCCGTAGTGGTGACCGGAGGCGAACTCACACAAACTTTGTTTTTACCAAAAAAATTAAAAAGAATACTCTTATTAGGAAGAGAGAGAGAGAGAGAGAGTTCTTTTCAAATATAAATTACGAGTTCTTTTTTTCCCTCTAAATAGATACCATGCTAGAATAATTTTTTTTAGTAATTTCGTTAATATGTACTAACTCCATTTCTTAATATAAAACTTTCAGAACATGTAGCGAAAAATGAAGATATTTTTTAATCAAAATATTAATATTTCTCTCATAAATTGAATTAGTGGTATACAAGTCATATTTAAGAGAGTAATATTAGTATTTTGACTAGCAAAATATATTGTTTTTTGCTTCCTTAATTTTCGCTAAATGTAATGAAAGTCTTATATTAGGGAATGGAGGGAGTACTAAGATATGCACTAATATATAGTGATTTACATGATTAATTCAAACATAAAAATCTCTACGGTTATTATTGCCAAGCAAACCTAAAGTAGTCAGCTTAGTATTGGTTTACTCGGAATAATAGGTTTTAAGTTCAATATCCCTTTTTCCGGATAGTAATAATTTTTTTTTGTTTTTTTAATAAGAAAAGTTGGTATTGCTGATTTTTGGACATTTACAAAATAAAGATGCTAACTTAAATATTTCCTCGAATCTTTCAGAAATCATGCCTCCCATTGGAGGAGCATCTATTTCTATTGAGATGAGTAGAATTCATGAATATTTCCCCCCGTCTTTTCTTGATTACATCCCAAACTTTCAATCCAAGTATTGCATCCAAAGAGTGGATAATCAATTTCGGACAATAAATCAGCAGGATTACGAGCCAGTGATTATTGCAATTGGTCCTTACTATCGACGTAAAAGTAACTTGAAAAGGATGGAGAGGCTAAAGTTTTATTACCTAAAATCACTTCTTGACCGTAAAGGAGAAAATCTGAAATTATGTTTTGAAGAAGTGAGAAAATTAGAGGATCAGGCAAGAAAATCTTACGCTGAACTTCCCGATCTCAACCCAGATGAGCTTGTGCCAATGTTAGTTTTAGATGGCTGCTTTATCGTAGAATTATTAATCAAATATGACAATGAAAGTGGTTTGGAAGATATCAATGATGAAATCTTCCAAAATGATTGGATTCTTAAAAGCTTGCAGCGCGATCTTTTGCTATTCGAGAATCAAATTCCCTTCTGTGTTTTGCTAAAACTGTTTAAAATAATTCGAGAATCAAATTCCCTTCCGTGTAAGGATTTTGTTGAACTTGCAATGAAATTTTTCGGGGGCCTTTTGCCTGGTATAGGATACTTTGCCAAGTACAAGGGAATTGATGAATTCGATGAAAACATACATTTGCTAGGCTTGATATACGAAAACTGGCTCCCAATATTTGGTGTGCAGGAAAAAACTTCGAATTATAAAAAAAATAATTCAAAGTTGATTCGTTCTGTATCGGAACTTAGAGAGGCTGGAGTGACGTTTGAGAAAAAAGCCGATGATAGAAGTTTATTGAGCATAAAATTCAGGGATGGTACGTTGGAAATACCGTGTCTACGAATTGAAGATAGTACAGAATGCTTCTTCAGGAATCTGATTGCATATGAGCAGCACTATGTGCATATTGGACATAGGCATATAATTAGCTATGCGAAATTTCTTGGTTGCCTTGTAAAGTCGCCATGTGATGTTCAAATTCTTCAACGCCACGGGATAATTAATAATAAGCTCAGCGATGAAGCAGTTTGCAAAGTTTTTAATAACATTATTGGACCGATCACAGATCCTGAAAACCAGTTTCATTACCTTGACGTTGTTAGTGAAGTAAATGCGTATTGTAGCAAAAGAAGGAACCGATGGATGGCGATGCTCTGGCATGAATATTTGCACAGTCCATGGGTAATCATTTCTGTTGTTGCTGGTTTTCTTCTTCTTGTAATGACTTTGGTTCAGGCAATTTATTCTGCTGCTTCGTACTATAAAGTATAAACCATTTGGTTAGCTAGGTTTCCTTTTCTTGGCTAATTTTATGTTATTAATAAAGTTCTTTCTGATACCCGGACCTGAATTTCCATGTTTAACTTTATTTAAGGTGAAGTTAAATCATTTCATCAAAGCAATAACTTTAAAATACTCAATTCATTCTTTTAGAACAGAAATACAAAGTTGAAGATCCCAAGAACACAAGGATTCCCAATTCCCCGAAAACACAACCTACTTCTCGAAGCAATTCCTCACATCCAGAACGTAGCATTATCATTCTTCTTTCTAACGCAATGAAAATCGATCCGATCAAACTCTGTTTGATCACTCAAATATGAAATCTCTCACAGTCTCTCTGTTTTCCCAACTTTCTCTTTTATTTATTTTCTCTCTTCTTTTTCTTTCCCTCTTTCTCCTTGTAACCTCCCTCCTAAAAATCCAGCAAAAACTAACCAATATCTCTCCTTCAAATCCCTTACAAATTAGCCCCTTTAGTTTCTAACTTTAACACTTAGGTCCCTCAACTAACCCAACACATCAATACGCCCATTGAACCCCTTAAACACTAACACATAACACGTAAAAACATTTAATCATACAAAATTAAATACGAAGTATGCAAAACACATAGTCAATAAGTCTCAGGTATCACATCCTTCCCTTTTACAAAAGTTTCATTCTCGAAACTTGCACTCCCTACAAAACATAGATACTAGAACTCTTCCGCTACATTCGTATAGGCATACAAAATACAAGTATGGTACTATATGTCAACCTACAAAGTACAAAAGAAAACACCAGATTCAACTAACACACAAATGTACCTATCAGAATATCTGTGGCATTTCCCACCCTTGATGTTTAAGGGCGAAAACTATGGCATTAGGCCTCGACCTTGGATCCCCGACTCCCAGTACTGATGATGAAGTCTGAACATTCCCATGAACCGGACACTAACTAACCTTATGATCTATTTTCCCACATCTAAGACAAGCTCTAATTTTCCATCGACATTCACCTGAGTGTCTGATGAAGAACCGTGAGGTACTAAGTACCAAAAGGTTCGACAGCGTAAGTTGTGCCGGATGTTTCTCTACTTCTCGAACTAGTTTCTAGGGAATATAATCAATGCAATGCTAAGGAAGGCTAATTATCGATGGAGGCTGAAACACCACAACAAGAGAAACTAAACTTGTTGATACAGTAACTCAAAGAATGAATGAAGTTCTACATAGAAGTTCAGACACGAGAAGCTAAGGAATAACCTTACCAAAATATCAATATATCTAACGTAAATAATATGTAGGCCGAAGCATCTCTTAAATGGAGAGTTTTCGGTTCCTAACAACAATAGGAAGAAGAGTCATTGAAGAAGTAGGACTATTGAACAACAACTTTCTATCAAGTAAACTACCTAAACAAGATAATGGACAACATGTCCTATTCTCTTGGTTTTAGGTGGCAATAACAACTGACAAAGCTGAAATTAAACTAACTATGTGAAGAGTCCTAGTAGATGTGGGACTCTTAACAACTAAATAACCAACTATGGACAACATGTCCTTTATTATAGCAACTACTTTCTATACACACCTAATACTCTAAATAAAGTAAATAACAAAGCTGTAAAATAATTACAGTCTAGCATAAACTTTAATTGTACAAAGACTAAAATGCCCTTTATTTCGTCCCAATTCTGGACAGCTTGATGGGCCAACTTGCACGAAAATTTCGATATCAAGAAGGCAGAATCTGATCTCGTGATCTCATGAAAGTTGTAGATCTGCCTCTTATCTTTAATATGCAACTGGAATCAGCTCCATTGGATAACTAGATCGAAAGTTATGACCATTCTACCAAACTGTTGTAAAGCTGTCCAATCCCTCATCATCTTGTATGATTACTAAAATGCCTTTCTTAGCCTCTTTGCTGGGTAGGGCCTGATTGTACACTTGTGAACTTAAGAGGTTGACTCGTACAACATTCCTCGATGTAACTTAGCATCCTCTTTATACTTTAGAACTCGGGTCAATGATATAGTTAGTTGAAATAAGTTTCCGTGTTCTAGGTCTCGTCATGAGTCTATGTATGCGCTCCTTTGACTTGGGCAGCCCCGAGGTTGGTACCGTATCAGTGTCTCTTCCCACACCTGTTACATGTTCCAAAGGCCGAATAAGCTCTTGGTGCCCCTGTGGGTTCCCCTCAATATGGATCAAGTTTGCTCCGGTTCTTACATCCGGCTCAGTTGGTCCCGAGGCAGAAACGAACCTCTTTCTGGCGGCATAGGTACCGTAACTTTAGAGAACAATCACTATTCTGCATCATCATCAAGTACGACATCTTCTCCGCCTGTTTCTGCATCGGTCCTCAAGAACTAAGCCTCAATATCCAATATTCTCTGATAAGCGTCCATGTATGTGGTAGGACGGTTACCCGAGAATTTTCCCCCATACGGGACAACAGACCCTATACAAACCTTAAGGTCTTCATATTGGGATCTATAATGATCGCCGTTGCATATCCAAGGGCATTAAACTTGCCTGCATACTCCGAAACTGACATAACCTTCGTTTTTGTCAATTCAAAGAACTGGTTATGCGTTCCATTTTTTAAGGTTTCTGGGAAGCACTGGTCAAGGAACGCCTTCTAAAAATGAACTCAAGTAACAGGCCGCCCTACTTGTTCAAAGATAGAGGCAAACTTGTTCATACTAAATACTTCAAAATACAAACTTGTTCTTACATAAAAACAGATACATAACTGTTCAACAATACATGAACTAAACTGAGCTATTACATAACATCCATAATCATTCTTCAACCCAAGTATCATCAAAGGTACCATCAACGTCATAATCTACAAAAGAGGACAAGGATTGAGCAGCTACACTAGCCCAGTAATGATCAAACACCATTGGGATGAAGTATCAAATAAGACTGAAAACATTCTCGACTTTGCCAAAACGTAGAAAACACACTTGACTTAACATAAGTTGAAATAACCTTTAAAACGATTGCAATACACTTCACATAACTTATAAAAGACTTAGCTTTGAAAATAGAACGGGAAACAGTTCAAAACGGACCATACATTAACCTCGGACAAAGCCTCGGACGGTGTGATTATCCGGACACATCTTCCGCAACCCCCGGTAGACCAGAGCTCATCTGAGATTCGGGCAGTAGCCTTAATACTTTTCCTCGGATGATCTGTTTGGTCGACCGAACTGACCGTCAGAGGATCCGAACATAGTTTTTCAGTGCATTTTATCAAAGGAAATGTCATTTTCTGAAATCTCAAAATAGCATTTTGACCAACTTTCACATGCCAAATATGACAAAGACCAGAACAACCAAAGAAAAAACCATACTCGTTATATCTAATACTTATACATCGAAAAAGTGCTACGAGAAATATGATTTACTCATAACATAACAGACAGACATACAAAACATCAGTTAATATGAGTATGGTTCATGATACGACGCGTACAATTCCACACAACCGAGCTCAATTATCCAATCTTGACTCTAAAGAAACTACTAACAACCCCCAAATTATTTACCCAGTTTAGGGAAAGCTCAGGGATTCAGTCATGGGTCCAGATATCCCCTGGACAAACGGTGATCAATGATTTAAGGATGCCCCACATTTCGGCTGTTTGTACCCCAAACTCTTAGCCCAGTTAGAGGAGGGCCCAATTTTACAATACGGATCATTGTACAGTAATAAAAAGTAGTTTGTAATCAGTAATTAGGGATGGATCCTGCTATAAAGTCGTTCCTAGACAAGAGCTATATATTGGGAAGACTCTCAAATCACAAATACAACAATTACGACTCAACCACAATAACAAGTATATACATATAGTATGCCCAATTAGACTCGACGATGATTCACACAACAACGCAAATATAATTTGACGCTTCAACAATTTTCAATGCAATAAGACATGTGTAAATCATTTCATCAAAACCGTAACTTTAGAAATACTCAATTAATTCTTTTAGGACATAAATACAAAGGTAAAAATCCTTACCTTAGATGCTTAACTTTCAAACTCCAAAACACAAGATTTCCAATTCCCAAAAAATGCAGCCCAATTCACGAAGCAATTCCTTACAACCGAACCATTGAAATAACATTCTCACCGTCTAGAACGTAGCCTTATCAGTCATCTATGTTTTTCCATAAGTATCTTTTCTTTTTATTTCCCTTTTTCTCTTTGTAACCCCCGTCCTAAAAATCTAGCAAAAACTATTCAATAACTCCCCTTCAAATCCCTTACAAATTAGCCCATTAAGTTTCTAACTTCAACGCTTAAGTTCCTCAACTAACCCAACACATCAATACGACCCTTAAACCCTTAAACACTAACACATAACACGTAAAAATATTTAATCATAAAAAATTAAATACGAAGAATGCAAAATACACAGTCAAAAAGTCTCGGGGTATCACAACACCCTCAGACTGATGGACAGACATAGATGGTGAACAAATACCTTCTCTTTTCATAATCCTAACAAGTATTCAGATTGTTTCCTTTGTCATCATGGGTGTATAACACCAATTATCACACTGCCATTAGAATGTCACCATTTGGGTTCTTGTATGAGTTGAAGCCACAGGGATTTTGTGAGGGAATCCTTACTAAGGGAAAGAAACCCCAGTATTACTATGAACAAAAGAAAAAGAAAAACAAAGTAAAATATGAGAAACATGCACCTAAAAATGAACTTGTGTGTGCCGAATGCCAAAACATATTTTAATTTATGTAAGGACGAAAGAAGTGACAACTAAAAATGACGACATCCTAAGCTATATTCAATTCATCACTAACGATACTCATTTTTTTAGAGGAGAATTTAGTGTAGTCATGGATTTTGTCCGTTGAAGAGATCAGCAAAATAGGAAAACAAATCCCAAACATTATATTTCAAAGCTGCAAAACAAATATTTCAAGACTTATAACTTAATAGAATGTAGAGCAGAAATGATGTTTAAGATCCTCTTAACATAACCCAATTGACTATTGATATTCCACACAATCAACGTGGCTATGTTGCTTGAACCCATATGCTACTGATCTACGATAGAGGTGGCTCCAAATCACCAATTAGACAATGACCAGCTAGCCTATCTCATTTAGGGTAGGTAGCTCAGAAATGCTTTTAAACTCTACAGAGAACACTCATAGGAGATTTCTCTTCAACTCTGCTGACTTTGGGTCTTCTTTTTGGTGAGAATTGAGTTTCTCATTCCTTGATCTAAAATTTATAGGGTTTTCCAATTCACTTTTCTATATCTTAATTTCAAGTGTTTTGAATACCATTCATGTGGAATCCATGCCATATTTAGTCTTTTTATTTTATTTTATTTTTATCATGTACTTAAAAATTCTTTATAATCAAGCTAAACTTTTCAAATAAGAAATTTTATATAACGTAAAATCAGTAGAACTGAAAGAAAGTAATATGGTTGATAAATGTTTAATTGAATATGCAAACAATAGATTTTAGTATAAAAATTAAATATCAATAGATGAAGAAAAGGGTGTTATTGTTCATAGAGAATGAAAAGTGAGAGGATGAAGTGCCCTTATTAATTTTTTTAATGAGAACGTCTCCCTTTTTAATGGTCTCACTCATGAATATCATACTCTTATTAGTAAACCAACACAAGTTAGCTCAATTGGTAAGGATTTGACACGTCTTTACAAAGGTCAAGTATTCAATTCCCGCTGCCGACGTAAGGTCTGTGTTGGTGGGTGATCTGTAAGTACCCTTGTAAGCAACCTATGGTCCTTAGAGGCTACCCTGACATGTGGTGGTGACCGGAGGCGAACCCACCCAAACTTTATTTTTACCAAAAACTCTTATTAGGAAACGAGAGAGGGGTGGGGGGAGGGGGGGGATTCTTTTCAAATATAAATTACGAGTTCGTTTTTTTCCCTCTAAATAGATACCATGCTAGAATAATTTTTTTTAGTAATTTTGTTAATATGTACGAACTCCATTTCTTAATATAAAACTTTCAGAACAAGTAGCGAAAAATTAAGATTTTTTTTAATCAAAACATCAATATTTCTCTCATAAATAAAATTAGTGGTATAAAGTCATATTTAAGAGAGTAATATTGGTACTTTGACTAGCAAAATATATTATTTTTTGCTTACTTAATTTTCGCTAAATGTAATGAAAGCCTTACATTAGGGAATGGAGGGAGTACTAAGATATGCACTAATATATAGTGATTTACATGATTAATTCAAACATAAAAATCTCTACGGTTATTATTGCCAAGCAAACCTAAAGTAGTCAGCTTAGTATTGGTTTACTCGGAATAATAGGTTTTAAGTTCGATATCCCTTTTTCCGGATAGTAATAACTTTAATTTTTTTTTTTTTGTTTTTTTAATAAGAAAAGGTGGTATTGCTGATTTTTGGACTTTTACATAATAAAGATGCTAACTTAAATATTTCCTCCAATCTTTCAGAAATCATGCCTCCCAATGGAGGAGCATCTGTTTCAATTGAGATGAGTAGAATTCATGAATATTTCCCCCCGTCTTTTCTTGATCACTTCCCAAACTTCCAATCCAAGTATTGCATCCAAAGAGTGGATAATCAATTTCGGACAATAAATCAGCAGGATTACGAGCCAGTGATTATTGCAATTGGTCCTTACCATCGAGGTAAAAGTAACTTGAAAAGGATGGAGAGGCTAAAGTTTTATTACCTAAAATCACTTCTTGACCGTAAAGGAGAAAATCTGAAATTATATTTTGAAGAAGTGAGAAAATTAGAGGATCTTACGCTGAACTGCCCGATCTCACCCCAGATGAGCTTTTGGCAATGTTAGTTTTAGATGGCTGCTTTGTCGTAGAATTATTAATGAAATATGACAATGAAAGTGGTTTGGAAGATATCAATGATGAAATCTTCCAAAATGATTGGATTCTTAATAGCTTGCTATTCGAGAATCAAATTCCCTTCTGTGTTTTGTTTAAATTGTTTAACATAATTGATGAAGAGAATAAGGATTTTGTTAAACTTGCAATGAAGAGAATATAGGATACTTTGCCAAGTGCAAGGGAATTGATCAACTTGAAGAAACCATACATTTGCTAGGCTTGATATACAGCAACTGGCTCCCAATATTTGATGTGCAGGAAAAAACTTCGAATTATCAAAGAAATAATTCAAAGTTGATTCGTTCTATAAAGAATAAGTTTATTCAGGGATGGTACAGAATGCATCTTCAGGAATCTGATTGTATATGAGCAGCACTATGTGCATATTGGACATAGGCATATAATTAGCGATGTGAAATTTCTTGATTGCCTTGTAAAGTCCCCATGTGATGTTCAAATTCTTCAACGCCACGGGATAATTAATAATAAGCTCAGTGATGAAGCAGTTTGCAAAGTTGTTAATAACATTATTATTGGACCACTCACAGATCCTGAAAACCAGTTTCGTTACCTTGCCGTTGTTAGTGAAGTAAATGCGTATTGTAGCAAAAGAAGGAACCGATGGATGGCGATGCTCTGGCATGAATATTTGCGCAGTCCATGGGTAATCATTTCTGTTGTTGCTGGTTTTCTTCTTCTTGTAATGACTTTGGTTCAGGCAATTTATTCTGCTGCTTCTTACTATAAAGTATAAAACCTTTTGGTTAGCTTGGTTTCCTTTTTTTGGCTAATTTTATGTTATTAATAATGTTCTTTCTGATACCCGGACCTGAATTTCCATGTTTGACTTTATTTGAGGTGAAGTTAAATCATTTCATCAAAATAATAACTTTAAAATACTCAATTCATTCTTTTGGAATAAAAATACAAAGCTAAAGATCCCAAGAACACAAGGATTCCCATTTCACCGAAAATACAACCTACTTCTCGAAGCAATTTCTCACATCCAAAACGTAGCATTATCAGTCTTCTTTCTAACGCAATGAAAATTGATCCGATCAAACCCTGTTTGATCACTCAAATATGAAATCTCTCACAGTCTCTTTTTTTTCCGACTCTCTCTCTTCTTTTTCTTTCCCTCTTTCTCCTTGTAACCTCCCTCCTAAAAATCCAGCAAAAACTAACCAATAACTCCCCTTCAAATCCCTTACAAATCAGCACCTTAAGTTTCTAACGTTAATACTTAGGTCCCTCAACTAACCCAACACATCAATACGCCCCTTAAACCCTTAAACACTAACACATAACACGTAAAAACATTTAATCATACAAAATTAAATACGAAGAATGCAAAACACATAGTAAAAAAGTCTCAGATATCACATCCTTCCCTTTTACAAAAGTTTCATTCTCGAAACTTGCACTCCCTACAAAACATAGATACTAGAACTCTCCCGCTAGATTTAAATGTTGTATAGGCATTATTATTATAGCTCCCAGTATCTTTGCGGACGCCCTTCGTCTGCGAGATTGCAGACAACCCCAATATCTCTGCAGACGTATGATGCAAACGAAGTCTAGAACAAAATTTCGTCCGCGTGATTAAGAAATGATACTTTTCAATACGTTTTCAAAGAAAAATCCATTTTCTACAAACAAGACATCCCTTTCTCCAAAATCCAAAATTTACCAACTCAAATAAACACACTTCATGCTCTTTCATCATTGATACATGTACTTCAAAACTTGTGCATTTCATTGTGAAATTACAAGTTTAAACATATTTTTTCCGTAATAACTAATATTGTGTCAAATAATTATAATTTAACTGGTTACACTTGCCTTTTTTCAATACATGATTGCGATTTCAAAACATTTCAAAATTAACTTATATCATAAATTTGTAAGATTTATTAACAAAAAATTACGGTGTCTAGTACCCGGATACCCGATAAAAGAAAATTACCATTGAATGAAATGTTAGATAAATTTTTAAATAAAAAAAAAAAAAAATCCTATCCTGGTGGAAAGATTGAAGTAAATTGCTATAAAGTACAATTATTTTTCATATTTTTAGTATTTATATATGAACACTTAAAAAGCACAGTGGCATGTTGGTTGGGATTAGACAATCATCACTAGACAAACATAACCAAATATTACCAGCAAGAGCATGTGCCCTCAATCAATTCAACAGGTGTCATCCTGTAAGATCTCCAATACGACTTCTTCCAGTCAACCGGTCACTCCTCTCCTCCTCTCCTCTGAGCTGGGCCTTTATTGGCCTAAAAATAGGATAGAGAGAGAGAGAGAGTTTTGGATCATTACAGTAAACATTCAGTGAAAAAACTCACTTTTTTAAGTGGGTTTTTGCTGAAACCAAACTTTGGTTCAAGATTTTTGGAGGGGAAATTAATGGCTGTAAGTTTTCATATTTTCTTGATATGTTTTTCTTCGTTTTCTGCAATGATTTGATAATACTGTTTTTCTTGTTTTGTTTATGGATTTTACTGTCATTATTTTTAAGGATAACTTTTGGGTGTCATTTTAGTTTGGAATGTGAAATTTGGAAGTAAATTTTGTGTTATTTGGATTGGATTTGCTCTATCATTATGTCCATTTTTGTTAATATATTTGTTGATTGTTGGTATATTTTGGGTTCACTTATTTGTTGATTGTTGGTATATTTTGGGTTCACTTATTGAATGAACTTCTATAATGGGAAATTGTAGGGTTTTTAATAGTAGTACCTCCGTTTTAAATTATCTTTCCATATATTTTTTAATATGTATCAAGTTAATGGTCCACTTTCTAAATAGAGAGCTCATTCATTATTGTTTTTTCGATCTTACCCATTTGCATAGGGTAGGATTGAAAAGAAGGTAGAATTAGATTGAGAGAAAAATTAAACAGGGTTATGTTTGACATTTTACCACGTACTACTATAAAATTTTATAAAACATTGTTTCTCGTGCAAATATAAAGTGAACAGATAATTTGGAACAAAAGAAGTATTATTCGGCCAATGAAATGATTATCTTGCGGAATTCTCTTTGGGGGAAGGGGGTTTGGAGAAAATAAGCCCTTGGATCCTAGCCTTCTTGAATTCCTGATGATTACAATTTGTACTATATGAATTCCTGGGGTGAAAATCCTCTATCCCCGTCCGTGTATGTCCCCGTGTTCCTAACCAATCAGAATTTACTATATAAATATTTATTTCAATTATATATACACATGCTGAATTGTGATTGGTTGGGGACACAGGAACATACACGAACGGGGACAGAGGATTTTTTTGCCGAATTCCTAATGAGTATTTCACTAATTCCACGGTAAAAAAAATATATCATGATAAAAACTTTCTATTCCTATTGAGATAATTACTATTTACCTCTGAGATATCTTTTAAAAGCAATTGTTACCCTTCAGAAATATATCGTGCCATTTGTATTCCCAACAAATTACAGGTGTCATTTATGCCTAAAATTGGCGGAATCCGGCGAGAGGGGACGGCGTTCCACATGTGCGAACCGTACAAGCACATTTTGAAAGGTATAATAGTCACACCAACCACTTACATAAACTAGCAACCAATAACAATGCAAAATGAATCAAACTCACAAATCATCATCTTCCACCTCAAGAACTCATCAAGAACACCATAAAAAATCTTGAATACCCATTTCTCAACAAATGGACAAGAACAATGGTTTTTAAAACTAGACCATTTATAAGTATGGTCTAGTTTATTACAATTATTAATTATTAGACCTCACCAGAGGAGGAGAAGTAGAAGCCCGTTGAGCGGGTGCCCCGTGAGGGGAGTAGTAGATGTCCCGTCGAGCGGGTGTCGTAGAAGTCCCGTTGAGCGGGTGCCGCGTGAGGGGAGTATAAGACCCACACAAGGGAACCCAAATAAATGACAATTAAATCATTCCCCTTGTGTGAGGTGGGTATCGAACATGGACCTCTCGGTCTCAGGCAGTGGATGTTACCCACTGGTCTACCATGCCTTCGATAAGAACAATGGGTTCATCTCAATAAATCTTCAAAAAAAAAAACCAAGAATTTTCTTCCATCCTCTAGATGAATACCGAGCATCCTTGCCGTCCCAAAATCACTGACATGGGCAACTAAATTTCCATCCAATAGAATTTGGAAGGTTTCAAGTCGCAGTGCACTCTGGGGAAATCATAACCTGAATGCAAGTATTCCCGCTCGCTTGCAATAGAAAATAAAACATCAATCCTTTCTGATAAAATTCTTGTTCAAATACGCAATTCTTGTTCAATTAAAATTGATAAAACAAATACGCAATTCTTGTTCAATCCACATATTAACTACAAATAATTACGAAATCATGCTAGAATCAAAATTCAAACAAAAAAAAACCCAAGGTTTCGGCAGCAGCGATGGCGGTGGCCATGGCCATGGCGATTTTAATAATAACTTATTTACAGAGAAATCTCAAATCTCTACCCAAGCATATGAATCCCATCAAGAACACCTCTGGTTAAATCAATCAAATGAACTAACCCCAAACCAGTCGAAATCGGAACACTCAAAGTAACCAAAGCAATAATTCCAAGAGCCAAACAAGGCCTAGTATTCATCAATTGAGATTGCAAAATCCCCATGTCTTCACAGATATAGTTTACAATTTTGTGGCAGAAACTGGGAGTGTCATGGCAGTGAAATGAATAAAGGAAAAGAAATAAGTTCCAACGGAAAAAGGGAGGAAAAATCAGTCAGCAATCAATTAGAAAATTAGGGCAGAAGTTAATTAAAGCCTAATCACTCAAAACGACAGCGTTCTATTTAAGTATTCCTAAAGCCTGAAACGACAGCGTATTAGCTTAACTTATAAATAGACTTAATTCAATTAAAAGGGGAGAGAAGAAGGAGGAACTCGAGCTTGCTGCAAGGACAGAGGGAGCACTGTTGATTCTCTGCTTGTCAGCTGCTCTACTGAGGTGGAGGGATCAGATCATCCTCGAAAAGGGCAGCCCTAAGTATAAATAACAACTTTCTACAAGTAGAAAGGCATCCAGAAAAATGCCTAAATGTTGGCAACTGCCTTCATCTCTTCTTTGTAAGTTCCTTCACTCTTTATCACTTTCAATCTCATATTCCATCCATTTCTGATTCTAACCTGGATCATCCTTGATTCAGGGAGTAAGGACAAGCTTGGCAACATTGGTGGACTTATTGCAGTGCTTGAAGTTAGCTAAGTATTATTAATTCAGTTCATAGCTTAGATATGGGAGCAGTGACTCTTTCTTAATTTATTTACTTGTTTTTGAGGTGGAGACCAGACTACTGTAATTATTTCTTAATCGAATATATATATATATATATATATATATATATATATATATATATATATATATATATATATATATATATTCCTTCTTTGAGTTATTGAGCACTCTTTCATTGAGTTGTTAGTTTGATTGTTATTAAGTCAGTGAAATCCATCTAGGATATCACAAGTGGTATCAGAGCATTCTTTCCTCTTGACCTGTGGAAAAGAAAAATGACAAACACTAGGAGCCAGAGTAGGGATGAAGGGACTTAAGACCTGGTGGGTAGTGACAGACTTAAGAAACTGGAGTCAGATACCCAAGAAATACATGGTCACTTAGAGGATCAGATGAGAAGCTCTGACCAGGTTAACTATACCCTTAAGGAGCATAAAAATATGATAGAGGTGTTGATGAAGGGGCAGGAAGGATTGCACAAACAGATGGAAATGATGATTAATTCACCAATGTGAATGCTGCCATTTCTAGAATAGAAGCTAGAGAAGAGAAACAAGAGGGGGGACAATCCAGTGGGGTTGCGGGAAATAGACCTATTCTTAACACCCCCATAATATTAGGTACTGATCAAACCAGAAATCACATGGGTCCCATGAGAGAAGGGAGGATTGACTATAAAACACATAGGCTAGAATTTCCCATCTTTGAAGGGGAAGGAGCAAGGGAATGGAGAGGAAGGTGCAAGGATTACTTTGCACTACACCATGTGGAAGAGAGAGAGAAGATTACCTTAACCAAACTCAATTTCAGAAAGAGGGCTTATACATGGGCTAGAAGTAGGACTGCAACCCACCCGAATGAAAACTGGGAGCAGTTTGCTGCTGTAGTCTGCAAAAGGTTTGGAGAGGTTGATGAGAGGGAGTTAATGGAGGAGTTTAGTAGGCTTAGGAGGAGTGGAAGAATATATAGATAGATTTGAAGAGTTGAGGTCTGTAATTATACCTAGAATGCCTCATGCTGATGAAGAGTACTACATATCTGTAGGAGGCCTGAAGGAGGAATTAAGGCACATGATTAAGGTTTTTGACCTCAACACTCTGGATATTGTATGTGATAAAGCCATACATCTTCAAAAAACACTGGAAGCCTTGACCAAACATGTGAAAAAGACTACTGGTTTTATGACAAACCCAAAGGTCCAGTATAACTCCCCCAAGATGCTAGGAGCATCATCTTACAATAAGCCTAATAACCAAACTGGAGGAGCATATGGCAGGCAACCTGCAGCCTTTAAGAGGCTGTCATAAACTGAGTACCAATTGAGGAAAGAAAAAGGGCTATGCTATAGATGTGGAGAAAAGTTTAACCCAGGTCATGTGTACCCTAAGAAGGAATTGAATATCATTGTGGTGGAAGAGGAGCAAGGGGAGGGAACTGGTGAGTTCCTATAATATAGTAAGGAAGAGGAAGAGGAGATAGAGGAGGAAGAAGAATCTAAAATTTCAGTCAATGCTATGACTGGAAGAGTGACTAGTAGAACCTTTAGAATCCCTGGCATAGTGATGAGGAAAGAAGTGTCAATCCTTATTGACATAGGGAGAAGTTCTACTTTCATTGACTCTAAGTTAGTTAAGGAATTGAGCCTTAAAGAAACCAAGAGTAAGCCCATGAAGATCACTGTTGCCAATGGTGCTTCTATGAGGAGCAACAACATGTGTAGGAAATTTGTATGGGAGATGGGAGAAAGAACATAAATGTATGATCAGAGGGTTTTGGACCTGGGAAGTAGTGACTTGATATTGGGGTTAGACTGGTTAGCTAAATACAGCCCTATACTGTTTGATTTCAGAGAAGTGAGACTGACATTCAAGATAGGGAAGGAGGAAGTAGAGTTTTAAGGTAAAAAAAGAAAGATTAAGATTGAACCAGCCAATGCTGATTCCATACTTAAGTCTGTGGAGTAAGGAGAAACTGTGTACCTGGCACAACTCTTTTCTATGAAGGCCACAGAAGAAGGAGGAGACATTCCCATAAAAGTGAGCTAGGTCCTTAAAGACTATGAAGATGTTTTTGAAAAACCTCAAGGCTTACCCCCATCCAGGGAGCATGAACATAAAATCACCTTAGTAGATGGGGGACAACCATTCAGGATCAGACCTTATAGATACCCTCATGCTTAGAAGAATGAAATAGAAAGAATGGTTAAGGAAATGGTAGATGAGGGCATAATACAGCCCAGCAGCAGTCAATTTGCCTCACCTATACTGTTGGTTAAGAAAAAAGATAGTACATGGAGGTTTTGTGTTGACTACAGACAACTCAACTCCATTGCCATCAAGGACAAATTTCCAATTCCCATAGTAGATGAGTTACTAGATGAACTTCAAGGGGAAAATTATTTCTCTAAGATTGATTTGAGATCAGGATATTTTCAAATTAGAGTAAATGCAGAAGACATTCATAAGACTGCATTCAGAACTCATATGGGGCTTTATGAGTTCTTAGTTATGCCTTTTGGCTTGACCAATAGGCCTGCAACCTTTCAGTCTCTCATGAATAAGGTTTTTGGGCCTTACTTGAGAAAATTCATTCTGGTTTTCTTTGATGATATTTTGGTATACAGTAGTGACCTCACCACTCACCTTCAGCACTTAAGACTCATGTTTGACATTCTTAAAGACAACCAGTTGTATGCTAAAATGAGTAAGTGCAACTTTGCCCAACCTCAGGTAGAGTATTTATGACACATTATCAACGGGAAATGAGTGTCAGCAGATCCAGCTAAGGTAGAAGATATGGTTAAGTGGCCTCAACCTAAAACCATTACTCATCTTAGAGGATTTTTAGGCCTAACTGGTTACTATAAGAAGATATGGTTAAGAAGATATGAGCTCATCTTAGTGGAATGAAGAAGCTGAGAGAGCCTTTGAGGCTCTGAAATAGGCAATGAGCACCACTCCAGTGCTTGTCATGCCTTATTGGAACAAAACCTTTGTCTTGGAGACTGATGCTTCTGACAGTGGAATTGGGGCTGTAATAATGCAAGAAAAGAGGCCTATAGCCTACCTCAGTAAGGCCTTAGGACCTAGACACATGGCATTGTTAGTATATGAGAAGGAGCTTCTTGCATTAGCCACTGCAGTAGGGAAATGGAGACATTACCTTGAAGGTAATCACTTCATTATCAAAACAGATCACCAAAGTCTCAAATTTCTGATGGAGCAAAGGGTGACAACAGTTGCTCAGCAGAAATGGACAGCCAAATTCATGGGGCTAGACTTTGAGATTCATTACAAAAAAAGGGTGGAAAATAGGGTAGCTGATGCACTCTCTAGAAAAGAAGAGTGCAATGCTATCACCACAGTCAGTCCTACATGGATCACTGAAGTGATTGACAGTTATGATGAGGATGAAGAGGTTCAGAAGTACATCACCAATTGGCTGATCAGTTATCCTAAGCTAGAATGATGGAATATCAGAATGGAGTGATATACAAAGATAAGAAGGTGTACATAGGCAAGGGAAAGGAGATAAGACAGAGAATATTAGAGGAATTACATTCAACTCAGCAAGGAGGACACTCAAGAATGCAGGCCAGCTATCAAAGGGCCAAACAATTCTTTTACTAGCCTGCCATGAAGGGTCAAATACAAGACTACATCAGAAGATGTGATGTGTGCCAAAGGAACAAGGAAGAGAAAATGGCATATCCTGGTCTTCTACAACCCTTACCCATTCCCACACAATCTTGGAGCCACATTAGCATGGACTTTATTGAGGGATTACCAAAATCCTCAGGAAAAGACTCAATCATGGTAGTGGAAGATAGGATGACTAGATACAATCATTTCTTAGCCCTCATTCACCCTTACTCTGCAGCTATGGTAGCTGATGTATTCTTGGACCACATCTACAAGCTACATGGTATGCCAGAAAGTATAGTAACAAACAGAGATAAAGTCTTTACTAGCAATTTCTGGCAAGGGCTTTTCAAGGGAATGGGAACCAAGCTGAAAATGTCCACTGCATACCACCCTCAAACTGATGGTATGACAGAGAGAGTAAATCAAACCCTTGAGATGTTTCTGAGGTGTTTTTGCAGCCAAAGACCTAGTAAGTGGAAGAACTGGTTATCCTTAGCAGAATGGTGGTATAATACCACTTTTCACACTGCCATACAAATGACCCCTTTTGAGGCATTGTATGGATACAAGCCTCCTACACTAGCACTGGGGCCTTATCATTTGAGCACCAATGAAGTTGTCAAAAACTATCTAGAAGAGAGACAAAGAACTGAAGCCTTATTGCAAGAGAATTTATCCAAAGCACAGAAGAGGATGAAGTTCTATGCTGACCAAAGAAGGACTGAGAGAACTTTTGAAGTGGGAGACTGGGTATACCTAAAGCTGCAACCTTACAAGAAGACTTCAGTAGCACTCAAAAGAAACTTGAAGTTGTCATCTAAGTACTATGGGCCCTACCAGGTCCTTTAGAAAATGGGTAAGGTTACATACAAGTTGGATTTACCAGCTAACTCCATGATACACCCTGTGTTTCATGTGAGTTTACTGAAGAAGATAGGAGAGGGAAAAGTGGCAAGAACTGAATTACCTTATACTGGAGATGATGGACAGATGAAGATCACTCATACAGCTATTCTGGATAGACAAATGTTCAAAAAGAAAAATAGCGCAGGAGTTAAATGGCTTATTCAGTGGGCAAATTTATCATCTGAAGAAGCCACTTAGGAAGATGCAGAGTTCAACCAAGAACAGTTCCCAGAATTTCAGCCTTGAGGACAAGGTTGGATGTTAAGGGGAAGGGAGTGTCATGGCAGTGAAATGAATAAAGGAAAAGAAATAAGTTCCAAAGGAAAAAGGGAGGGAAAATCAGTCAACAATCAATTAGAAGATTAGGGCAGAAGTTAATTAAAGCCTAATCACTCAAAACGACAGCGTTCTATTTAAGTATCCCTAAAGCCTGAAACGACAGCGTATTAGCTTAACTTATAAATAGACTTAATTCAATTAAAATGGGAGAGAAGAAGGAGGAACTCGAGCTTGCTGCAAGGACAGAGGGAGCACTGTCGATTCTCTGCTTGTTAGCTGCTCTACTGAGGTGGAGAGATCAGATCATCCTCGAAAAGGGCAGCCCTAAGTATAAATAGAAACTTTCTACAAGTAGAAAGGCATCCAGAAAAATACCTAAATGTTGGCAGCTGCCTTCATCTCTTCTTTGTAAGTTCCTTCACTCTTTATAACTTTCAATCTCATATTCCATCCATTTCTGATTCTAACCTGGATCATCCTTGATTCAGGGAGTAAGGACAAGCTTGGCAACATTGGTGGACTTATTGCAGTGCTTGAAGTTAGATACGTGACAACCAAATCGTATATGGTAACCAACCGAATCACCAGTTGAAACTGGTTTGCCTTCAGGAGAATATTCACCCCACTTACCGGTGCGAAAGGGAACAGCGAAACTCGTTGCAGGATAAGACGGTCCAGATCTTCAACGGCGCACACCGAATTCGATAATCTCGAAAGCCCCTCCGTTCGCCCGAGAAATCACCGAATAAAATTATTATTACTATGAGAAAAAGATTTAAAAGGAAAAAGACAAAGACTAAAAGCCATTTTCTTTTTATTTCTTTATTTTACTCATGCAGGAAAAACATTAAGGAATCTGATTGCATATGAACAGCACTATATGCATATTGGACATAGCCATATAATTAGCTATGTGAAATTTCTTGATTGCCTTGTAAAGTCGCCATGTGATGTTCAAATTTTTCTACGCCACGGGATAATTAATAATAAGCTCAGTGATGAAGCAGTTTGCAAAGTTTTTAATAACATTATTATTGGACCGGTCACAGATCCGGAAAACCAGTTTCATTACCTTGACGTTGTTACAGAAGTAAATGCGTATTGTAGCAAAAGAAGGAACCGATGGATGGCGATACTCAAGCATGAATATTTGCACAGTCCATGGGGATTCATTTATGTTGTTGTTGCTTTTTTTCTTCCTGTAATGACTTCGGTTCAGACAATTTATTATGCTGCTTCTTACTATAAACCATTTGGTTAGCTAGGTTTCCTTTTCTTGGATAATTTTATGTTGCTAATAATGTTCTTTCTGATACCCGGACTTGAATTTCCATGTTTGACTTTATTTGAGGTGAAGTTAAATCATTTCATCAAAACAATAACTTTAAAATACTCAATTCATTCTTTTAGAACAGAAATACAAAGCTGAAGATCCCAATTCCCCTGAAAATACAGCCTACTTCTCGAAGCAATTCCTCACATCCAGAACGTAGCATTATTAGTCTTCTTTCTAACGCAATGAAAATCGTTTGATCCCTCAAATATGAAATCTCTCACAGTCTCTCTATTTTTCCAACTTTCTCTATTTTTTCCAACTCTTTCCCATCTTTTTATTTCCCTCTTTCTCCTTGTAACCTCCCTCCTAAAAATCCAACAAAAACTAACCAATAACTCCCCTTTAAATCCCTTACAAATCAGCCCCTTAAGTTTCTAACTTTAACACTTAGGTTCCTCATCTAACCCAACACATCAATACGCCCTTTAGACCCTTAAACATTAACACATAACACGTAAAAACATTTAATCATACAAAATTAAATACGAAACAAGAAAAACACATAGTCAAAAAGTCTCAGGTATAACATCCTTCCATTTTACAAAAGTTTCATTATAGAAACTTGTACTCCCTACAAAACATAGATAGTAGAACTCTCCCGCTAGATGCAAATGTTGTATAGGCATACAAAAGACAAGTATGGTATTATATGTCAACCTACGAAGTACAAAAGAAAACACCACATTCAACTAACACACAAATGTACCTGTCACAATATATGTGGCATTTCCCACCCTTGATGTGTAAGGGCGAAAACTATGGCATTAGGCCTCGGCCTTGGATCCCCGACTCCTAGTGCTGATGATGAAGTCTGAACATTCCCATGAACCGGACACTAACTAATCTTATGATCTATTTTCCCACATCTAAGACAAGCTACAATTTTCCATTGACATTCACTTGAGTGTCTCTTCCCACATATGTTACATGTTCCAGGAAGAATAAGCTCTTGGTGCTCCTGTGGGTCCCTCCCAATATGGACCAAGTTTGCTTCGGTTCTTACATCTGGCCTAGAAGTTTTAGTTGATCCAGAGGCAGAAACGAACCTCTTTCTGGCGGCCATAGGTACCGCAGCTGTAGAGCAGGAACACTGTTCAAGCATCATCATCAAGTGCGACCTCTTCTCCGCTTGTTCGGCTTCAGTCACCAAAAACTAAGCCACAATATCCAAGCTTCCCTGATAAGCGTCCATGTATATGGTAGGATGGTAAACTGAGAATTTTCCCCGATACGGGACAGCATATCCTGTACAAACCTTAAGGTCCTCATATCTAGACTTGAATGATCGTCGTTGCATATTTACCAATGGAATTAAACCTGCTTCATAATCCGAAATTAACATACCCTCTGTTTTCATCAATTCAAAGAACTGGTTTTGCATTCCATTTTTGAAGGTTTCTTGGAGGTACTGGTCAAGGAACGCCTTCTTAAAAGGAACTCAAGTAACAGGTCGCCCCTCTTGTTCATAGATAGAGGCAATGCCTTTCAACCATTCAGCGGCCCCAGCTGTTAGAGATGGCACGACCACATCGGTCTTAGCATCTCATGTCACTCACATAATCTTGAAGTGCGGATGTATCTCCTTTAAACATGTCTCAGCCTGATCCGGCGCCATGTTCCCGTAAAAAAAAATCATCCCCATCTTTTTCATTCTCTCAAAATAAATACCTGGATCTACCTCCCCCATCGGTGACCTAAGAGCCCCTACATTCTGGTTAATCTGATGTTGCCGATTCTATAAGACTTGAGCTAATATAGCCAGGGTGGATATCAGCTCAGTTGGAACCCCTATGTTAACCTTTGGTGGTGGTGATGTGTGTCGCTGGTGCGATGGTTCTGGTTTATCTTTGTCAGTCATTGTAGTGTGCTGTTCCCTATTAGTTTTGGGACCTCGGTGTGCGTAGGTGATAATCGGTACGTCGGAGTCGCTGCACTCATAGTTGTTCCCTTATTGACGGTCCATGTTAACCCAAGTAACAATTCGTATACAATTAAGCACAGACTCACATAACAAGTTCATATAATGATTTAACATGGCATAGTATATCCTAACATGTAGACATGGCATATTGTTACATAACACGTATACATAGGATGGGATATCAATTATCAAAGAAATATAAAGTGATAAATAGACACATATGTCCTATTCCCTAGTCATTACCCGTGGATCACATAATAGGTTATCTTTCATGTCCTTCCTAAGTTCTTTCCATACTTAACGCTAACCAAAACTTAACGCATAAGGTTTTGACCTTCTCTGATCCACTTATGTCCCACCCCGTAACTTGTAGGTTACCTGGCAGTGCCTCTTCTACCAATGAAACACCAACCTAAAACAGAAAGGACTAAATCCGACATAACTTCAATAACTTAAAAGGGAACTTAAGGTTTTACATCATACTAAATACTTCAAAAAACAAGCATGTTCTTACAAAAAAACCGATACATAATTGTTCAACATCAGATGAAATAAAATGACCAATTACATAACATCCATAATCATTCCTCAACCAAAGTATGATCAAAGGTACCATCAATGTCATAATCTGCAAAAAAGGATGAGGAGTGAGCTACTACACTAGCCTAGTAAGGACCAAACAACATTGGGATGAAGTATCAAATAAGATTGAAAAACGTTCCCGATTTTCCCAAAACGTAGAAAACACACGTGAATTAACATAAGTTGAAATAACCTTTAAATAGCTTGTAATACACTTCACATAACTTATAAAGACTTAGCTTTGAAAATAGAATGGGAAACAGTTCAAAATGGACCATACAATAACCTCGGAGAAAGCCCCGGACAATGTGATTATACGGACACATCTTTCTGATCTATCTCCCCCATCGGTAACCTAAGAGCTCTAACATTCTGGTTAATCTGATGTTGTGGATTCCATAAGACTTGAACTAACATATCGGCTCAGTTGGAACCCCTATGTTAACCGTTGGTGGTGGTGATGTGTGTCACTGGTGCGATGATTTTGGTTTATCTTTGTCAGTCATTGTAGTGTGCTGTTCCCTATTTGTTTTGGGACCTCGGTGTGCGTAGGTGATAATCGGTACGTCGGAGTCGCTGCACTCATAGTTGTTCCCTTATTGACGGTCCATGTTAACCCAAGTAACAATTCATATACAATTAAGCACATACTCACATAACAAGTTCATATATTGATTTAACATGGCATATTATATCCTAACATGTACACATGGCATATTGTAACATAACACGTATACATGACATAGCATATCAATTAACATAGGATGAGATATCAATTATCAAAGAAATATAAAGTGATAAATAGACACATATGTCCTATTCCATAGTCATTACTCGTGGATCACATAATAGGTTATCTTTCATGTCCTTCCTAAGTTCTTTCCATACATAACGCTAACCAAAACTTAACGCATTTGGTTTTGACCTTCTCTGATCCACTTATGTCCCACCCCGTAACCTGTAAATGACCTGGCAGTGCATCATCTACCAATGAAAAACCAACCTAAAATAGAAAGGTCTAAATCCCACATAACTTCAATAACTTAAAAGGGAATTTAAGGTTTTACATCATACTAAATACTTCAAAAAACAAGCATGTTCTTACAAAAAAATAGATACATAAGTGTTCAACATCACATGAACTAAACTGAGCTATTACATAACATCCATAATCATTCCTCAACCAAAGTATGATCAAATGTACCATCAACGTCATAATCTGCAATAGAGGATGAGGAGTGAGCTACTACACTAGCCCAGTAAAGACCAAACAACATTGGGATGAAGTATCAAATAAGACTGAAAAACTTTCCCGATTTTCCCAAAACGTACAAAACACACTTGAATTAACATAAGTTGAAATAACCATTAAATAGCTTTCAATACACTTCACATAACTTATAAAGACTTAGCTTTGAAAATAGAACGGGAAACAGTTCAAAATGGACTGTACAATAACCTCGGAGAAAGCCCCGGACGATGTGATTATCTGGACACATATTTTTGATCTACCTCCACCATCGGTAAACTAAGAGCTCCGACATTCTTGTTGATCTGATGTTGCAAATTCTATAAGACTTGAGCTAACATAGCCAGGGTGGATATCAGTTCAATTGGAACCCCTATGTTAACCGTTGGTGGTGGTGATGCGTGTCACTGGTGCGATGGTTCTGGTTTATCTTTGTCAGTCATTGCAGTGTGCTGTTCCCTATTAGTTTTAAAACCTCGTTGTGCGTAGGTGATAATCGGTACGTCGGAGTCGCTGCACTCATAGTTGTTCCCTTATTGACGGTCCATGTGAACCCAAGTAACAATTCGTATACAATTAAGCACATACTCACATAACAAGTTCATATATTGATTTAACATGGCATAGTATATCCTAACATGTAGACATGGCATATTGTAACATAACACGTATGCATGACATAGCATATCAATTAACGTAGGATGAGATGTCAATTATCAAAGAAATATAAAGTGATAAATAGACACATATGACCTATTCCATAGTCATTACCCGTGGATCACATAATAGGTTATCTTTCATGTCTTTCCAAAGTTCTTTACATACTTAACGCATAAGGTTTTGACCTTCTCTGATCCACTTATGTCCCACCCCGTAACTTGTAGGTTACCTGGCAGTGCCTCTTCTACCAATGAAACACCAACCTAAAACAGAAAGGACTAAATCCGACATAACTTCAATAACTTAAAAGGTAACTTAAGGTTTTACATCATACTAAATACTTCAAAAAACAAGCATGTTCTTACATAAAAACAGATACATAATTGTTCAACATCACATTAACTAAACTGAGCTATTACATAACATCCATAATCATTCCTCAACAAAGTATAATCAAAGGTACCATCAACGTCATTATCTGCAAAAGAGGATGAGAAGTGGGCTACTACACTAGCCCAGTAAGGACCAAACAACATTGGGATGAAGTACCAAATAAGATTGAAAAACGTTCCCGATTTTCCCAAAACGTAGAAAACGCACTTGAATTAACATAAGTTGAAATAACCATTAAATAGCTTGCAATACACTTCACATAACTTATAAAGACTTAGCTTTGAAAATAGAACGGGAAACTGTTCAAAATGGACCATACAATGACCTCAGACAAAGCCCTGAACGATGTTATTATCCGGACACATCTTTCTGATCTACCTCCACCATCGGTAACCTAAGAGCTCCGACATTCTGGTTAATCTGATGTTGCTGATTCTATAAGACTTGAGCTAACATCGCCAGGGTGGATATCAGCTCAGTTGGAACCCCTATGTTAACCGTTGGTGGTGGTGATGTGTGTCGCTGGTGCGATGGTTTTGGTTTATCTTTGTCAGTCATTGCAGTGTGCTGTTGTTCCCTATTAGTTTTGGGACCTCGGTGAGAGTAGGTGATAATCGGTATGTCGGAGTCACTGCACTAATAGATGTTCCCTTATTGACGGTCCATGTTAACCCAAGTAACAATTCGTATACAATTAAGCACATACTCACATAACAAGTTCATATATTGATTTAACATGGCATAGTATATCCTAACATGTAGACATGGCATATTGTAACATAACACGTATACATGACATAGCATATCAATTAACATAGGCTGAGATATCAATTATCAAAGAAATATAAAGTAATAAATAGACACATATGTTCTATTCCATAGTCATTACCCTAAGGATCACATAAAAGGTTATCTTTCATGTCCTTCCTAAGTTCTTTCCATACTTAACTCTAACCAAAATTTAACGCATAAGGTTTGACCTGCTCTGATACCACTTATGTCACACCCCGTAACCTGTGGGTGACCTGGCAGTGCCTCATCTACCAATGAAACACCAACCTAAAACATAAAGGACTAAATCCACATAACTTCAATAACTTAAAAGGGAACTTAAGGTTTTACATCATACTAAATACTTATAAATACAAGTTTGTTCTTACATAAAAACAGATACATAAGTGTTCAACATTACATGAAATAAACTGAGCTATTACATAACATCCATAATCATTCCTCAACCAAAGTATCATCAAAGGTACCATCAACGTCATAATCTGCAAAAGAGGATAATTAGTGAGCTACTACACTAGCCCAGTAAGAATCAAACACCATTGGGATGAAGTATCAAATAAGACTGAAAACGTTCCCGATTTTCCCAAAACGTAGAAAACACACTTGACTTAAAATATGTTGAAATAACCTTTAAATAGCTTGAAATACACTTCACATAACTTATAAAAGACTTATCTTTGAAAATAGAACGGGAAACAGTTCAAAACGGACCATACAATGATCTCGAACAAAGCCCCGGACGTTGTGATTATTCGGACTCATATTTCGCAATCCCCAAACGATCTGAGCTTGGGTCCGGTCGATCAGAGCTTATCCGTGATTCGGGCAAGAGCCTCAATACTTTGCCCCGGATGATCTGTTTGGTTGACCGAACAGCCCGTCAGAGGTTCCGAACAGAGCTTTTTCAGTGTATTTGATCAAAGGAAATGTCATTTTCTGAAATCTCAAAATACCATTTTGACTAACTTTCACATACCAAATATGACAAAGACCAGAACAACCAAAGAAAAAAATCATACTCGTTATATCCAATACTTATACATCGAAAATGTGCTACGAGAAGTATGATTTACTCATAACATAACAGACGGACATACAAAACATCAGATAATATGAGTATGGTTCATGATACGACGGATACAATTCCACACAACCGAGCTCAATTATGCAATCTCGACTATAAAGCAACTATTAACCTCCCCCAAATTAATTACCCAGTTTAGGGAAAGCTCGGGGATTCAGTCATGGGTATAGATATCCCCTGGACGAAAGAGGATAAATGATTTAAGGATGCACCACATTTTGACTGTACGTAGCCCAAACTCTTAGCCCAGTTAGAGGAGGGGTCCAATTTTACAATACGTGTCAGTGTACAATACAAAAAAAATAGTCTGTATAATTCAGGATGGATCCTGCTATAAAGTCGTTCCTAGAAAAGAGCTCTAGATTGGGAAGACTCTCTAATCACAAATACAACAATTACGACTTAACCACAATAACAACAAGTATATACATGTAGTATTCCCAATTAGACTCGACGGTGATCCAGACAACAATACGAATAGAATTCGACGCTTCAACAATTTGCAATGCAATAAGACATGTCCAAATAATTTCATCAAAACCGTAACTTTAAAATACTCAATTCATTCTTTTAGGAAAAATATACAAAGGTGAAAATCCTTACCTTAAATGCTTAACTTTCGAACTCCCAAAAACACAAGGATTTCCAATTCCTACAAAATGCAGCCCACTTCCCGAAGCAATTCCTCACAACTGAATCGTTGAAATAATGTTCTCACCGTTTAGAACGTAGCCTTATCAGTCCTCTATGTTTTTCCATAATTCTCTTTTCTTTCTTTTCTCTCTTCCTTTTCTTTCCCTCTTTCTCTTTGTAACCCAATCCTAAAAATCTAGCAAAAACTATTCAATAACTCCCCTTCAAATCTGATACAAAGTAGCCCATTAAGTTTCTAATTTCAACACTTAGTTCCCTCAACTAACCCCACACATCAATACGACCCGTTAAACCTTAAACACTAACACATTACACGTAAAAACATTTAATCATACAAAATTAAATAATAAGAAAGCAAAACACAGTCAAAAAGTCTCGGGGTATCACAACACCATCAGACTGATGGACAGACAGAGATGGTGTACAAATGCCTTGAGATGTATCCTAGATTTTTCTCATTTCATAGGCCTAACAAGTGGTTCAGATTGCTTTCTTTGGCATCATGGGTGTATAACACCAATTATCACACTGCCATTAGAATGTCACCATTTGGGTTCTTGTATGGGTTGAAGCCTCAACGATTTGGTGAGGGAATCCTTACTAAGGGAATCAAACATGGGGAGGTGTCAAGGATGATAGAGGAAACAAAGATTAAATTCTCTGTTCAAGGATCAACTCACAATTGCTATCATTAGAATGAAGCAACAAGATGATAGATATAGAACTGAGGGAGAATTTGCAGTTGGGGACTTGGTCTATGTTAATCTGCAACCTTACAAACAACAGTCCTTAGCTCTAAATAAGAAAAATAAGATATCTCCTAAATACTTTGGTCCTTATGCTATTTTGAAGAAATTTAGAACTGTGGCCTATGAGATGGCCTTGCCTGCAAATTCTAAGCTACCTCTTGTCTTCCATAGCAGTCAGCTCAAACTGAAAAATGGGGAAAGAATGGTTGCTCAGATAGATTTACCATTGGCGAACCTTGATGGCCAACTCATGGTGGAACCTTAATCTCTTTTGGAAAGGAGCTTGGTCAAGAAATTTAATAAACCAATGGTTCAATGGCTTATTTCCTGGAGTAATCTTCTTGGGGAAGATGCAACTTGGGAAGATGCTGAAGATTTCTTGAAGAAATGGCCTACTTTTTCTTAGTCAGTTTGAGAATTAGGATGTGGCCGGAATTTGAAATTGGAAATGGCTTCACAGATCCTCTAGCCTGGTCAAGAGGAATCCGGATGCTCTGAATTCTAAGGAAACCTATAAAAGGGAGGAGAGTTCGATATTTTATCATTCATTAAGTTGGTTGTTGTTGACAGTTGTAGTTTAACCTTTTCTGGTTTGAATTTCTTGGGCAATTGATCAATTGCTGCTCAACCTTCTCCTTTACCTCAATTTCTCTATAACCGAACCTTTGAATTTGTTGAATTTTTCAATTTTATAACAGACAATTTGAGGATGGAAAAAAAAAAGGAATAAGGGGGAGGACATAGAGGCCAATGGAGTTTAGGGAGGGCAAAGAGGTTGTGGTGGGAGTTGTTGGTGGTGAGCAGCGGCTGCAAAGTGGCGGTTTGCTTAAAATTCAATGTGATTTAAGATAATAAATGGTTTTAGATTCTCGAATTGGAAAGGGTGTTAGAGATGGATAGAGGTAAAGTTTTAGGTAATCAATTTTTGTGGGGTGGTTGCAAGAGGAACTAACATCATAAGTAGTCTAAGAATGCATGTATTTTTCCAGAGAAAAAGTCAAGTTTGAGTTGGGATGAAATAGATTTCTTCATCATTTTGTATTTCATCAAAATGTATGGAGCGTTGTGAAGTATGTAATGCATGAATCGTTTAATTGATGTTTGTTCCTGCGTTTGTATTTGATTATGTGTATGTTGTATGACAGTCTGAGAATGTGTTAGTATTATTCCCAATCTTGAGTTTTTGGCAGTGAAATGTTCTATAGTGAGATGCATTGATTCTTTACATGTTCTGTTGATGCTCAAGAGCACGCGATGACGTGATATACTATGATATGATATGTGATGGCTCATGTCCATTCATTTGACGACGGGTAATATTGTTTGGGGTTGCTAACAGATGTTGTGGAGTTCATAAGGATGATTGAGGATACAACATGAATGTATATATAAACGCATGACCTTGTCATTTGGGGTATATACCCGAAACAGTGATATCATGACCCGTCGCAAAAAGTGTTGTTGATTTACATGCTCGTGCATTAAAGCTTATAATGATGAATGGAAGGTTAGTATTTGCACATTGGTGTTGGTTAAAAGATGTTTGAAGGATTTTCGGGCTTATTATGTTAATGAAATGTTTTAACCTATGAGTTTATAAGTTACACGGATTTTCCTTAAGCAGTCGATATAGGACTTTATATTTTAACATTCTCTCTTACATTGAGGTGGGAGCAATTCAACACTCCCCTCCGTTTTTTATATTAATTAGTTTTATAATTAATTTCATGCATATCCGATGAAATGAAGTTACTTTCGTTGCAGCAGAAAAAAAAAATCTTCTTGGAGAGATTTGCTGTTCTTTTCAATTAATGAGAACTGTAGCCTTTTTTAATATGTTTTGTCTTTAAACCTTAACTTCTACCAAAAAACATGTAATAGAAGGCCATGGAGCTACCTCTATCGTAGACCAGTAGCCTATGGGTTCAAGCAACATTGCCACGTTGATTTTGAGGAATATCAATAGTCAATTGGGTTATGTTAAGGATCCGAAACATCATGTTTGCTCTACATTCTGTTAAGTTATAAGTCTTGAAATATTTGTTTTGCAGCTTTGAATTTTGTTGATCCTCTACAGATATAATGTTTGGGATTTGATTTCCTATTTTGCTAATCTCTTCAATTGACAAAATCCAGATATAAGTGTTGGAAGATTAAGTTTACACAATGTGCCAAAGTGTTAAGACTGAATCAAGGCTAAGGACCATCGACAAATGATCATACTACACACACACTCTCTCATAGTAATACTGGGGTTTCTTTCTCTTTTTTTCCTAAATTAATTCCAAGTGTAGCTTTGGACGGGAGTTATGGTGGAAGAAGGATGATTAAATGGCGGTGGTGGTGGATTGTCGGAGCGGGTCGGGTCGGTTTCAATCGGGACGGGTCAGGTCAATTGGTGTAGAATTGTTTAATTTAGGGATATATTGATATTTTATTATATTTAGGTAAATAAAAAATAAAAAATGATTGGAATTTTGGCCGGATTCTAAAAATCGTGTTTTCATTGCCAAAAAGCGCTAAAACATTGTTTTTGACCAAATCCTGAAATGCCTAAATAGTTGGTGGTCATTTAGTGCACTAGAATTGAACAAACAGGTCTTTATGGATGCCTTGGAAGATCGAGGGAGAATTGTTTCAACCCATGATAAAGTTTCGAAGTTCTTCCTTCGACCAACTTTTGGGACGATTGTAACGTTTTTCGTAACAACTGGCTGCCAACTTTTTCTCTGGAAAAAATACATGCATTTGATAGGAAAACACAAAAGTGTAAGAGTTTTACCTTAATGATTTATCAGAAACTTCAAACGATCAACTATAACTCTTTTTTTCTAGGATTTCACAACCCTTTACTTCGATTTTTTTTTTTTTTTTTTTTGGTTGGGGCATTCCCCCGTATATATATAAAGCCCAAAGAATTCGGCAAAAGGAGGGAGGGGGATTTAAACCAAAACCTCCCCAAAGGTGTAGAAACACCCAAAATACAAAAAGATAGCAATGAAATGCAACCTCATGCATTTATGCATATGCACAAGGTTGTTACAATTAAAACTATGCTATGATGCGAAGCTATAAAGAGGGAGGGGGATTTAAACGAAGACCTCCCCAAAATGTGTAAACAACATTCCTAAACAATCGCCACAGAGTCAAAACAGCCCCGTATTGAATTCCTGGCAGAACAGTAGAAACAGAGCATTTCTGCACTGTTACAGCTGAAACAGGTGATTTCTGCACTGGTAAACTGTCCGAATTCTGCACTGTTTCGGCCGAAACAGCCCATTTCTGCACTGTTTTGGCCGAAACAGTGCATTTCTGCACTGGTTTATCCGAATTTCTGAACTGAAACACTATTCGAAACAGGGGAAATCTGCACTGGTACGCTGAACAAAGCTCCAAATTACAAGACACGAACATATGGAATACCAATTTTGTCTAATTGTATCAAACCGCGAATAACTCTTGGCACTAAAGAAAGATCGTCAAAGGTAATACTTGAACGTGTTGTACAAGCCAAGTTTGCTAAGGCGTCCGCAACAGAGTTAATCTCACGAAAAACATGAACAATCTTGCGATCCCCAAGAATTGATAGTACTTTGCGGAAAATAGAATCATATCTCCAAGAAGAAATATTACCTTTTTGTATAGCATTAGCCAGAATTGATGAGTCCGTCTGAATCTGCAGGCGAGGTACTTCACACAGACACGACATTTGTAAGCCTGCGAACAAAGCTTCTATTTCTGCCTCAAAGCTCGTTTTGTTGTCACCAATGAATGTCGCAAAAGCTCGTATAAAAACACCATTAGAACGCCTAAGAATACCACCAATGCCAGAGATTCCTGGGTTCCCCTTTGAAGCTCCATCAATGTTCAAGAAAGCCTCGTCTGCTTTTATATTTTCGCCCCATCTTATCACCAAAATTTTCCTCGGCTGAAACGAAGCATTCCTTGGCATAATATTCTTGGCCTTCGTCAGTGTTCCTGTATAATCCCTGAACTGAGCCAAAATACTGGAAAGAGAAGTAGTCTTAGCCTTATTCACAAAGCGACACCTCGCTTTCCAAAGTAGCCAACAAGCCGAGCAAGCCATTGCCAAGATCAATTGAACACCCTTAGAAGGGCGAGCAAACCACCAAGTAGAAAGCAATTCCCGTAAGGTATTCACCCTAATGGCATCATCAATTAAACCAACCTGAAGAGCGGCTTCACGCCATATCCTTCTAGCTAACGGACATTGAACAAATACATGATCATATGTCTCCATTGCCCCTAGACAAACACAACGAGAGGCCAAAGGGACCCCAAAACGCTTTCGATCCTCATCCAAAGCCAAAAAACGATTAAGTAACTTCCACATAAATAGAGAAAGAGATAAAGGAAGTACCTTATCCGAAATACATTTCCTTGAATGTTGAGAAACTCCCAAATCCCTTAAACATGTTATTGCCGATGCAAGAGTGAAATTACCATGTTGAGCTTCCATCCAAATCAGCCTATCCTTCTCTTGAAGTGTCCCTAACTGAATTTCTGGCAGTTTTGCAATTATAGGCATAGTGAGGCAGCCGCGAAGGGCAGCCCTGTTCCATATTCCTTCGGCACAAAAATCCTTCATTTGGGAACGGCACAAATCTTCTTCCGGGTTCACCAGCCATCTGTCCAAAGAGCCTTCCAACGTAAAATTTTCATATACAAAGCTAGACTCCCCGCCCCTTAACAAGCAAGCAATGTGAGGTTCAACCATATTTTTAACTTGCATCATTCTTCTCCAATTCGGCGAACACCCCGCAACCACCAAACTCAATTTTACATGTATAAGATCCTTACAATACTTTTTGAGCAAAAATTCAGCCCACAATGAATTCCCTGTTCGAAATTTCCACTATAATTTCCATGAAAAGGCATCATAGAAAGTTACTAGCGAAATAACACCCACTCCATTACTTTCCACCTCTCTAGACATGTTCTTCCAGGACATCCAATGTTTTTTCTCCACTCCATCTGTTTGTCCCCAGACGAAGCGTGAAAACATTCGCTCCAAGGTAATCATTACAGAACGAGGAACATTACAAGTGGAAAGAATATGCATAGGAATAGAATTAAGAATAGAACGTACCAACACAATGCGTCCTCCCATACTTAAAAGATTCCTCTGCCAGCCTTCAATTCTTTCGGCAATAGTGTCTAGCATAGGTTGAAAATAAAGAACTTTCGAACGACTCGGAAATATCGGGCATCCAAGATACTTCATAGGAAAATCTCCTTCAATGAATCCAGTAATAGATTGGATCATAGTCTTAGATGCAATATTCGTTCGATTAGATGTATAGAAAGAACTCTTCCCCATGTTGATTCGCTGGCCCGAACTATCCTCATAAAGGCGGAGGAAATCCATTAGACGTTGAATGTTTTTCTTTTGACCATTCGTAAAGATAACAATATCATCCGCGAAAGAAAGATGCGAAATAATAAGAGATTGCCTAGGAACATGATAATGATCAATTATTCCGGATGCAGATAAATTATTTAGTCCCCGGGACAAGCACTCAGCCGCCAAAATAAACAGTAATGGTGAAAGAGGGTCACCTTGTTTCACTCCGCGCTTTGCGTTGCAGTATCCATAAGAAGCCCTATTTATCATCACCGAAAACCAATTAGAATTCAAGACATTCTGTATCAGATTAATAAAATGATGACCAAAACCGAACCGGCTCAAAATAAGAATGAGGAAAGAATGTGATACTCTGTCGAATGCCTTTTTCATATCAAGCTTAATGATTAAATTACCCCCTCGAACCTTATTATTGATAGAATGCACCATTTCCATGGCTAGCAAAATATTATCAGAAATAGATCTACCCTCAATAAAGCCAGATTGATTAGAGCAGATAATTGAAGGCAATAGGGTACCAATTCACGATGCCATAACTTTCGTAATAACCTTATTAGCAAAGTTACATAGAGAAATAGGTCGAAACTCACCGAAGTTTGTGGGGCTTGGAACTTTCGGCAACAAAATTAAAGTAGTACTAGCAATAGCTTTCGGCAGGGGGATACCAGACCAAAAATCACATACCGCCAACAAAACATCATTCTTTATAATATCCTAACAGTCCTGAAAAAAGCCACCTGAATAACCATCCGGACCAGCCGCACTATTACGGTCTAGAGAGAAGACCGCCTCATGTACCTCCGGTAAAGTAGGTAACCTTGATAGTTCCCGATTTGATTGTGAGTTTACCATGCAGGGAATGTAACTGAGTAAATCATCAGAGGGAGATACAACATCCTCGGCAGAAAAAAGAGTGGAGAAGTATTGCACAGCTTCATCACCGATTTCCTTGTCATCTGTCAACCACAATCCCGAGTCAGATTGAATTTTCGAGATACTCATACATCATCGTTTGTGCTTACAAATAGCATGAAAGTATCTAGTATATGCATCTCCATCCTGTAACCACTTAATTCTTGATTTTTGTCTCCAAAACATTTCCTCCGCCCTCAAATAAAATTGAAAAATCTCTTTTGCCTCATTCCATTCCTTCAACAGTTCCTCACTCGGACAAGCATCATAAGCCATTTCGGTTAACTTCACCTTATCCTCGGCTTCTTTGAGCTTTACCGGGACATAACCAAATTTCCCCTTATTCCATAAATACAACTCCCGTTTCAATCGCTTTAATTTGCTAGACAGAACCATCATACCATTTCCTTCGACCCGACCCTCCCAGCAAGAGGCGACCAAAGGTTGGAAAGTGGAGTGACTAGACCACATATTTTGATATCTGAAAGGCACCGAAGAAATAGGTCCACCACGGGTTATTTTGACATAAAGAGGGCAATGATCTGAAACCGACTTGTAAAGATGCTCGAGAACAGTGTTGGAAAAAAAGTCGCTCCAGTGAGCATTAATCATAACTCTGTCCAACCTGCGTAGAAGAGGTGGTGGTGAACTTCTGCACCACGTAAAAGGGCTGCCAATGAAAGGAATATCTTGTAAACCACTATCTCCCGTAGCTTCAACAAATTCAGACATAGGAAGTGAAGCAGGAATAGACCCCAAACTTTCTGAGGCATCTTTAACCACATTAAAATCGCCACCCACCAACCAAGGGACATCATGCGAAGAGTTAAAGAGACGTAACTCATCCCATAATGCCCTTCGTTCAGTGTAGGCGCATTTAGCATAAACAAAAGAGCAGTACAGAGGTAACCCGCATAGTTGTTAATCAAAATAGTCAAAACTTGCTCAGTATTTCCCACAACAGCAATATCAAGAATACCAGTCCAAAAAAATCCATATTTTACCAGATATATTACTAAGACCATCATCAAATCCCAATCGACGAGTATAGAAAGGTAATTCATCATCCCTAATCATAGGTTCTAAAATGGCAAACAGAGAGATGCGAAGATCATTTTTAATTTGCCGTACTCTAGCAATAGACTCAGGATTTCCAATTCCCCGTATGTTCCAAACAACAAAATTCATCACATTCATTAAAAAAGATAATGAGAAAATTAAGAGTTCCCATTAATGGGAGGTACCTATGGATTTCTCCATCAATCGCGAAGATTTCCGCTATGGATCCATGTTGCTTACGACCACTACTGCTGGGCCGCCTTTGCTGGAGTCTCCAAAGGTAAATTAATAGAGAAGATGCTAGACGGAGGCACTCGAAACATCCAAGATAGTGGCCGCAGCATACGACGATTATCATCCATTGATCCCGGTAGAGACAAGCTTCCGTCCCTCTTCCCTTCGAGACGGTTGCTCGGCTCATCCAGGGTACTCCGGGTCTTCGCCATCCGCTTTCGGTTCCCACTTCAACTTCGTGTATCCGATCGTGGGTCTTCAATCTCAGTGTCCCAAATCCGTCCGAACTCCGCCACTAAACATCCCAAACCAATGGCATCACTCGTTGAAAGCAAAACAGCCCCGGCTTGAAATCTTGGCAAAACAGGGGATATTCTCAGACTGTACAAACTGAAACAGGGGATTTCAAGACTGGTACACTCGACCAAAATAGGGTAATTCTGCACTCGAAATAGCCGAAACAGGGAATTCTCGCACTGCACAAAGTGAAACAGGGAATTCTCAGACTGGTACATCCAAAACAGGGGGATTTCGCACTTGTACACTTGCTCGAAACAAGGGATTTCTGACCTGTAATAGCCGACTCTGCAGTGCAGCAGTAAAAGGAGAATTCTCGCACCGATATACTGCTCGAAATAGTTGAATTCCGCTTCGAAACCGGCACCATCAGCTGAGGCGGTAGAGTGATTTTGAAAGCTCGTAGTTCATCTAAAACCATTGTGTTAATAACCGAATTGCCACTAGGCCGAGTGATACAGTCTTGGAATAAGAGTAGGTAAAGTGTCACAGCCCACCCTTATGTCATCAAATCCGTTGGTGCTCAAAACTAGAGGCCGATCAAAAAAGGTTTTTTCAATATCTCGATACGGGGTTGCCGGAGATTTTTCATAATTAGAAATCGGAGTCGTCCCCAGTTTCTCTGATTCCAATACCTCTGAGTCCAAAATTACCACATGAGTGGGGGGGGGAGGGGTACATCTCCTACTATAATTCGAGATTTTGGCGGCGGTGCTTGTTCAATCGCCGGAGACGTTGACTTGATCAACATGCCTACTGTTTTCCCTGCGGTCTCAGTTGAAGTCCCTGACGTACTTGGATCATTCCGTTTACCAACCTTGACCCATTGTTTCACTTGTGGTACCCCAGTTGCCGCGGCTAAGGTTGTCTGTGGTTCAGTACATTTGGATCTCTGCGGTGCATTAATTTTGGCTTTCCCCTTGGGCATCGTCACCGCCGGAACCTGTTTTGTGACAATCTGCTTGGTGTTTGCCACTCGGGGAACGGATAAAACCGCTATACCACACTTCAATATATGATGACCAATTCGATTACATCCCAAACAATACAGCAGAAGATCATCGTAGGAAATAGATTGCCAAAAACTTTTACCGGTTTTAGCATGTGTTACTCGAATACGATTAGGCAAATCCGACAATAGATCAAGTTCAACACAAACTTTGGCGATACTCGGACGAGAGGCGGCAGCGGTGGGGCCATCTAAAGCAAGAGGTTGCCCCACCGCTTTTGCAAGAGAGAAAAGCATAGCTTTGTTATGCAAATGAATGGGTAAACCTTCAAAACCAATCCAAATAGGAACAATAGAGGGTTCTATATTCACATCGAAATCATACGTCCATTTGAATACCCTCATAGTGAGACAAAAGAAATTCCAAATTCCTTGTCGCCAAAGCCGGCAATAATCTTCTTCAAGATCAAAACGAACCAAAACATGACGAGGGTCAATCCTTCCAATCCAAAAATTCCCCTTAAATCCAACCTTATGAAAGGATTTGCGTAAAGATTCTAGCGCCGGTGCATATTTATGAAATTTACCAACAAGAGCAAAACGCCAAGGTTGAATTAAAATATCCTGAGCCTCCGCCGGGATAACTAGGTTTGGTTCACCTTTGAAGATCTCTAATTGAGAAATAGGTAAGTTGATAGCTTCAGTTTGTGGTGCCTTGAGCAATTCCGCGAAACTTTTCTGTTTCCACGGAGAAGGAGGGGGGGCCACGGCCGTCTGCTTTTCAGCAGCCATGGCAGCCGTGGGTGACAGAAAACAGATGAAAACCAGTTGCCCCAAAGCCAAATATACAGCAGCAAGAATCAAGCCATAAATTGTGTCTCTTAAACTAGCAGTTAGAATCCAATCTTCATTGGTCATAACCAAGTCTTAGAAGTCCTCTAACTAAGGTTAAAATTTGGGGATGATCAAAACACGTTTACTTTGTCTAGCAAATGTTTTAATCTTACTACTCAGATTTTCCTGAATTTCGGGTTCTCTCTTTTTTTATTTATGTTTTTCCATATTTTCTCAAGTGTTGCATCTCTATTCGCCAAGTGTTGCAGCAATTGCCTTATCATATACCTCGTCATAACTCCTAACTATTTTTCTCCTGATAAAACCACTAACTAACCAATCTTTCTAACTTAGCACTTAGGTCCTCTAACTTCATATCCTTGCTAATACTCCCCTAAGACTAATCAAATAAACAATTAAGCACATAAAAAATTAAAACATGCATGCAAAGGTTATGAGTATCACATCCTTCTCCCCTTACAAAAGTTTCATCCTTGAAACATGCTCACCTCAATCCTGGAAAAGATGGGGATATCCGTGCCTAGCTTCTTCTTCCGATTCCCAAACCGCCTCACGTTCGATATGATTCGACCACTGAAATTTTACATACGTATCACTCTTCGCCTAAAGGCTTGTTCTTTCCTGTCCACAATCCAAATCGGTACTTCTTGATATGGTTAATCTTCTTGGTGTACCAATGGTTCAACTTCAAATTTATGACTTGGGTCAGTGATATACTTCCTTAATTGAGACGCGTGAAAGACGTTGTGGAGTCGTGATAATGTAGATGGTAGGGCTATTCGGTAAGCTAACTCGTCAACTTGTTCAAGTATTCTGTAGGGTCACATATCTCGGACTTAGGTTCCCAATTTTACCAAATCTCATAACACCCTTGGTTGGCGATACACGTAAATAAACATTGTCCCCGGCTTGAAGTTGCAATGGACTTCTTTTACTGTCCGCCTAACTCTTTTGTCGATCTTGTGCAATCTTAATCCTTTCTCAAATCAATGGAACCTTTTCCAATGTCACTCGCACTATTTCTGGCACGGTTATAATCTTCTCTCCAATGTCATCCCAACATACCGATGAACTTCATTTCCGCCCATGCAAAGCTTCATAAGGTGTCATTCCACTAATGTCAAATGATCGACCCAGTTTCCATTGAAGTCTAATGCACAAGCGCTTAGCAAGTTTTCCAAAGTCTGAATCGTTCTTTTCGATTGACCACACTACAAAAAAATAGTCTTTTAGTGACGAATATATTCGTTACTAAAGGTACTAAATTTCGTTACTAAAAGCTTTTCGTGACGAATTATTTTCGTCATCAACTTCGTCCTCAAAACGCTGTGGCTAGAAGTATTTAGTAACGAAAAAATATTTTCGTTACTAAAGACCTTTAGTAACGAAATAATTTTCGTTACTAAAGGTCTTTAGTAATGAAAATATTTTTGTCACTAAATACCTTTAGTAACGAAAATAGATAACCTTTCGCGACAAAATATGTTGTCGCTGAACTACTCCACTAACGAAATTCTTTTGTCAAGAAATGTCTTTAGTGAGGAAACATTTACTGATTTTGGTTAACCTTTCTTGACGAAATTTTCGTCAGCAAAAGTCTTTTTTTTCTTTTTCTTTTTTTTCCCATTTTACATACATTATTAATGTACTTTTTCCCTATTTTATAGAGTAATCAACTCAAAAGTGGTCAACCTGCTTATACCAATGAGAAGTGCATAATAAGAAGAGATCATAATTTATCTAATTCAAAGTTATGTCAATATCATATATTTACAATTTCTGTAAAGGAACAATATCATCATCGCTTGACAACGTGAGCATCTATACAAAAAATTTCAAGTTCAAAACAAGAACTTAGTCACATTGTATACAAAAATATCACTCAGATCCTATACAAAAACTTCCTAAACTAAGGATCTACTGAGCCAATAATGTCCAAAAGAGCATCGTTTCCAGCTTTCAAAGAAGTGAAGGAGTTGGACCATACCAAACAACAATACTTCTTCATATCGTTCTAACTCCATTGTCAAACGATTCAAGCCTGTGAAATCTAAATGCATGATAAGATGACATGAAAACATCTATTGGATTCTTGAAGAAAATTCTATTTACTTTTTGCTTTGAAAAAAATACAAAAAAAGAAGAACGAGCTTCAATATATGCATGTTATCAAGGTGGACCTAGTAATCTTGCAGGGTTACTGGCTCAAATGCAAAAGAAAGGTAATAGCATGAAGTATGAGTAACAAGATTCATCAAAATCAAGAGTTTTTCCATCTTATAAGCTAAATTATTCCAAAGAAGGATAGAGGTTATAAAATGCAGTTTATACAGAACCAAGCAAAAGAAATAATTGACCAAACCTAATTGAACATGTATAATATACAGAAACATGGATCAAAATAACATGAAAATGAAGTTAGAATTACCAGTAAACACTAGCGACGATTTTCTCTTGAGAGAAGATTTTCCATCATACTCTCTAAATTCTGGCATCTTTTTTCATAACTCTCCAATTGAAGTTTTTGAGAGTTAATCTCTTCTTGTTGAGAGTCAATCTTGGCATTGGAGTCATTTAATATCTGTTTGAGTATCGTTACCTCATCGGAAATTAAACCATCTAAATCCTCCAAAACCGTCTCAACTATACTTGGCGCAACACTTCTTACTCGTAAATCCCTCCCTGATAATAATAAAAAAAATTAAAAAAAACTTCAAATTTTTTTTTTTAAATGCAACCGCTAAAATGGAGTAGAAGTATCAAACCCTCTGCCTAATTCATTTCACGAAATGAAGCTAACAACAACTCCAAAAAATCATGTATTTCCCTATTAAAACCGTATATTCTAATTAATTTTTCCACCAAAAAAAAAACATTTCTTAAAAAGGAAACAACAACAAAAATTAGCTGGAGAGAAGAAGAGAAACAGGAACTAATTACCAACAGAAGAAGCTATATCAATATGCTTAACTTGCTCTTTCTTTAGCTTCTTAAAACAATGAGCAGCAACCCAAACACTCCCTAAACTCCCCTTCTTCGATAAAAGCCCCCTCGAATAAAACATTTTTTTCCTTCTTTAATTTATTTTTTTTTCCTTCTTGAGATTTCTCTATGGAATTCTTAAATAAGTTGGCAACAACGGCGGTGGGTAGAGTGTAAAAGGTGTAGTCTTTAGTAGAGTGGAAAAGGTGGGGTCTTTGGTAAAGATATTAGATGAAAAGAGAACATAAAGAGAGAAGGATGAAGGAGGGACATCAGTACAAATTCATTCAAAACAATCACACATTAAGTTCGAAACTTGCCAAATTAAAGCTTCGAAATCTAAACAAAGGAAACCACAAATAAATCTGAAAAATAAAAGAGTGGATATTGAAGATATTTGAGAGAAACTTACCCTTAGATGAAAAGTGCAGAAGACAATGTTCTTGAATTTGCAGAAAGGGAGGTTTCTCTTCGGTTCCAGAAGGTGAATTTCACTTTGGTTCCAGAAGAGAGAGAGGGAGGGAGGGAGAGGGAGACGTCTATGAGGCGAAAACTCCAAGAAGGTGAATTTCACTTCGGTTCCATGTTGTTCTGCACTGTGCGAAACAATTAGGGGCCTTCGGATCTCAAATCGGACGGTTAAAATCATTTGATTAACACTTTTAATAATATTTATTGAGACACAAATGATCTCAGCCGTCAAATTGTTTATCCGACGATCCATAATTGTTCTGCACTGTACATAATAATTGATGACCGCATTGAATCCGACTTTTAGCTTTTCAGATCTGTGCCCAAGCCAAAAATTAGAGCGCGTTTTCTTTTCCTGACGAAATTTTTTTTCCTGACGATGTTGTTATAATAGAAGTGACTTGTGGTGACGAAAATCACATTTGTCATTAAAATTTTGTCATAAAAAGTTCATTTTTTTGTAGTGCCATCTGTTTGAGGCTGATAAGCGGTATTGAGTGACAGCTTCGTTCCCATTGCTTCATTGAAGTTCTTCCAAAATCGTGACACAAAATGAGGATCCTTATTTGACACAATACTGACTGGTACCCCATGAAGTCGAACTATTTCATCCATATACAGTTGCACCAACACATTGATAGAAGCCGTGATCTTCATTGGTATAAAATCTACCGACTTCATCAATCTGTCCACTATAACCCATATATCTTCCTTTCCCGACAATTCACTAAGCAATGATGAGCGTATAACCAGTCCATACCCAAAATTACATCAAAATCTACCATCGATAACTGTATAAGGTCAGCTTTTAGTTCCTTAGAGTTTATTTCTACTCAACACCCCTTATGTATCAAATTAGACTCTAAATTTTTTCCATTAGGTACCATTACCCAATAGGTTTCCAAACAACAAGTAGGAAAAGTCTTAAGTACTTTAGCAAATCCACGTGACACAAAAGAATGGGTAGCTCCACAATCAAAGAGTAAAAATGCAGGTACCGAGTTGATTAGAAGCGTACATGTGACCACGTCAGAAGCATCCCCTGCCTCTTGCCGAGTTAAGGAAAAAACATGTGCATTAGGCTTCTGTCTTGTATCGCCAACCTTTGGTGTTGCTGCTGAAATCTGCCTCATAACTGAAATAGGCATGGTGCACTGATTAACTAAATGTCATGTTTTCCCACATCTGAAACTAGCATTGCTGACCTAATGACATTCTCCCAGATGTCTCCTACCACATTAGCTGCATGCCGGTGTAGCTTGATACCCTCTTGATGCCCCTATAGCTCCCCCAATGTTAACCAAATTGGCTCAGGTCTTTACCCCTGGCTTAAAAATGTTAGTAGGTCCCGAGGTGGGAGCAAACCTCTTTCGAGACAAGGGTGAATTTATGTTAGGACGTGAACCCTGACCTTGTGATATGGTAGCAAAGTTACTCTTTCCCCGTTCTCTCCAAATCTGACCTCTTCAACTTCCTTCGATGCTCAAAATTCTCGGATAAGTCTCTCTAAAAGTGGTTGGAGGACAACCAGAAAGCCTACCTCTAATCTTTGCCAACAACCCCATCACAAACCTCTGGTTTCTCATCCCAAGGTCTTGAACAATCGTTGCAGCATACTTCCCTAATGCATTGAGCTGACATGCATATTCAGATACAGACATATTCTCACCATGTTTCAGTTCGAAGAACTGATTTGCCTCTTCATTCTGAATATTTTAGGAAAATACTGATCCAGAGATAAACTTCCGAACTCAGGTGATGAGTTGTCCCCCTTGAGATAGATAGGGGCAACACCCATCCACCATCAGCTGCCCTGCCAGTGAGGGATGCAACTACCACATCTGCATTTGCACCATCGGGTAACCTCATGATTCTTAAATTATGTTCTATTTCCTTCAACCATTCCTCAGCCTGATCCGCTGTCATGGTACCATCAAATGATACCATCCTCATATTCTTAAGTCGTTCATAGTAACTCCTTGGATCCTCTTCAACCATTGGTGCCCTGACTTAACCCAGACCCTGATTAATCTGATTCTGCTGGTTCTGCAGTACCTCTTGTTAGGTTGTGCTGCTTCTGCATCAACTGAGTCATTAAACTAAAGGTTACCCTAAAATCAGATGGCATAGTAGGGTACTAATGGTGTTGGTGGCACAAACTCTGCTTCGGCTTCATTACCCCTGTTGTTGGCTTGACGACTCCACAAACTGACGTCGATTACCTCGTGAACCCTGACGACCCAATGCAGCATCAGGATAGTCAAGTCCTCGTTGTTGGCTGGGTTTTGGTACATCTTTCCCCACAAAATACCCAACAGTATATGGTAAGTGATAAATTCGCATAGCATGCTCTCAAGTTGAAAACATAGCATGGCATAACATTTACAACAAAATATAATACACAACAACCACACTACCATTTAACAATCAATAACATGATATAAAGTAGTAAGTAAACCAGTAAACCCTATGCCAGAGTCTCTACCCTTCACACATCTCACATTTATCTACCAAGCTCCTTCTATGTTCATTCCAAGTTTTAGCCCTAAGGTTCAACATGTTATGATACCACTTATGTCACACTCCCGAAACCGGGTGATGACCTGTCAGTGCCTCATATGCCAATGAGGCACATAAGCAAAGAAGAAATAGTAAAGTCCGATATACCAAAAGGAAAACATAAATTCTTACATTAATTATCAAAGGTAACATAATTCAACAAGAAGTAAAATGTTTAGTACTACGTTTTATTACATAACCAAGGTTCAAAGTACTTAAACGAAAATTATCTATTACATGAATCTTTTATGGATCACTCATCGTAATCCCCATCTCTTGGCTCCACATAATCACCTTCTTTAGGCAGCTCATCATCTACAAATAAGGAAAGTAAAGACATGAGTTACAAGCCCCAGTAAGCATCAACACCCTTGGGCTGAAATATCAAATAAGACACGAACCAGTTTTCACGACTTTCCAGAAATACGTTTGAAAACATGCAAAGTTTAGGTTCCTTCTTCGTTCACAACATTTACACATGAAAACCTCACCAACAACCTTTAAAAGACATCAGAAGGAACTAGTACAAAAGAGAAGTCAAAAAGACCAAAATGAGCACTTCGATAGACCAGAATGAGATGTCCAGTCGACCGATTTGTAACCCGAGAGGAAGTGACAAAAATGCACAAAAGTCCGGTCGACTAGACAACCACGCCGGTCAACAGACTCACCCTTCAGTTGAGGGGTTCACTAACTCGATCGACCGAAATAGACCCTTCCCTTATCTGATTGGTCCGGTAGTTTGGTTCGGACGATGGATAGAGACTCCGGTCGGCCGCGATTTAGAGATGGTCATTTTTAGTGCAATTTTGTCAAGGAAAAGTGCATTTCTGCACAATCCAAATCCCAACCAAAAAGTACTCAGTTTTTTATGCATATGAGGTAACATAATATACAATCATTACCCATAGAATATATATAAGAATATACAGAGAAGATCCTATGCAATAACAAAATATCCTGTACAATATTCTTTTCACTAACCAGAAGATGTAATTTTGTAAAATGTGTTTCAATTTTCTATTCTTTAGCTTCGCAATGGATTATAGAACCTTTCCGTGCATAATTACCTTAGCTAACTCTTTATTTGAAAATGACATATGTGGGTTAGATTGTGCTAAGAATGAACAAAATTTTGTATGAAGATTAACTTCATGCCTATGTCAACAAAACTTTTCAAATTAACATTGTGTCATTTTGAGGACATGATTTATTTTATTATTACCATGGGGTTTATTCCTCATTTTTAATAGAGTTAAACCATCTACTTATGTGGATTTGTAACTTTAATCGTGTTGACTATGTGCTTTCTACCAATAATGTGACACATCTAATATATTAAAAAGATATATAATGAACGACGAAGATTGAAAGTTTTTCATTTACAGTAGAAAGTAGAAAATATAGATAACTACAAGAGAAAATGATATATATATATATATATATATATATATATATATATATAATTGTTAAGAAAATATTAAATAGCATAATAGTGTAAGATGATACTCTACACTGATATTTTTGTTTGGCTTTTCAAACCGACCTATATAGAAAAAAGAAAAAGATATAAGAATTTTGTATTTATATGCAATATATATATATAAAAAAAAGTTATGGTAAAAGAATAAAAAAATTTCAATGATTGCTCAAGGTCGGCGTTGTAAGTTTTCTTGAAAAAAATTAACTGTTTAAATGAACCATTAAAAAATAAATAAAGTCCGTCTCTCCAATTTCTTTGGCAAATTTCAACTCATTTAATGACACGATAAAAAATTAAATGACTCGATCAACTAAAGTTTATTTTTTGAAGTTTTTACCCTTTTACTGAAAAACGTTTATTGAGTAGTTTGCATGTGTGTTCAACAGAAAACTAAATGAACCGGTGACTGAATTTTCTTTGAAAAAACTTTGACTTTTGGAATGAAAAAGTTAAAAAGAAAATTAGATTTGTCACTCAATTTAATAGACTAAAAAATCTCAATAAATTCATTTTAAAAAAAATCCTACCCACTACTTTTATTTATAATGTCGTCAAATTTCAAAAAAATTATACACTTTCGATGCATTATCTTGAATAATATTGAAAACAAAAAGTAAAAGACAATTTATTAGGAAATAAAAAAAGTAATTTCCACTTAATGACCACCAAGTATTATTACATTTCGAGTTTTTGCCACAAACAATTATTTTGGCTAGTTTTAACCATTAACATTTTTTCTCAAACATCGGATTCCAGCCAACTTTGTTCAATCGGAGAAAATACTTAATTTTGGGAATAACCCAATTTGTCCACTCGATACCCAGTTCCCCGCATTGGCTACCTATTTCATCAGTTGAAGGGTGCTAAGGTCTTTTCCAATATAGACCTAATATAAGGGTATCATCCGTTACAAATCAAGCCGGGGACATACCGAATTGTGCCTTCCGAATTAGATATGGGTACTATGAGTTCCTCGTTATGTTATTTGGGATGGCAAACGCACTGGCGGCATTTATGGACATGATGAACAAAATATTCTGAGATTGTTTGGATAAGTTTGTGGTGGTGTTTATCGATTGACATCTTAATTTACTCTTCATCAGATGAGGCTCATGAGGAACACTTGAGAATGGCTCTAAAGATTTTGACGAAGAAGAAAATACTTAATTTTGGGAATAACCCAATTTGTCCACTCGATACCCAGTTCCCCGCATTGGCTACCTATTTCATCAGTTGAAGGGTGCTAAGGTCTTTTCCAATATAGACCTAATATAAGGGTATCATCCGTTACAAATCAAGCTAGGGACATACCGAATTGTGCCTTCCGAATTAGATATGGGTACTATGAGTTCCTCGTTATGTTATTTGGGATGGCAAACGCACTGGCGGCATTTATGGACATGATGAACAAAATATTCCGAGATTGTTTGGATAAGTTTGTGGTGGTGTTTATCGATTGACATCTTAATTTACTCTTCATCAGATGAGGCTCATGAGGAACACTTGAGAATGGCTCTAAAGATTTTGACGAAGAAGAAAATACTTAATTTTGGGAATAACCCAATTTGTCCACTCGATACCCAGTTCCCCGCATTGGCTACCTATTTCATCAGTTGAAGGGTGCTAAGGTCTTTTCCAATATAGACCTAATATAAGGGTATCATCCAGTTACAAATCAAGCTACAGGACATACCGAATTGTGCCTTTCGAATTAGATATGGGAACTTAGAGTTCCTCGTGATGTCCTTTGGGATGACAAACGCTCTGGCGGCATTTATGGACATGATGAACCGAATATTTCGAGATTATTTGGATAAGTATGTGGTGGTGTTAATCGATTGACATCTTAATCTACTCTCCACTCCATCAGATAAGGCTCATGAGGAACACTTGAGATTGACTCTACAGATTTTGAGGAAGGAGAAAATACTTAATTTTGGGAATAACCCAATTTGTCCACTCGATACCCAGCTTCCCGCATTGGCTACCTATTTCATCGGTTGAAGGGTGCTAAGGTCTTTTCAAATATAGACCTAATATCAGGGTATCATCCAGTTACAAATCAAGCCGGGGACATACCGAATTGTGCCTTCCGAATTAGATATGGGTACTATGAGTTCCTCGTTATGTTATTTGGGATGGCAAACGCACTGGCGGCATTTATGGACATGATGAACAAAATATTCTGAGATTGTTTGGATAAGTTTGTGGTGGTGTTTATCGATTGACATCTTAATTTACTCTTCATCAGATGAGGCTCATGAGGAACACTTGAGAATGGCTCTAAAGATTTTGACGATGAAGAAGCTTTATGCCAAGTTCAGCAAGTGTGAGTTTTAGTTGAGAAGTGTGGCGTTCCTAGGTCATGTGGTATCAATTGAGGGTGTACCGGTGGATCCAGCCAAGATAGAGGCGATTGTGGATTCGCCTCGTCCAACGAACGTTGCGGAGATTCTGAGTTTATTTGGGTTAGTGGGTTATTACTACAAGTTTGTTGAAGACTGCTCGAGAATTTTTGCGAAGTTGAATCGGTTGAATTTGAGTGGAGTTCGGAATGTGAAGAGTGCTATCAAAAACTTAAGGAGAAATTGACTACATCTCTGATTTTGGCTTTAATAGAAGAATCCAGGGGTTTGACTATATATAGCGACCGTTGACCGACGGACTTTATACCGACCGAATTTAACGACAGTTACCGAAGGAAAACATAACGGTGTATATTTATATAGTAATAAGCGAAGGACACAAAACGACGTCGTTTTGTGTACTGTAACGACCGAATTTAACGACCGTTTACAGACGGACTTTTTAACGACCGTTTACCGATGGAAAATATAACGGTGTATATTTATATAGTAATAAACAAAGGACACAAAACGACGTCATTTTGTATCCTTTAACGACCGAATACCGACCGAATTTAATGATTGTTTACCAACGGAATTAATAATGACCTAATAGCGACCGACTATGTGACGGAAGACGTAAGGTCGTACCATTACTAATTTTTAATCAGACCATTAATCGATAAGTATTACATTTGTTAGCTTTTATCTTATTTTTAGTTCTCTTTTATTGCATAATTTATGCTTAGAGCTAAGGAGCAGCTTTAGAGTTTGCAATCAGTGTTAAAAAAATATGATATTATCGTTTTTTGTTTCTAGTTTTAAATAAATGAAAATTTTGGTTTGTGTAAGATTTGTTTTTTGAGTAATTTTCTTTTTCTTTTTCTTTTGATTGTGGAAGTTTCTGGTGGGTTAAATCTTTTGCATTATTATATGTATTGGTGATGAGAATTGTGTGGAAGAAAAGAAACCACTTTCAGTATTTTTCTTCATTTAATAGAATTTGTTTCCTTTCTGTGGGTTGTTTTTACTTGATTTGGCTGTATATGGAGTTGGAGACAAAGGAAATTAATTGGAACATAATATCAGTATCAAAATAGTTTTTTTTTTCCTTCAAATTATGAGTTAAATACTCGACTTCTGAAACGTTTTGAGCAATCTAGCAGTAGCAATCAGGATTCCACCACATTATTCTTCAAATGAAAAGAAAATGATAGGTTAATGTTAAAAAATCCATGATTATGGTTATTTGTTATTTGAATCTGCAATTGTTATTTGTTAGTATCAGTGCAATGAAATAATTTTTTTCTTTCTTTTTGGGTAAAATATGATACTAAAATATTTCCCTAAATCAAGCTAAACAAATAGCACTGATTTAACACAAGTGTAAGTGGATGTAAAATTGAGAGTTTTTCAATTACTGGCTTTGCACAAAAACAAGTTTAAGTGGCTGGTTTTAATATGTGCATGGAGCATTGATGTTTGTGGTTTAGTTTGGATTCTCCCCAAAATTCTCCCCTATTTTCCCCATGTAAAATGGTTTTGAGATTCTGTCTTTCTTTGATACTTGTGGTATAGTTTGGAAATGAATCACTGATGCTGGCTAATTGACTCCTTGTGTAGTGTTGAGGAGTGATATATTTATTATATTGTCAATTAGGGAAGGCAATTCTAGTTTTCACACATTTATGTTTCTTAATATGAATATTTCTATATAAATTTTGCTAGAAAGTGAATTTATATTTTTATACAACAAACATACTTTTCTTCTCCCACAACCAAACCACTACCAGAAAATAGTTAAATAGCGACCGAATTTAGCGAGCGAAATTTTAGGCTACAAATTTAACGACGGAATAACGATCGACTGGAAATCGAAAACTTAACGGTCGTTGAAGGTGAAGTATTAGCTTTAGTTGTAAAGCCTGACACCCAATTTTCTTCATTTCCATTTTCTCATTTTACTGTTCCGAATTCATATTACTTTATTTCTTCTTCATTTGGTCCTTTATTGCAACTTCTTAATCCGCTTAATCTGTATTTTAGAGATGCCTCCAAAGAAAGCTGTTCGATTACCATTTGGTCAGTCACCAGCGTCTTCTACGCCCCTACCTCCCAGCCAGGTACATCAGGGGACTCATTTTCTACTCCACCATCTGGCCCCGAGCGGGGTACGACACCTCCATCACAGTCTGCTGATGCACATGCATCTCGGGATGCATCATAGAATTATCTCCCCAGTTGTTTGCATCTTTGTATTATCTCCCCTGTTTTTCTATCTTTGTATTATCTCCCCGGTTTTTTTTAAGGTTTGGGGATTTCCATTTTTAAATAATTGATGATCTAACATACCAATTGCTTGAAAATTAAGGTTGAAAATCATAAAACATAAGGTTCAAAGCTAATATTCATTTACTTATTAAAACTTGATATATGCAGACATTGTTTTTATAATGGAGGACCGTAGTTGGATGTATATAGATTCAACAACAAATGGTGGACCTCGTCATAGTCCAAAATTTATGGCGGGATTGAATCGATTTGTGAATTTCACTGTTAGTATGTCTGTTAATGTACAAATTAATAGGATTAGGTGTCCTTGTGGGGTTTGTAAGTATAAGTATTTTCATATTCCTGATACTGTGAAGTATCATCTTGTTATGAACGGATTTGTGTCTAACTATTTTAATTGGACATGTCATGGTGAGGCATTCATTCCAATGCCTCAAATCCCATTTGTTCATGATATGGATAATACTAGAAGACATACGACACATAACAATTATCGAGAGATGGTTCTTGATGCTGCAGGACAAAGTTTTAATGAGCCGGATAATAGGGATGTGGAAGAACCTCCCAATCCAGAGGCACATGTATTCTATGACATGTTGAAGGCTGTTGATAGCCCACTGTACAATGGTTGTAAAAACCATTCATAGCTATCAATGACTGCTAGAATGTTGAGTATTAAGTCCGAAGACAACTTATTTGAAAGTACTATAGATAAATTTGCGCAGTTGATGAAAGAGGCACTTCCTCCACAAAATAATGCTTTAGAAGACTTTTACCAAATGAAGAAATTGGTTAAAGGCCTTGGATTGCCGGTGCAAAAGATTGATGTTTATTTTAACGGTTGTATGTTGTACTGGAAAGATGATGTTGAGAGTAGAGAATGCAAGTTTTGTGGTCATGCTAGGTACATTAAGAAAAAGATATCAAAAAATACACGACAGAAAGAGATTTCTTACAAAAAGATGTATTATTTCCAAATACTCCGAGATTACAAAGATTATATACATCTGAGAAAACAGCAAGACACATGACATGGCACTCAGACATCGAGAGGGAAGAGGGAATAATGAATCACCCACGGGATTTTGCAGCGGAACCTCGGAATGTAAGGCTTGGGTTATGTACAAATGGTTTTGCACATTTCGGCATGTCAGGGAAGCAATATTCTTCTTGGCCAGTTCTTCTAACACCTTATAATCTCCCCCATTGGATGTGTATGAAAAACAATGTAGCCTTTTTAACTATCATTGTACCTGGACCCCAAAATCCAAAACACAAGATTGATGTGTACTTGCAGCCTCTCATTGATGAATTGAATCAGTTGTGGAGTGAAGGTGCGGAAACTTATGATATCTCCAAAAAACAAACTTTTAAACTGAGGGCTTCATTACTTTGGACAATTAGTGATTTCCCAGCATATGGAATGTTGAGTGGATAGAGTACAGCTGGCATTCACGCTTGTCCATATTGTATGGAGGAAACACAAGCGTTCCATTTGCATGCTGGCAGGAAACAATCGTGGTTCAATTGCCACAGATGCGTCTTGTCACCTAATCATCCTTTTAGAAGAGATGCAAAGGGATTCCGAAAAGACAGGAGAGAGTAGACCCGCGTGAAAACGAAAGTTACAACCATTGGGCGAAATGATAGTGAAGACGAGACTAGTGGACCATATGTATTATCAATTTGCAACTTACCGGGAAGATCATTTAGAAAAAAAAGAAAAGATTTTATTATCTGATAAAGATTATAAAACAACCATGAATTATATCCTGATGAATTGTGAAGAGGTCGAACCATATATTCAGTAAGTAAACCCATCTATTGCTTCATTTTTGTTATATAATTAAAAGTAGCCAAATAATAATATTGTCATTTAATTTGTAACTCATGAAATTTGTCAGTGAAGTGTATTACCAAACTCCACAGATAATAGAGGAAGAACTTCAAAGCCGGGTTTATAATGGTTTTTCCAAATGGTTTGGAACTCATGTAAGTTGGTATTGTGTATAAATGTACTTGTCTTAAGAATGCCTAAACTAAACTAATTTAACTCTTGTTGTTCTCAACAGATACATAGCCTTCCGGAACATTCCGAATGGTTGTTGAAAAATTTGTAATGGGGCCCGTCAAGGAGAGTGATGTCATACACCGGTTACTTTGTTAACGGTTATAGATTTCACACAAAAGCCCATATCGATGGAAAAGGAACGACAAAAATGAAGGGATTCATGGGCGGAAACTCGTTCCAAACACCCATAAGTCCTCCCCTGAAGGATCCGCTCATACGTAAACGATTCGAAAAACCGAGAAAAGGACTTACAATTTTTGGCTCAAGAATCCGATTCTTGAATGGAAGATCCTGTCTTTATGGCTCAGATGCAATGATCACCTTGAGTCCTCCCTTGCGGAATTACACCCTACCGGTATCCACGCGACGAAACGGGCAGCGAGTGCTAGCTCTCCGTTTTTTCTGAGTTTCGGGAATTAGGGAGAAAATGAGGCAGAACAAGAAATCTGATTTCTTGTGGGTTTTGGTATTTCGGCTGAAAATCGCTTAACCTAGGGTTTCAGCCAAGAGTGGTTTTTATATAGGGTATGAGAGTTTGTTCCTATAACCAACTCTCACATCCTCAACTTCTCTCGGCAGTGGGAGTCTTTAACTCCCACGTCCCCTAGACTTCTGCTGGTAGTGGGAGTCTTTATCGGATAATAACTCCCACGTAATCCCAGCTATTAACCAAATACCGAAAATGCCCCTTATCTATAATTCGAATAATAACGCTTTATTATTCTTAGAAAAATAAATGTCAGATACAATGAACCTAGACACATTCTAGATTCATTGAATATGGACATGAAGCTCGTTAGCTCGTCTATGCGTGTGACCCTGTAGGTTCATCTCACAATGGCAATGAAAACACACTTAGTAGTAATATGTGTTCATAAATCACAAGCGGTCCCTAGCAGGACATTGTGACTACCCAAAGTGAATGAATTTATGGTGGAATCTAATATCAATCCACTATTTAATCCCTTTGTCTCGTGATATCCTAATTAAGCATAAGGCATGGTAGTCGTCACCCTTATTAAGCTTAATTGTATTTATGCTCGATCTCCAGGTAGACTGTTCCAACAAATAGTATCTGATAACCACTTTATCAAATACATTTGAGCACGGCCATGCATTTAGACAGTCTTTCCCTATCGAGGGGCCCATGGATATATCTCTCTCTTATAAGAGAGGGACAAATTCCTTACAATGCCTCTCACATTCAAGCCATGATAAGACACTACATCCGATCATCAGTCGTATTGATTACTCGATTAAAAGCAACATACGACTGAGTCAAAACGTGGCTCCATTCATGCTAGAATCAATGGAGACATAAGGTCTAAGGATTCTAAAATAGTATTGAGGAAGTAATACTTATGACTATGGACCATGAAGTATTACTTCTCTAACGGATCACGTCCGATACGATATATCTCAATACATCGCATCTATGATATGATTTGTACTCATTACACATGATTAGTAAAACGTAATCATCAATCAAACATCATACTAGTTTTATTTCATTGTAAAATAGATTACATAAAACTAGGGACAACTAGAATAGTAATTACATAAGCAAATGAGTTTTACTATCAAATCACGCATTTGATGTTCATAATCAAAATTAACTATTCATATGAAATGCTCAAATAAATATAAAACGTACAACATATGCTAATGGTCCTAGGGCACTACTAACAAAAAAGTGGGGTATGGGTTAAAGGAGATTATTATGGAGAGTTAAAACAAGTCATTGAGGTTGAACTTGCTGGAGTGCCTCACCAAAAAATAATTCTTTTTAAATGCGACTGGTTTGATTCTACTCCAAATTGAGGTTTGAGGGTGCATCCTCAATATAAACTTGTAGAAATACATAGGAAAAGAACGTACTAGGGTTACGATCCATTTGTATTTGCTTCCCAATGTCAACAAGTCTACTACACACCTTATCCGGGTAGTAAGACAACATCTAGGGCTGATTGGTTGGCTGTTTGTCGTTCCAAACCACGTCTAATTGACGTTCCTGGTGTTCCGGTACCGTATCAAGAGGAAGTACACGAGGAGGAGACCAGTCGCATTGATCAAACTATTACTGAAGTTGGTCAACTTGTACACCGGTCAGGGAAAATTGAAGTTGTGCTTGTGTCGGTAAGAGCCGTGTTGATGAAGATGATGATGATGAAATTATGTCAGGTGATGACATTTCTGAAGAAGAGGATGAATTTATGTCGGAGGATGATTTAGAATGATTAATCTCTTTCTCGCTTCTTGGAATTCCATAAATTAATTGTCGTATTGTATAACTTTTTATCATAATTCAAAGTGGTAATTTTATTGCCATAAAATAATTTGATTCTTGTACTTTTCAGATTGCAACTCATGCATTTCCAAGAATATACATATAAATGACATCAAGGAGTTTATGAGAAGTGTAAACTTTGATTGTGAGTGTTGTAATATAATAAGAAGTGCACACTTTCATTGTGAGTTTTGATAATTCAAAGTGTGTAGTTTGATTGTGAGTGTTGTAATGTAATGAGAAGTGCACACTTTGATTGTGAGTATTGTAATGTAATGAGAAGTGCGCACTTTGATTGTGAGTGCTGTAATGTAAATGAGAAGTGCGCACTTTGACTGTGAGTGTTGTAATGTAAATGAGAAGTGTAAACTTGTGTTTTTTAGTAAGATAATTGGTTAAGTAATGTTATTTTTGGGTTTATTGATTATTTTAGCTATTTGGGATCTTATTAATACTGTTTCTGGTTTATATTTCTGTGCGTATTGATGTTTTTTATAATAGGGATTTAATTAAATTTCAGATTTATTTTTTTAAATATCGGGTGCTATATTAGCCGTCGGTATTCGTTCGTTAAACAGTCAAATTCAAAAGTCAAACAATGTTGACCATTCGGTCGGTAAATAGCTACTGAATATTGGGTCGTTAAATAGCGACCGAACCTTTGGTCGCTAGCTTTTCTATCGGTATTCGGTCGTTACATAATCAAAGTCAAAGTCAATAATGTTGACCATTCGGTCGGTAAATAGAGACCGCATATTCAGTCGCTAGCCTTTCCGTCGGTATTCAGTCGTTACCTAGTCAAAGTCAAAAGTCAACAATGTTGACCATTCGGTCGGTAAACAGAGACCGAATATTCGGTCGCTATCCTTCCTGTTGGTATTCGGTCGATAATTTGCTTTGCGACGAAAAATCAGTTTAGCGACGGAAATGTTCGTCTCTCTAACACAGTTTTCTTATAGTGAATGGAGCTCAACATGAGACAAAGACGGTGGTTGGAGGGTTTGAAACATTATGACTTGACGATTAGCTATCATCCAGGAAAAGCTAATCGAGTGGCCAATGCACTTATTAGGAAGAGTTCAGATAGTTTGCATCTTTGATTACCGAACATTGGGAATTGATTTCAGAGTTCGAGAGTTTTAGATTGAGCTTGTTGAGTCCAGGGAATATCTTGGCAGCATTGGTTGCTCAACCAACTCTCTTAGTTCGGATTAGGGAAGCTCAACTTAAAGATTCAGATTTAGAAGATTAGCTGGTTTTGGCATAGTCAGGTAAATAGATGGATTTTGAGATTTACGAAGATGGTTGTCTTTGCATTCAGGGCCAGTTATATGTACGTACGGATTCGGGGTTAAGAACGGATATTCTACAAGAATCACACAATTCCAAGTTGTCGGTACATCTGGTGCTTCAAAGATGTATAAGGACTTAAAGGGTAATTTTTAATGGATATGCATGAAAAGGGACATAGCCGAGTTTGTGGGATATACATGATTGAGAGAGTCCAACTACACGGGGTACCAGTTAGCATAGTGTCAGATCAGGATTCATGGTTTGTGTCTCGATTTTGGAAAAGCTTCAATGAGGCCATGAGACAAAATTGTCACTTAGCACCACCAATCATCCTCAAACCGATGGGCAGTCAGAAAAGACAATCCAGACGTTAAAAGACAAGTTGAGGGCGTGTGTTTTGAATTTTAAATGTAGTTCGGTGAATCACTTAACCTTTGTTGAATTCACCTACAACAATAGTCATCAATAAAGTAATGACATGGCACCGTAAGAAGCCACTACAAGAAAACTGTGTAACAGGGACGGACATTTCCGTCGCTAATCCGTCACTAAACTCATTTTAGCGACCGATTAACGACCGAATGACGTGGTCGTGTATTTTTCGTCGCTAAGCAAAATACCGACCGAATACCGACGGAAAAGTTAGCGACCGAATATTAGGTCGCTATGTACCGAGGGAATACCGACCGAATGGTCAACATTGCTGACTTTTGACTTTGACTTGGTAACGACCGAATACCGACGGAAAAGTTAGCGACCGAATATTAGGTTGCTATTTACCGTCCGAATACCGACCTAATGGTCAACATTATTGACTTTTGACTTTGACTGGGTAACGACCGAATACCGACGGATAATTAGCAACGGAAAAACGGGTCAGCATATGGCAACCGAATACCGACGGTCTGGTCAACATTGTTGACATTTGACTTGACCCAGGAACGACCGAATACCGACGGATAATTAGCAACAGAAAAGCGGGTCACCATATGGCGACCGAAAACCGACGGGCTGGTCAACATTGTTGACATTTGACTTGATCCATAAACGACCGAATAGCGACGGATACTTAGCAATGGACAAGAGGGTCACCATATAGCGACCGAATACCGACGGTATTTACCGTCGCTAAATTGTTGTTATTTAAAAAAATAAAAATTGAATTTAATTAAATCCCTATTACAAAACACAGCAGCAATAACCAAAATGCTCACAACCAAAATGCTCACAATCAATTCTCATTACATTAAATACTCACAATCAAAGTGCAAACTTTTTATTACAACACTCACAATCAAAGTGCACATTTTGAATAACAACACTCACAATAATAGTGTGCACCTTACATTACAACTCACAATCAAAGTGTACACATTACATTACAAAGCTCACATTCAAAGTGCACACTTTGAATTATCAAAACTCACAATCAAAGTGTGCACATTACATTGCAACACTCACGTTCAAAGTAATTTATTTCATTTATCAAAACTTACAATCAAAGTGTGCATTTCTCATAAACTCCTTGATGTCATTCATATGCATATCCTTGAAAATGCATGAGTTGCAATCGCAAAATTTAAGAATCAAATTATTATGACAATAAAATTTCTACTTTGAATTATGTTAAAAAGTTATACAATATGACAATTAATTTATTGTAATAAAGTACAAAAAAAAACAACAAATATGACTCACTTTGAATATGTGGAATTCCAAGAGAAGCGAGAAATCTTAATCATTCTAAATCATCATCGGTCATTAATTCATCCTCTTCTTCGTAATTGTCATCTCCCGACATAATTTCATCATCGTCATCGCCATCATCTTCATAACCACGGCTCGCACCGCCACAAGTACAACTTCAATTTCCCGACCGGGTGTGCAAGTTGACCAACTTCGCAATAGTTGGATCAATGCGATTGGTCTCCTCCTCGCGATTTCGTCCCCGATATGGTACCGAACACCGAGAACGCCAAATAGACGTGGTTTGGAACGACATACAGCCCAACCAATCAGCCCTAGATGATGTCTTACTACCCGGATAAGGTGTGTAGTAGACTTGTTGACATTGGGAAGCAAATACAAATGGATCGTAACCCTGGGTAGGTTCTTTTTCCTATGGATTTCTACAAGTTTATATTGAGGATGCACTCTTAAACCTCGATTTGGAATAGAATCAAACCAATCGCATTTGAAAAAGAAATAATTTTTTGGTCAGGTATTCCAGCAAGTTCAACCTCAATTACTTGCTTCAACTCACCGTAATAATCTCCTTTAACCCATACCCCGCTGTTTGTCGTTCCTTTTCCATCGCTGTGGGCTTTGGTGTGAAATCTATAACCGTTAACAAAGTAACCGTGTAATGACATCACTCTCCTTGACGGGCCCCAAGACAGATTTTTCAACAAAATTTTGGAATCTTCCTGAAGGCTATGTATTTGTTGAGCAATAAAAGTTAAATTATTTTAATTATGCATTCTTATTACAAGTACATTTCTACACAATACCAACTTACATGAGTTCCAAACCATTTGGAAAAATCATTATAAACCCGACTTTGAAGTTCTTCCTCCGTTATCTGCGGGGTTTGTTCATTTACTTGACTAACAAATTTCCTGAGTTACAAAATTAAATGACAATATTATTATTTGGCCACTTTTAATTATATAACAAAAATGAAGCAAATAGATAAGTTTACTTACTGAAGATATGGTTCGACCTCTTCACAATTCATTAGGATATAATTCATTGCTATTTTATAATCTTTATCAGTTAATAAAATCCTTTCTTTTTTTCCAAATGATCTTCCGGGTAAGTTGCAAATTGATAATACATCTGGTCCGCTAATCTCGTCTTCACCATCATTTCGCCCAATGGTTGTAACTCTCGTTTTCACGTGGGGTTCGAAATAATAGCTAAAAAACGTAGCAGCTTCTTCGACCAAGTATGCATTGCAAATTGACCCCTCAACTCTAGCCTTGTTCTTTATCTTCTTTTTCAGATGGTGCAGGTATCTAATTAAAACATATGTAGTTAATCACATTGTAAATACGTACATGAAAAATATAATACAAAGATGAGATAACTTAAGACAATGGTTGTTACCTCTCGAATGGGTACATCCACCTAAACTGTACCGGGCCACCAACCTTGGCTTCGTACGGAAGGTGAATCGGCAAGTGTTCCATCACATCAAAAAATCCCGGAGGAAATATTCTCTCTAACTTGCATAATAAAATAGCGATAGTGTCCTCCAATTCTTGCATATGCGCCACACTCAACTTTGGGGAACACAAATCTCTATAGAACAGACTAAGTTCAGCCAAGGGTCCCCAAACATTTGCCGGTAGTACTTCTCTAAGTGCTATAGGGATAAGTCTCTCCATGAATACATGAGAATCGTGACTCTTCATTCCAGACATTTTCAACTCTTTCATATCAACGCATCGCGCCAAATTCGATGCATATCCATCTGGGAGCCTTAATTCTTTAACCCACTGCAAAACCATTTCTTTTTTAGGCTTGGTAAGAGTGAAACATGCCTTCGGGTTTTGTTGCTTTACCTCGCCATCGTGTTTAATATTCAATTCCTGACGATTGCAATACCTTTCAACATCCGCTCTAGCTTTTAACATTGTCTTTAGTTTTACCTTTCACGTCTATCACGGTGTTAAAGACATTATCAAACACGTTTTTTTTCATTATGCATGACATCAATGTTGTGTCTTATCAAAAGTGTCCGCCAATAAGGTAAGTCCCAAAATATACTACGTTTAGCCCAACTATGATCCCGTCCCCTCGCTCTTGCTCTTTACCGATCTCTTCACCAGTATCGGTAATTTTTTTGATAATCTCTAACTCTAAGGAACATTTCATGACCACTAAGGCGAGTCGATGGGTCCGCTTCTCTTGTCGCCGGTCCCTTTCTAATCCCTTTGCATCTCTTCTAAAAGGATGATCAGGTGACAAGAAGCATCTCGTGGCAATCGAACCACGATTGTTTCCCTCCAGATCGCAAATGGAACGCTTGTGTTTCCTCCATACAATATGGACAAGCGTGAATGCCACTGTACTCCATCCACTCAACATTCCATATGTCGGGAAATCACTAATTGTCCAAAGTAATGAAGCCCTCAATTTAAAATTTTGTTTTTTTGAGATATCATAAGTTTCCGCTCCTTGAGCCCATAATTGATTCAATTCATCGATTAAAGGCTGCAAGTACACATCGATCTTGTGCTTTGGATTTTGGGGTCCAGGTACAATGATAGTTAAGAAGATTACATTGTTCTTTATACACATCCAAGGAGGGAGATTATAAGGTGTTAGAAGAACTGGCCAAGAAGAATAGTTCTTCCCTGACATGCCGAAAGGTACAAAACCATCTGTGCATAACCCAAGCCTTACATTCCGAGGTTCCGCTGCAAAATCGGTGTGTGTTCTGTCAAAATGTTGCCAAGCTTCTCCATCCCGTGGGTGATTCATTATTCCCTCTTCCCTCTTACTTTCTGAGTGCCATGTCATGTGCCTTGCAGTTTTCTCAAATGCATACAATCTTTGTAATCTTGGAGTAATCGGAAAATAATACATCTTTTTGCAAGCAATCTCTTTTAATCGTGTATTTTTTGATTTCTTTTTCTTAATGTATCTACCATGGCCACAAAACTTGCATTCTCTACTCTCAACATCATCTTTCCAATACAACATACAACCGTTAACACAAACATCAATCTTTTGCACCGGTAATCCAAGGCCTTTAACTAATTTCTTCATTTTGTAAAAGTCGTCTAAAGCATTATTATTTGGAGGAAGTGCCTCTTTCATCAACTACGCAAATTTATCTATTGTAGTTTCAGATAAGTTGTCTTCGGACTTAATGCTCAACATCCTGGCAGTCATTGAAAGTCGTGAATGGTTTGTACAACCATTGTACAATGGGCTATCAACAGACTTTCAACATGTCATAGAATTTTTGTGCCTCTGGATCGGGAGGTTCTTCCACGTCCCCTATTTTGTCGCTTTCATTAAAACTTTGTCCCGCAAAGATCAATAATCATATCTCTATAATTGTTCGGTATCGTGTGTCTTTTTATAATTATCCATTTCATGAACAAACGGGATTTGAGGCATGGGAATGAATGCCTCACCATGACATGTCCAATTATAATAGTTAGACACGAATCCGTTCATAACAAGGTGATACTTCACAAGATCGTGCATATGAAAATACTTATTCCTACAAACCCCTACAAGGACACCTAATCCCATCTATTTGTACATTAGCAAACGAACTAATCTACGAAAGCCACAAATCGCTTTCAATCCCGCTATAAATTCTTGACTATGACGAGGTCCACTATTCGAATCCATATACATCCAACTACGGTCTTCCATTACAAACACAATATCTCGCAGTATACAAAGACTTAATAATTAAATGCATATTAACTTTGAATGTTATTTTGATGATTTGTCACCCTTATTTCAAAGTAATTATTAACATGTGATAATGGCATCTTGTCTACTATTTTAAATGAAATTTTGTCAACTATTTCGATTATTTTCAACATTAGGTTGTTTGTTTGTTGCAATATAATACAAAGATATAAAATAATGAGAGATAATACAAAGACATAAAATCAGGGGAGATAATACAAAGAAAGAAAATGATGGGAGATAATACAAAGAAATAAAATCATGGGAGATAATACAAAGAAATAAAATCATTGGGATAATACAAAGAAGCATAAAATGTTGCCACTTTTCATATCATCATTTAATATGCAAAAAATCAATGGTATGTTGTAAACCTAGTAAAAGGTAAATTGCCCTAAAATTTGATTCTTTGTGAACAATTTGTGCTCTCATGATTTTTTTTTTTATCCCTTATACCACATTTTGATTAAGCTAAAGAATAAATGATATAAAAGAGCATAAATATTGACATTAATAACATTATAATAAATAGAGAAGAAGAGATTCTCACCAAATACCCAACTGAAATTGGAGGTGTTGGGGAAGTCTTGCGGATGCCGGAGGTGGTGGCGCCGTCTTGGAGTTGCCGGAGGTGGTGGTGATGGGAGGAGGGTGGAGTTTCAAGGTAGATTTTGGAATAAATCACTAGAGGAGATGGTGGTAGATTTAGAAATCGCGGCTGCAGAATATGTAAAGGGGAGGGTTGAAAATAAAGATCCCACTCACTGGAAAGACGACGCCGTTTCGGCATTTAAAGGTAGCGACCGAATAGCGACCGTACTGGCATATTCGGTCGCTATTCGGTCGCCCAAAAGAGAGTTTGAACACTTGTAAATTTTTTAAAATAAAGATCCCACTCACTGGAAAGACGACGTCGTTTCGGCATTTAAAGGTAGCGACCGAATAGCGACCGTACTGGCATATTCGGTCGCCCAAAAAAGAGTTTGAACACTTGTAAATTTTTGAAAATAAAGATCCCACTCACTGGAAAGACGACGCCGTTTCGGCATTTAAAGATAGCGACCGAATAGCGAACGTACTAGCATATTCGGTCGCCCAGAAGAATGTCTGAACACCTGTAAATTTTTGAAAATAAAGATCGCGCGCACTGGACAAGACGACGTCGTTTCGACATTTTTATTTAGCGACCGAATAGCGACCGCCCTGGTATATTCGGTCGGATCATCCGAGCTTTCCTCGGATCAACCGAACCGAAACAGAGAGTTGAAGCATTTGGTCGGATCAGCCGAGGTCCCAGTTCGGTCGACCTAAGCATATTCGGTCGCCCAAAAGAAAGTCTGAACATTTGCCAATTTTTGAAAATAAAGATCCCACGCACTGGACAAGACGACGCCGTTTCGGCATGACGTATAACGACTGAATAGCGACCGCCCTGGTATATTCGGTCGCCCAGAAGAAAATCTGAACACTTATAAATTTTTGAAAATAAAGATCCAACGCACTGGACAAGACGACGCCGTTTCGGCATGTAACATTAGCGACTGAATAGCGACCCTTTCGGCATATTCGGTCGCTATTAGGTCGCTATTATTTTCCCGGATTCCGTTTTTTATAATATAGCGAGGTTTTTAAAGATATATAGAAACATTTTGCCTATTTTATTTCATCATTAATGAGCATTTATTAAAATTTTAGTTACACTACTTAATAATTCACGTAAATGTCAACACAAATGCATTACTTGAATTGTTCTGCTTCAGGTCTATACAGGTATTTTGTCAAAAGGTATAAGCTTACTTGTTTCACTATTCAGGTTAATGTGTACATATGTATAAGTATACGTTTTACTTGTTTCACTGTTCAGGTTTTTATATATCTTTAAAAACCTTGCTATTTTATAAAAAAAAAGGAATCCGGGAGAATTTACCGACCGAAGTACGACCGGTATATCCGTTAATGTACATAGCGACGGCATAGCGACGGAAAAGAATGTTTCGGTCGCCATTTGGTCGCAATGAAGCCTCGATCTAAATCCGTCGCTACTACGTCGCTAAACCCTAACCCTAAACCCTAAGACGGTAGCTATTCGGTCGCCCGTCGGTCGGTATGAAGCCAATTTTCCAGTAGCAGAACAGGGTAACTATATAACAGACCCCCTGCACAGAAAACAATCAGCTATCTTCCATTCAAAACAAAACATAAACCAATCAGCTCTCTTCCATTTCAACAGAAAACATAAGCCAAAATGTAAATTCCAAAATAATCACAAAACTTAACTTAAAAAAAAGCATTAAAAGCTAACAATAGTTACATATTGATACAAAATTAACTAAATACTCTATTGACTCCCCAAAACATCATCGACAGTTAAAGGGTCATCGTCATAGTCTGATTCTAACTCATCGTCTAAGATGCTACTCAATTTGCCCTCTATCTCAGAGGCACTTAATACAACCTGGTCCCTATTTGTTAAAATTTCAGCTAACATACTAGCTAGACCCTTGTTTCTCTTATTTTCCCTCATCTTGAATTCTCTTTTTTGCTCGACTAGTTGTTTCTTAAAATCTTCTTCCATTTCGCTCCGCATTTGGACCATGTCTGAATGCGACACCGCCTGGCTGCCTCGCTTCATTGTCTTTACCACATCACTAAAGGAACCGAGTCCTTGGACACGGCCCTTTCTTAGCCCACCCGCAGCCTCAGCAGACAACTCAATCTGAGTCGGCAAATCCGGAGGAGGCAGTCCGGCTTGAGTTGCTTTGTTGGCGGCGTCGTCATAAACCTCGTGGAACACCCGCTGTCAAAAAAATTGTCATTAGGATATTACATTAAATAACTAATATCAAAAAAGGAAAAACGGTAATTAAATACTTACAGACAACTCTCTAGAATCTACATCAACCCATTCGCCTTTCTTTGGCCCGAGATGGTGTTGATGAACATGATCGTAACTGGCCGAGAATGGGACTGCATGTCCGGCCTCCTTTTCCTGTTAAACAAATTCATTAAATATGAACAAAAAACACATACAATATAAGAATATGTAAATTAATAAAGATCCCGTACCAGTCTCATGTGGTGCTCAATGTGGCTGAGCGAACCTCCCGTGTGCTTCATCGGGCCTTTTCCACCCCTCCATTCTTTCCGGTTTTTTGCTGCTTGTGCCGACTTGGCTTTAAATTCCGGAGTCTTCCAGTACTCTTCAAGTCGCGCCCAATCCGTCTCAGAAACCCATTTCGGTTTCTTACTTTTTTTTCCGAGCATCGCTCATAATGCCGCTTAGTCTCCTCGTCAGTATGGTACGCCAACCTGTCTTGACGCCATCCTCATGCTCAGGAGCCCAGCGATACTTTTTCTGCAATTTGAAATAATGTTAGATAACTAAATTCGAATACTTCTAAATTTAAAGACTTCTAAATCAAAAGACTTGTAAATTCAAATTTATTTTCTAATTTACTTACCTTGAACTCGTCCCACCACAATTTTTCTTCTTCCTGGGGAACATCCTTGATGGTGCTATATGCCCCCTTGAAACGATCTTGAAAAATTGAAGTAATTGCGGCGGAACAGCTGGATGCCAACCTGAAACTATAATAGCAAACAAAAAATTTGATTAGTTACTATAATGACGACAAGTAGTATAATTAGCTTAAAGGAAATAAATTAGTTACTTACATGCCAAGGGTAGGCTGCAGGACAATACGCGTATCTACTGTAGACGCAACTCCGCTGGGAATCGGGACGCTGCTGTGGGGACGGTCGACCGGTGAGTCGCCGATCCTCGCTACCGGCGTAGACTCGGGCCGCGTGTATCGCCGCAAACGCATCCCGAGATGTCCGTGCATCATCGCCTGTGATGGAGGTGTCGTAATGGGCACGGGAGCGAGATCGCGGTGTCTCCACCAAATCCCAGTGATGAACCAGTCGGGAGGTGGAGGCCGGAGCAGACGTGGCTGGCGAACCAAATGGTAAGGCTACTCGTATACCTTTCCTTGGCGGCATCTCTGAAATACACGGAAAGAATAAAAAAAGTTTAATATTATGAGAGTGTCTTTGACTTTTACCTCTATTCGATATTCTAACTATAAGACAAAGCTATGTTTTGGACCTTCACTACCTACTTATTTATGAGTTCTACTTCTCATGTAACTCAATAAACTATACTCCAACTATGATATTTATCTAGAAGTATATGCATTCATGACAAGATCATAAGATTTTATGAGATAATGCAGCTTAGTTCTGATAGTGACAACAGGAGATTTTGGTTAGTACCATTGCTGAGAATAGTTACAATTGTTCTTGAATAACTATTCACCTATTTCTCAATTATAAGATTTACAACTGTTCACTAAACGACCCAACACCTAAAAGCTGACAACAAAAACCTCTCGAAAGTGGAACAAAAATGCAGAAAATGTGGGAAAACAACAAATGATCAACAAGTTAAAATGTATAATTATGCAGCCCTAACATCATCATCATCCTACCAGCTGGGTATTGAAGGAGCACATACTTGATGAAGCTGCAAACTTTAGTAGCCAATACCGTAATCAATGGCTAAGAAATGGTTATGATACTAAGGTTGCAACAGAGATTGCTAATCCATTAAGATATCATTATCATAAAAGTTTAGCAAAGTTTGAGGCCAACAAGTTTATTACTACTGAATTTAAAGGCAAAAAATCATGGGATTCCTCCATTGCACAATATATACATCGATATTTCATTCATTCTGACTTTCATGAATTGCAAAAAAATGCTACATAAGATCAATTGATATAGTTATTAATCAGAAAACAAACAAATTTTCAAATGTCATTATAATAATAATAAAAAAAAACCAACCAAATAAGGACACAAGACACAAGAAAATCATCATTTGTTCAAAATACCCTACAATCACATAAACATGTTGAAAAGCAACCAAATAAGGACAAAAATACTAAATAAGGACAGAAAGCACACAAGCAAATTCATCATTTGTTCAAAATACCCTACAATCACAGAAACATGTTCAAATTCTTCCAAATAAGGCATAAAAAGAATGAACCTTGGAGCAACTGGTGAGGAAGCTGGGATTCAAGTGTGGTGAGATTGACACAAGAAACCAGTTGGAGCAGCTGATAAAAAACCCCAAGAAATTCAGTTAAAAAAACAAAATCACAGTAATGAAATTTAGGGAAAAAATGAAGAAACCATTGAAACTCATAGATAAAAGAAAAAGAATAATTACCCTCAACAATAGAAGAAGCTGGTTGATCGAAGATGGCGTCTGGAATGAGTTGCGAAATTAGGGATTTTTTTTATGCGAAATAAGGGAAAATTCGGGATTTGGCTGCGAAATGAATCAGTTGTAGTGTGTAGCAAGGATGGGGCGGGCTTCTTGATGGAATAGGGAAAGGAGGTGCTAGCGAGCTGGCGGAGGGCGGCAGAGTGCGGCGGAGTATGGGAATTTGGAGGAGGTGCGCCGATTCCGTCGTTCAGGATGGGGATTTTTGGAATGAGAAATGTAGTATGCCTTAGGTATTTTGGGGAGTTTAAGATGACGTCGTTTTATTCTTAACGATCGAATTGCGACTGCAAAGTTCTAACGACGTCGTTTTGGTGCACCGTTATGTATTCGGTCGTTAAACGTCGTGGGTAGTCGGTCGTTAAACATCGTCGGTAGTCGGTCGTTAAACGTCGTCGGTAGTCGGTCGTTAACGTACTTAAAACGACATCGTTTTGTGTCCTTCATTTATCACTATACAAATATACACCATTATGTATTCCGTCGGTATTTGGTCGTTATAAATTCCGTCGGTACACGGTTGTTACTTTCCGTCGGTAGTCGGTCGTTAACGTACTTAAAACGACGTCGTTTTGTGTCCTTCATTTATCACTATACAAATATACACCGTTATGTATTCCGTCGGTATTCGGGCGTTAACATCCGTCGGTATTCGGTCGTTATATATTCCGTCGGTACACGGTTGTTAACATCCGTCGGTCGTTAATGGTGAACAAAACGACGGCGTTTCAATTTGGTCAACGGGACCTATGTGGCTGACGGAAGGGCGACGGAATAACGACTGTGTACTTTTCGGTTTCTAGTCGGTTGGTATTCGGTCGTTAAATTTGTTACCTAAAATTTCGGTCGCTAAATTCGGTCGCTATTTAACTGTTTTCTTGTAGTGAGCATTGTATGGGAGAAGATGCAGGTCACAAGTGTATTGGAAAGATATTGGGGAGAAAACATTAACCATGCCAGAATTGGTGCAAGGCACGATGGAAAAGGTATCATTAATTCGATAAAGGATAAATGAAGCTCATGACTATCAAAAAGGTTGGGCTGATAGTAATCAGGGCAGTTGGAACTTCATATCAGGGCCAAAGTGTATTTGAGGGTATCGTTAACAAAAGTTGTGATGAAGTTCGGTAAGAGTGGTAAGCTGAGTCCGAGGTATGTGGCACCATACGAGATTTTGGAACGGGTTGACGAGTTAGCCTATCGGATAGCACTGACACAGACGTTGTCAAAACTTCACAACGTCTTTTAGATATCACAGTTGAGAAACAATGTTTCCCGACCTGAGTCATTGATTGGAAGCTAAACCATTGGGACTTCTGCAAGATTTGACATATCGGGAAGTGGTAGTACGGATTGTAGACCAAAATGATCAAGTTTTAAGGAGGAGGATGATACCATATCAGGAAGTGGCAGTACGTGCTTGTGTGATTTAATTACCTTTATATGTTATGTTTTTTAATATTATTTGTTTAGGTTGTTTTGGCATGTTTAGGAAGTAGAAGTACCTAAGTGTTAATACTAGAAAGTTATTTCGCAGTTATGTTATGGATTTGAAAGGTTAGGAGGAAATTTATTGCTTGGATTTCAGTTTTAGAAAATGAAATGAAAAGAAAGAGAGAAAAGAAGGAAGAAGAGATAGGTTGGAAAACGTGTGCTGTGATTTTTGAACTTCATGCAGAGGGATTAATTGTCCTCTGATCGTCCTTAATTTTTACCAAGGATAGAAGACTCATAGGACTTCAATCTGAACGGTGTAGATTGGATTTCAAAGGCTAATTTCAGAGATATAGCTTTCGGAGTAGTGGTTTGAAATTCTTGAAAAAAAAATAGTGTTTAGCAAACTATGGAATTTCGATTAAGAAATTGAGTTAAGGCTCTTACACTCTTAAATTTCTGTCCAAAAGTATAAAATGAATTTATGTTGAGTTATAGAGTTTGATGAAATGTTTTCTACATGATTGCATCAAAATTGGATGAAACAGTTAATTCTAATTGCATGTCCTGTATTATTGAATGTTGGAAATTATTCGCGTTTGATGTTTGCGTATGTGGTTGTTCGTTATTATGTTAATATGTTCATTCCCAATCTTGAGCTCTTGTCTTTAGATGACCCTATAACATGATATATCCCCAATTATATATACGTACTGTGTGCCCGGGAGCTCGATATTGAGTCAATCTGGCCCGGACCCTAGCGGGAGTAAAATGTTCAGGTTGTTAACAGTTGTTGTGGAATACACCAGAATGAGTCATGACATAACGGGATGTATCCTTAAAGTTCAGGCCCTGTCATTCGGGGGGTTATGTTCTCGGATCCATGACAAGTAAGGCCCTCATTAACGAGAAATAATAGTTAGGGGATGTTAACAGTTAGTATAGAGTTGTAACCTGACAATTGTGCTCGATTGTGTGAATTATGTGTTGTGTACAAGAACGATACCCGTAGCGTCTAAATATAATTAAGTATGTCTGGATGTTACATTATGAGTGATTAATGATGCTCGTAGCACAAATTTCGATGTAAAGGTATCAGATATGAAAGAGTCTTATTTTGCTCATTGTTGTTCATGTTTTGGTTTGCTTAAATTGGTCAAAATATGTGTTTTTTGGTTGGGATATTTGAAAAACAGAAAATGAAAATTTCTTTGTAATTTTGCACTAAAAGTGTCTGTTCTACAACTCGGACAACTCCTATTTTCGTCCGGATGGAGATACTGGGCTATTGCCTGAACTATTTGAGCCTTCCTACTTTGGACTATAACTAGGACCATGACAGTTATGGTCGTAAAGTCGTGACTAGATACCTGAGCTCGAATAGTGGGTAGTCGTGTCACAACGGTAGCTATGCTCGTAGTGTGTAAGCAAGTGTACAATCGTGCATACTATTTGGACAGAGCACGATGACGTTCGTACATACGGTTCTGTAAGTGCTTGGACATGAAGAGTGTGGTTATTTAGCTTACTTGTTATTTTAACTTGTTGTCCTTGTTTTGGTCCTAATTAATACCTGAATTTGAGTCTTTTAACTTGTATTTTTGGTTGGGTTTGATTTGGTCCAATTCAGTACACTTGTGTACACATTTTGCAATTGTTTTTCTGTTTTTCGTAGCAGACGAAGCAATAGTCCTAGGTATCGTCCGCATAGAAACAGAGAACCTACTGTCAACGTGAGGACGAAGCTGTGGACACACCTGCGGATGAAGCCCTTCATCCGTGGCTACTTTCGGTCGACCGGTTATTGTGTGTGGTCGACCGAAGCCTCTATTTTCTGTCGAGTTGTTTCTGGACGACCACCGGTTGACCAGACTGCGGGTTAGGTCAACCGATGGGTCACTGTGAGGCTATTTCAGTTTAGTACCGTTCTGTTCTGATCCGATCTGATTCCGTTATGTTATGTCTCAAGTTCTGAGTCTTGTGGGACATGTAGTGTCTTCTCCAGAGTATTTACTTCAAAGGGGGTATTTTGGGAAACAGGAATGTGCTATAGTGTCATTTGCTATTTATACTTGTATTATTGGGTCCTTACTGAGCACCGGAGCTCAGTCCATCCACTTTACTGTGCAGATTTTGTAGATGTTGATTCTATCCTTGATAGTGATTCTTGGGAAATGGACTAGGAAGAGTGATTCATAACTGGCTATGATATAGACATTTAGATCATTCTTTTATTTTATTAGACTTAGACGTATTTTCATTTATAGCAATGTTAAACAATTTCCTTTGTAATAGTTAGTATTTCACGCTTACTAATTTAATTCCGCAATTAACTCTTATTCTTGGATTATTTTATAATGAATTTCCTTTCGTAATCTCTAAATCGTGGGCTTTGGTGTCTCTTCTACAATTGAGACACTGTAATGTCATTATTCCGGAGACGGGGTGTGACAAATATGGGTCCTCTAAATTATTAATCACTTAATTAGTACCAATTAATCTAATGAAGTCTATTAGTGAATCACGGTCATAACACAATAATCTCCACCTTGCAATGTATTCATTCGTTCTAAAACTTGTAAATAACAACACTATACATGTCATCCTAATTAGTAATATCTTAATCATTAAACCTTAATCTAATGAGATTATGACTAAATATGGCCATAACACAAAAATCTCCACATTAGAACGTTTTCACTCGTTCTCAGAATTTGTAACTATCAAGGCTACACTTCATGCCCTAAAAGTTTTTAACAACACAAATCTCCTAATGTGCATTTGAACAGGAATATATAGCTTCAAATACCTAATATGTTTTCATCTGTACACATGACAATGCAAAAACTGCTTTCAAAGTAATCCTTGGCTTCTGACTAAATCTCGGACGTGGTAGTGAAATCCTGGACGACCGGCCTAGTTGCTCGGACGGGCCCTACACGATCTACTTCCTCCGGGATTTTGGTATGTTTAATTTGGCAGACAATAGGTCCGGACGATGCATCGTCTGAGGCCTTCGCCCGCTGGTCAGTTTGGACCAATTTTGAGATTATTTATGTTATGTTTGAAAGTTATTTATGTTCTAAAGTTAATTCAAGTGTATTACAAGTATTTTAAATGTGTTGCAAGTCAAATCAAGTAAAGCTATGCTTCATTTATTTTGGGAATCGGTGAAACATTGTTGTCTATTTGATGTTTCATCTCAAAGGTGTTTGAGCCTTACTTAGCTAATGTAGCTTATTCCCTTATTTCTTTTGCCGATGATTATATGGAAAGTACCGTTGAGGAAACTTTGGAGGGGGAGTTCGAGGAATGAACTGATTATGAGGATTATGTAATAGTATACTATGGTTTAGTTATTTTTTAGTTAACTATGTTAAGCTTTGCTATGTAAGATCAAAATAGATTACCTTCGTATAAATTTTATAAGGATGATGTAATTTATTTTTTTCAATTTATGATATAAGTTCTTTGAAGTTATATTTCAATTTTAGGTTCGGTATCTCATTGCTAGATGGGGTGTTTCAAGGTCATCGCCCGGTTATAGAGTGTGACAACAAGAAACAAGGTCATGCTCAACACAGACTCGTGAAGCCCGTCGACCGAGGCAGTTGCCTAACTCAATGCCACAAGAGACCTCCAATCATGTTTTTTTTTTTAAAGGAAAAAATATTTGTATAAGAAATTAAAAGGATTCTGAATCTTCTAATACATTCTCTAGTACCATTTTTACTAAACCAATGTTATTATTATACGTATATTAGCACCATGGTCCTGAATGAATTTAGGAACTTGAACCAATCATATTGTATTATATGCAATAATAATAATTTTGTATTAAGGGTTGATACTAGAAAGTGTACTAAAAATTTAACAGAAGTCAAGAAAATATATATTATTTCTTTCCTTATTTGAAAGAATTGTTTTTCGTTTTAATATTATAGATTTTTAAAATTCTTATAGTAAATATTCTTTTAAGGCAAATAAAATAAATTTGAAATGTAATTAACAAAATAAAGTATTTAGCCATTAAGATCATTATTCAAAGAAAAATTGAAACAAGATAACGTAGGAGCAAATGGTTAGCAAACAACTGCAAGTTCGATTTTTAAGGTTATCATAAAGTTTAGAAGATCAAGAATATAATGGACTTAGTCATTAATTAACTGTAAGTAAGAAACCTCCACAGCAAAACCCTAGTTCCAGGACAACTGATATGGGAGATCGTGAAGAAGAACAACTGCTTTTTGGTGAAGCAGTTTGGTAATGGAAGCGCTAGTGTTAAGTTCACTAAGGAGCCTAACAATCTCCTCAACCTCCACTCCTACAAGCATTCAGGTTTGGCAAACAAGAAGACTGTCACCATTCAAGCATTCAGGTTTGGCAAACAAGGATCAGGCTGTGCTGCTTGCAACAACAAAGACCTTGAATCAAAGTAACCCATTATCATTACTTAACAAGTCTGTGATGAAGAAGAAGTTCCGTAGAATGGCCATGTCCAGGGGCGGCTCAAACATATCTGAGGCCCTGTGCGAAAAAAATATTGGGGGCCCCGGATTTTTAGGCCAAGTGTGTATATATATATATATATATATATATATATATATATATATATATATATATATATATATAAACAAAAAAAAATTAGAGCTACGGATTTTTTGCTTAGTATATATGTAAACAAAGCTGCGGCCTGCGCAGGAGCAGAGGAATTTGATTCTTGGAAGATGAAGTTGAAAGACAAAGGAATTTGATTGGTTAACTGAAAGACGAAGGAACTTAGATGGACTGGTTTTGGACCTTTGCCTATATTTTTTTTTATCCAAATTGGACCTTTGCCTATAAATGAGCTAGTTTGTCCCCAAAAAAATAAAAATTATTTATATACTTTAATACTTATGAACATAAAAAAGCCAAAAAAGAAATATTATATATATATAAACTAACATAAAATTGGAGGCCCCCAATTTTTGGAGGCCCTGTGCGGTCAATCACCTCGAACACCCTCATAGCCTCCCCTGGCCATGTCCGTCTCCAACCAGGTAGCTGATAATTACTACAGGCCTGACTTGAAGAAGAGGAACTTAATAGTATAAGTAGCGTCAAGACTCGTGTGTGCTTTTCCTTGCTGGTTCTCGAACTAGAGTTTTGAATTTTTGTCTTCCAGGGAAAAGTTTTGAATTATATAATTTGATATCCAGGTTTCATGTTTTAAAAAAAAAAAACTGTAATTAAGAAACCATGGGCAAAATACATACCATAAATTTTCTGTGACGCATTACTCATTGTTGGTTGCTGGCTCTTCAAAATAAAAAAATAAAAAAATCAACAATATGAAGAAAAAAAATCTCACTTTTCCTTAAATAATGACTCCAGATTTATCTTTTAGTTGTTAAGGTAAGACCACAAAAGTTGTATAAATATGTTTTGGTTCTTTTAGCATGACAAATATTTTGAAACGGATAAAATTTACAATATTATTGTGAAACAGAGTAGCATTATATCTAAATAAAAAAATATAAATATAGCATATTTCAAATAAAATTTATTGAATGTGATAGTAATGTTACCCATTACATTAGGAAGCATTCTGTTGTGGACCTGGGCCACCAAGTGGTCATGGACCACTTGGTCCACATTCAGCCACATCACAGTTTTGATTAAAATAATAAAAACAGGTGGGGCCTTATAAGAATTTTTTTATTTTTTTTAATCAAAAGAGGTGATGTGGTTAATTCTGGACCAAGTGGTCCACAACCCCACATATAGCTCTGGTCTATATCAGAATTTTCCTTACATTAGCCTCTTCGGTGTCTTCGTCCGGCATCTTGACCTGAAAAGAAAAGTAGAAAAGTTAATTTTTCTCACTGAGCTTTAAAATTCTCTAATAATTTTTAATTTTGAAACAATGTCAAATGTTTGTATTGTAAACCCATTTTCTATAAGCGGGTAGAAAAACTTGATGACATCTACTTTTATTATTGATTGATTTTAAGGTAAACTGAGGAAGATTAAGAGAAATACATACTTCAGAGAAAAAGAAAATTTATTCAAGAACAATTGTAAAATTAACTTTTAGAAGCTTAACATTAGATAATATATAAATAGAAAAGATGAAGGCACATGTTTCGAATCAAATTTATTGAATTTAAAGGTACGCTTATTTCTTACATCAACCGGGAGGGACTTTCTTCCAGAACTTGGAACTGCACAAAGAGAAGAAAGGTTAAAAAAAATCTTATGAAATTAGCAATTAATTACCAGAGACAACACACGAAGATTTACGTAGTTCGATCAATATAACCTGTACATGAAAGGGAGGTGAATGTTACAGAATGTATACAATTGCAAACTTCTACTCAATAAATAGACGTCTAATCCCACTAGCTCGGGGTACAATAACTTCTATTAATGAATCTAAATTATAACACAATAATCTCCACCTTGCCACGTATTCACTCGTTCTAAAACTTGTAAATAACAACACTATATACGTCATCCAAATTAGTAATAGCTTAATCAGTAACCCATAATCTAATGAGACTATGAGTGAATCTGACCATAACACAAAAACCTCCACATTGAAACGTATGCCTTAAAAGTTGTTAACAACATAATCCACTGATATGCATTTGTTCAAGAATATATAGCTTTAAAACGATGTAATTTTATATACCTAATATGTTTTCATATGTACTAATGACAATGCTAAATATGCTTACGAAGTAAACCTCATCAAATATCATGCTTCGATGTAGATTTTGGCTACCTTAAATTTTCTTATCGGATATAAACTGAAGGAAACATACACGAAAAATAATCAATACGTCAAATTAAGGGGGTATTTTCCAAGTCAAATCAGTAAACTTCGGTCGACGACCAAACTTGATTAACCTTAGCAAAGAATCAACTCACACAAAAAGGAAGGATTTTTATTTATTTTTTATTTTTTATGGGAGATGGATGCCCCAGTAGAAAAGGCACCAGATCCCAGGGTTTCCTATTCTTGGTTCTTCTTGTGTGGTTCTTATACTCCCCTACTACTACTCTCCTCACGGGCACCCGCTCAGCCGAGCTTCTATCCGCACTACATGGGCTCCTCCTCTGGTGAGGTCCAAAAAAAAAAATAAAAAAAAAATAAAATTGGCCAACCACAGACAATGTCCAGTCAACCAACTCAATAGTCCATGATACTCGCCATAGTAGTACATACAATATAGGACACACACACACACACACATATATATATATATGGGACAAGGATTGAAATAGTCCATAACCAAACATTAAGTTTTCATTCATCTCGTAAATTCTCTAATCGTCTTGGATTTCGAAGCATTACGAAATATATTTACTAAGAAAATAAATTTATATAACTAATCTCCAAACACTCGATATATTTTGGAACACATGCATACAGTATTCCTTCATTATATCTGATAAGTTTTGGGATTTTAGTCTTTCTCGCTTACTAATTATCTCAAGCTAATGTGCAACATTTACTCATTCATTAATTAACTGAATGTAAAAGAACAATTATAAGAAATACATACTAGTACTGCGCCCCAACTGAATACTCGGAGGTGGTTGCTGATGCTTCAGAGAAAAAGAAAATGTATTGAAGAACAATTGTTAAAATTAACTTTTAGAAGCTTAACATTAGATAATATTTATATAGAAAAGATGAAGGAAGCATGTTTCGAATCAAATTTATTGAATTTAAAGGTACGCTTATTTCTTACATCAGCCGGGAGGGACTTTCTTCCATAACTTTGAACTGCACAAAGAGAAGAAAGGTTAAAAAAAAATCTTAAGAAATTAGCAATTAATTACCCAAGAGACAACACACGAACATTTACGTAGTTCGGTCAATATAACATATATCCACGAAAGGGAGGCGAATGTTACAGAATGTATACAATTGTAAATCTGCTTACAAAGTAACAAAGTAAACCTCATCCAAACTTCATGGAAAGACGTCAAAAACGCTCTCTAGCCTAGTTGCCTATGCCCTATAGGACTCTATAGCCGAGCCGCTCTCATGGCTGTCCCAGTGCCGGCGCCGCCCCTCACGGGCGGTGTCTGGCCTAAAAAATCCTTCGCGGAACTCCTTTCCGCACCCACAAACACCAAAATCACCATGCCGGTAAAGGATCTCTCATCCTTTAAGGGGGAACCGGCGATTTTCGTAGAAGAAGCAGACTTAGTATCTTTGGAGAAACCATGGAAATTGGCCTTGGTAGGCAAGTTCTCGCGCCGCGGTCCTCCATTGGAGACGTTGAGGCGCGACTTCCAAAAATTGCAATTTAAAGGAGGCTTTTGGATTGGGTGGTTGGATTCACGTCACGTGATCATTAGATTTGAGAATGAGGAGGACTATTGTCGATTTTGGCGAAAGGGAGTGTGGATTTTCAATGGATCGAGATTAAGAGTATTCAAGTGGACGTATAATTTTGATCCGGCAGTGGAATCTTCCATCGTGCCGGTATGGATACGTTTAGAGGGACTTCCAATTCATCTTTTTAATAAGAGTTATTTATTTTCCCTTGCAAAGGCGGCGGGGGTTCCGCTAGTTTTGGATGAACCCACTGCTAATGTAACCCGCCCTAGCGTTGCTAGAATTTGTGTGGAAGTAGATTTGCTCAATCCAATTTGTCGGAGAATTTGGATTGGTCACGAGCGATCAGGAAAAGGTTTTTGGCAGAGCATCGTTTATGAAAATCTGCCGAGTTACTGCTCAGAATGTTGGAAAATCGGCCACAGTAGTACAGAATGTTGTGGGAGTGAGATTCTGAGGACTGACATCACAGCCGCAAGGGCTGACGTCAGCCTAAAAAAACCTGCTACAGAGAAGGTGAAACCGGTTTCGACAGTTTGGACGCTGAAGACGAGTCGCGTAATTGGTCACCAACGAAAAAAACTCCCGGAGAAGGAGGATCAGCGAGTAACAAAAGGAGCATCTCGTGTGCGGGAAAATCCTATAACTATCGAGTCTACGGAAAATCTGGTACCGCCAGTCACGCTGTCTCTTCCGCCGGTCAGGACAATCACGATGGAGAGTCCTATCTTGGAGGTGGGAGAGATAGGCGAGGATAGGGTTTCCATAGCGTGACAAGCCGAGATTACTGGGACCGGGGACGACATTGTTGTTTTGGAACGGGTTGGAGATGTTGTTGAGGCGGAACCGGTTGCAAAGAAAGGCCGGGATGACTCAAGGATTTTTATGTCTACTACGGGCCCCAGGGACATTGATGTAGGGACTCGGTCCGCGGCGAAGGCTATGTCTGACATGAAGGTGGTCATTCGGGAGGGTTGGAGGGATTTTGAATCTTTCTCCTTCAAACTTGGAGCCCGACTGGATCGCGCAAGGGCTGATCAAGCAGCTCGGGCAGCTGTGTTGAAAGGGACTTTTCCAGTGTCTAGTGAGACTGAATTGAGAGATACTTCGCAGGTTGAGCCTGTGACCAAGACCAGACCACGGAAGAAAATTACTTATGATGGCGATGTTCGCAAGTCCGTTCGGAATGTGCAACGGCCGCAACGGTTTCTTTGATTGAGTAAGTTTTACTCATCTTTTATGTCACACCTATATGTTTTTATGGATTGTATGATATGGAATGTTAGGGGGATTGGTATTGAGGACTCGATAGCTCGTGTTAAATACCTTAAGCGACACTATCGGTTATCTTTAATTGTTCTGTTGGAACCCATGCTGCAATTATCTGACTTATCTGTAACAGCTATGCGTATTGGATTTGATTTCTTTTATGGTAATTGCACAAGTAAAATATGGCTAATGTGGGATGGTTCTATCGATTTGTCGATAGTTGAAGATCATGAACAGGTGGTGCATACACAATTTTGTGGTTTTGCTGGTAACATGGTTTATGGTTCCTTTGTATATGCGCGTTGCCAATACACGCAACGCAGATTATTATGGGATGAGTTAATTAAGTTTGCAGAAAATCATGATGATCCTTGGTTTGTTGGTGGGGACTTCAATGTAGTATTATCGGTAGATGAGAGTTTTGGCTCTGTCTCAGCAGCTCTACCTATGTCAGAATTTAATGCAGCCGGGAATGATTGTGGGCTGCTCGATGTGGGTTATTCCGGGACCCCATTTACTTGGAGCCGTAGTACTACTCCGCCTTTAATGCGGCGTCTTGATAGGTTATTTACAAACACGAAATGGAATGTTTTGTTTGCGATGACAAGTGTGGAACATCTTCATCGAACGGTATCTGATCATTGTCCTCTAAAAATAGTTGCTCGCTTATCATTACAGAAACGTGGTTCTGCTTTTCGGTTCCAGAACATGTGGCTAAGGCATCCGAATTTTTTGGGAGTTGTTTCGGAAAGTTGGCGTGCTCATGTTGATGGAAATGGTATGGAGGTTCTGATGTGGAAATTGAAGAGTTTGAAGCGTGCTTTGCATATTTGGAATAGGGATGTGTTTGGTGATATCTTTGATGAGCTTGCTAAGGTTGATGAGCAAGTACAACTCGCTGAACGGGCCTTTGATGAGGATCCTTCGGATATCAACAAAGGTTTATTTCAAAATGCTAAAATCCGTTATACAAATGCCCTAGAGGTTGAGGAGTTGTTTTGGAGACAGAAATCTAGAGTGAAGTGGTTAAATGCGGGGAATGCTAATACGAAATATTTCCATGCTATTTGTACGAACAGGCGACGCCGTATGTACATTACATCAATCAACGACGGGACGGGGTCATTACTCTCGGATCCCGAGGCCATTGGCAGAGAGGGGGCACGTTACTATGGTGACCTTTTTTCCGCAGAAGGGATATTTGGAAATGATGATGAATTGCTATCTTGTGTCCCGCAGATCATTACTGCTGAGGACAATGTGTACTTTGGAAAATTGCCGGATATGGTGGAGGTGAAACAGGCTGTTTTCGCGTTGGATAAAAATAGTGCGTCGGGCCCTGATGGTTTTTCGGGAGCTTTTTTCCAGTCATGTTGGTCGATTATGGGTCATGATGTCTTAGCATCGGTGCGGGATTTTTGGGCTGGTGTTCCTCAGCCTCGATCAATGGCGAGTTCTTTTATAGTATTATTGCCAAAAGTATCGCATCCGAAACATTCGAGTGATTTTCGACCATTTCTCTATGTACATTTGCCCGACAGAAAATCATTTCAAAGGTACTCGCATCCCGGCTTTCCTTAATTTTGCCTAACTTGATCTCTCATAATCAATCTAGCTTTGTTAAAGGACGTTTAATTTCTGACAATATATTATTGGCACAAGAAATGGTTAATCATCTGGATCGCAAGGTGAGGGGTGGTAATCTGGTTATAAAGTTAGACATGATGAAGGCTTTTGACCGAGTTTCTCATGATTATCTGATTGAGGTGTTACGGCGCTTTGGGTTCTCAAAACATTTTCTCCATTTAATCCAGAATTTATTATCAGAAAATTGGTTCTCTGTGTTGGTCAATGGTTCACCGCATGGGTATTTCAGAGCGGGAAAGGGAGTTAAGCAAGGCGACCCTTTGTCTCCGCTTCTATTCATTCTTGCCGCAGAGGTTTTCTCTAAGGGCCTTGATAGGGCAATTTTTCTTGGTCAAATTCAGCCCTATGTAACTCCGAAACATACCATGCTTGTATCGCATTTAAGTTTTGCCGATGATATGATTGTGTTCACAAATGGTGTTAAACGAAATGTGGATAATTTTGTGAATTTTTTGAGGAAGTATGAGCAGGTATCTGGACAAAGGGTGAATGTGGGAAAATCCGCGTTCTATACTTCCTCCAAGACGAGTGAAAGGCAGTCACAGGTAATTCAAACAGCAAGCAGTTTCATTCACGGCGATTTCCCGATCACATATCTTGGTTGTCCATTGGTAAAAGGGCGTGCTAAAGCGGAATATTATTCTGGGATTATTGAAAAAATTTCTACACGCATAGAAGGGTGGTAAACTAAATTTCTTGACATGGCGGGAAGATTAATCTTAATCAAACATGTTCTCAGCTCGATGACCCTTCATCTTTTGATGGTCTCCAATCCTCCTGTTGTTGTAAAATCCCGAATTAAGAGATTACTGGCGGGATTCTTGTGGGGTGCATCAAGTGGTGAAAAGAGAAAACATTGGATGTCTTGGGGGAAAATCTGTGCAGACCCATTGGAAAATGGCTTGGGTTTAATCTCTTTAGAACAATATGCTATCGCTTTCGCAATGAAATTGTGGTGGAGGTTTCGCACATCGGGATCGTTTTGGGCGAAATTTATGAGAAGCCGGTATTGTCAAGGTGTGGTTCATGATTCATTGGTGGAGCTACTTCCAAATGCTTCAGCCATTTGGCGGAGAATGCTCGGAGTTAAACAGTTAACAGAGCCTTACATGGGTGTATTAATCCGAGATGGTAGTAGTTCGATTGGTTATGAGGATTTTGTTCAAGAACAATGGCTACATCAAATCAAGCCTCATATGCCTTTAGATGTTTTGGGCTCCCAGGTTCGAGACTTTCTGGATGAGCACGGCTGGAGCAGGGAAAAGCTTCATTAGCTTCCTGCTTCGATCACGCTTTCTAACGTTACTCTCAGCAACAAGCCTGATGAGTGGATTTGGAAGCCAGAAACGGATGGTCGATTCACGATATCATCCGCAGTTAAGATTGTTCGAGAATGTGGAGTGGCATATTTAACTCGCAAAATTCTATGGACTAGTAAATTACCCCTGCATCTGATCATGTTCATGCGGAAATTCCTTAATAAATTCTTGCCTATGGAGGAGGTGTTGTGGCGATTTGGTTTTCAGCTGGTTACCCGTTGTGCGTGTTCTAAAGGAGGTGATTCGTTTCTTCATGTTTTCCTGGAATGTCCTTTGGCTCGACATTTGTGGACTCATGCTTCTCAGCGGACTGGCTTCTCGCCAACACAGGCTAATAATCCACACGGGTTACTGCTTGCCTGGTGGTTTAATGGTTCGGGGCGAAGGGCACAAGAGCTTGTGACAGTCTCTACTCTTGTTGTTTGGCATTTATGGAAAGCACGTTGTACTTTATTATTTGAAGGAAGGCGAACTACAAAGCATCGGATCATTCTAGCCTTTGATCGGGAGATGGTAATGATTCAAGCGGCAATGAAATGGCGTGTTAAGACCTCAATATCAATTATGCACCGTGTCAAAGTGGTGCGCTGGAAAGAAGCTGCTTGGTCTCCAACCATGGTGATTTTAAGCATTGATGGTGCTTCCCGAGGAAACCCAGCAAGCGGGTATTGGTTTTGTTTTGAGATTGGAGTACAGGGCGAGTTTATTGCGGGTTGTTCGAGCATATTTGGGTGATCACATCACAAATACAAGAGCAGAAATTTATCGCACTTATATATGGCATCAAACTGGCTTTACATTTGGGGATAGGTGTACAACTTCTTCAAACAGATTGAATGGTTTTAGCAGGAGCCATCTCACGCGGATATTGCTCGAATTGGGCACTTGATGATGTTTTTCAACTGGCAGCAAGGCTCTCGGCAGGCATTGACATGGTCCATATATTTAGGGAAGCCAATATGGTTGCAGATTCTCTAGCTAATATTGGTTGTGATTCAAAAACTGTTGTTTACTATTATTCTTTTATTTCTCTCCCGTTCAAAACGAGGGGACTCTTGCATTTACACCGACAAAGGGTTCCAACATTAAGAATCCTTTGATCGTATTTTGTATCCGTGTTTACATCAATAAAGTTCACGGTTTTCTGAAGAGTAAACCTCATCAAATATCATGCTTCGAAGTATATTTTTTCTACCTTAAATTTTCATTCCGGGCAGTTTAGCAGCGACCTCGGCTTGTTGATCAGAGGGGGCAGTGTTTCATTTTGGTTCGAGAATTTCACGTTACAGGGCAGTTTAGCAGTGACCTCAACGAATGCAGATTGGAGCAAGCCCATAGCACATTACTTAGGCTCGGATGACTGGTTAACGGAGACTCGGGTACACACCGCTGCCCAGAAAAGTATTCTGCCAAAAGTGGTGCTTGGAGAGGGTCCGGACAAGTGGATATGGTTGCTGGATAGTGGAGGCAAGTTCACAATTACATTGGCATTGAATTCCATTCAGGCAGCAGGGGTAACGCAGGGTACGCGACGTGTCATTTGGTCTCCTAAGATTTCCAATGGCATTGCGTGTTTTCCTGTAGAATGTTTTTAACAAATAACTTGCTCTAGATGATGTAAGACAGGGGTGGGGAGTACCTTTAGCCTCGCACTGCTCTTGTGGCTGTGGTGTTGATAGTTTAGGCCATATTTTCTTAGATTACAGTTTGGCTCAATGTTTATGGAAACATATATGTGGTCGGTTGGGAGTTGTATGGGGAAATTTACACATTGAATCTCCTTTCTCTTTGGTGAAGTTATTGTGGTGGAAAGGTCATGGAATATGGCGGGACATACACACAATTCTAGTGACAGGCACTTGTTGGATATTGTGGCGTGGGCGGTGTAGATTTGTATATGATGGTCAGCGATCCAATGGAAGGGCGCGTTTGTGTGGAATGGAGTGCTACATAAAAGGACTTCTACAGGCAGTAGGTTTATTTAATGTGTATAATGGTGTTCGGTTGCCAACATGGGGAGTCCGAATCTCAGTCCGAGTGGTGACATAGCTTCGAACCGATTATGCAGGCGTGATATTAAATGTTGACGGAGCTTCTAGAGGCAACCCGGGATCAGCAGCTGTGGGTGGGGTGCTCCGTCACTGCAATGGTGGTTTTATAGCAGCGTTTCAGAGATATATTGGAAGTGAGCAGACCAATACACTGGCGGAAATGGAGGCTATGCTGTTGGGATTGGAAATGGCTACCGATCTTGGTTACAACATGGTATTGATTCAGACTGACTCTAAAATGCTTTGTGATTCGATACAGTGGAAAAAGATTAATGTTTGGAGGCTGGACAGTTTGTTTCAGAAGATTATGCGACTTTTGAACGTCAATCCGGTAATACATATTTATAGAGAGGCAAATCAGGTAGCGGATTGTTTGGCAAATGAAGCTTGTGACTCGCATTTGGATCGTGACTACAGGGATTTTAACCAGCTCCCAATGAAGGCGCGGGCATTATGTTAGTTGGAGGAAATAGGAACACCACAAATTCGGGTAACTTAATTTCCATCGCTGTGTTCCTTTCTCCACTGCCAACGTTTATACAAATCTGCAAAGCAAAATCAACAATGGGGTACCAGTCGGTACCTTATGTTGTTGCGCTCTTCTCTGCCATGCTCTGGATGTACTACGCGCTTATGAAACATGCGTTTCTTCTCATAACAATAAACTCCTTTGGAATAGTCATCGAGACCATTTACATCTTCATTTACCTTCTTTATGCAGCCAAAGAAGCTTGGAAATTGACCACAAGGCTATTGACTACATTGAACGTTGGGATGTTCTGTGCCATTTTCCTTTTCTCGCACTTTGATCTAAAACCTGATGTGCGCCTCGCAGTTGTTGGATGGATCTGTGTTGCATTTTCGTTTTCGGTTTTTGCAGCTCCACTTAGTATTGTGTTTCAAGTAGTCAGAACACGAAGTGTTGAGTTCATGCCATTCGCTTTGACATTGACCCTGACCATTAGTGCAGTCTTGTGGTCTATTGATCCATGACGTCTGTGTTGCGGTTCCGAACGTACTGGGATTCTTGTTGGGAGTGATTAAAATGTTATTACCGGAAAGCGAAGCCGATTGAGGTGGATGAGGAGAACAAGATGCCGGAGGCGCCGGTAATAAATATTGTGGTTTTAGGAAACTCAAAAGAAGTTCATCCCATTGATTCACAAAGCACTAGTAGCAGCTGCGACATAGAAGCTGCTGTTGATAAGATTAATGTCGTTGAAAACAAAACCGATGAAGAATAAAACAAAACCGAGAAACATAGCCACTGCCGCCGTACCAGATGAACCCTGCCGCGGCGGCAAAGCCACATTTCAGATTGTACCTCCTCCAGTAGTAGTGGTCTACTAGTTGTCTGTAAAGCTTAATTATTTTCTCTTCTTTATTATTATTATTTTTTTTTACTTTATAATATTTCTTGTGATGTCTTTTTTCTGAATGTAATTTGATTTTGTCACGAAAAAGAAAGAAAAGAACATATACTGTATGAACTTTTGTTTTTTATTAGCACATGAAACTTCTGTTTCTAATAAAAAAAATATATATATATATATATATTTCTTTCCTGATATAAAATGAAGGAAACATAAATGAAAAATAATCAATTCGTCAAATTAAAGGGGAATTTTCCAAGTCAAATTAGTAAAGACATATATATAACCTCCATTTTCCTCTCCCAAGTTCTTCCTACCATTTTCTTTTTGGTTTTTCTTTCTATTATTATTTTTTTTTTTGGACCTTACCAGAGGAGGGCGGATAGAAGACCGGCAAGCCGGTTGCCCAAGAGGGGAATATAAGTGTCTCACAGAGGAGATAAATTAGAAGACCGGTAGACCGGGCCTCAAGAGGAGAATATAAGTGCAAATCATTCCCCTTTGTGTGAAGAGGGTATGGAACCCACAACCAAGAGGTTGTGGGCAGGCTATAGCCCCACTAGGCTACGGACATTGTGATTGGTTTTTCTTTCGTTATCTATGAATTGAACATGATGATAGTAAATAATAATTTGTTCGGTTTTAATATATATATATATATATATATATATATATATATATATATATATATATATATATATATATATATAACATTTAAAAAAAAAATTCATTTAATTAATTAAAATATTTGTTCTTAATGAATATTTCATTTTTTTCCTGAATCATAATTAATCATTATTTTTTGGGGTTGAATCATATACATCATGATGTATACATGGTTTACCCTTTAAAAAAATAAAGATAGTCATTGATAGCATAGTAATAATTATTTTAAATAATGAAAGAGGAAAAAGATTTATAAAAAAAATATTTTTAGCATTTTATTAAAGAATAAATACTTTTTTATAATTAAATAATAAGGATAGAATGGAACTATCTAGAAACTGTAATTGCATTCATTAATTTCCGCCAAAGTTTTTTCTCTCGTGATGAATTGCATTAGAACAATAAACTACTCTATATTGCTTAAAGGAGTTCCCCGGGGTCTTTCAAACCTTCTAGCGGCATCCGGCATGGACATCCATTTTCTCCCTTTCTCTTTTACATTTTTAAAGCGAGGTTGTCCTCTCTGATTCGTTCATCTAAAGAGTGTGGTTCTTTGAGTAGACTTCAGTTAGAAAACTTTGCTTTTGTCACGCATCTTGTTTATTTTGGTTTTGCAAATAACTCTAATTTTTCTTGCAGGATAACGAGCCTTGTTTAAGGAGAGTAAACGAGCTTCTCAATACATATGTGGCCTTGGCCTTCGGGATCTAGAATCTTTTAATAGAGCTTTGGTGGCCAAGCAAGGATGGCAAATTATTCGCCAACCTTTCTCTCCTTGCACCAGGGTGCTACACGTTAAATATTTCCCCTGGATAAGTTAGAATCTGCTACAAGGTTGAACTTCTCTAGTTTGGGAAACAATTCTAAAATGGAAATCCACTAATGTGCATTTGATCAAGAATATATAGCTTCAAAACGATGTAATTTTAGATACTTAATATGTTTTCATATGTACTAATGACAATGCTAAATCTGCTTCCAAAGTAAACCTTATCAAATATCATGCTTCGAAGTATATTTTTGCTACCTTAAATTTCCATACCGGATATAAATTGAAGGAAACATACATGAAAAATAATCAATATGTCAAATTTAGGGGGAATTTTCCAAGTGAAATCAGTAAACTTTGGTCGACGACCAAACCTGATTAACCTTAGCAAAGAATCAAACTGGCCAACCACAGATCAACAGACAATGTCCAGTCAACCAACTCAATGGTCCATGATACTCGCCATAGTAGTATATACAATATAGGACACACACACACACACACACACACACACATATATATATATATATATATATATATATATATATATATATATATATATATATATATATTATATATGGGTCTAGGAGTGAAATAGTCCATAACCAAACATTAAGTTTTCATTCATCTCCTAAATTCTCCAATCATCCTGGATTTCGAAGCATTACGAAATATATTTACTTAGAAAAGAAATGTGGTGGATATCATTTGTGGTCAAACGAAGCCATATTATTTCTCCATTTGCACTGTTGATACCATTTTTATGTGATAGTAGTGGATTGTGAGTTCATAACCCTTTATGTTTGGTTAGTCCTATTGAGAAGGACTTGATGATAGGGTAGTCCTACTGAGAAGGACTTGATGGACTCATAATCTTTTCTAGAGGTTGAGTCTAAATGACTCTTAATGGTTGAGATGAAACCACCTACTTGAGTGTAAAGGTGGGCACCCTTCCATTGAAGACTCGGACTGTCTTTCTAGAGCACTCATGAGAACCCAAGGTTTGCGCATAAAAGTGCTTGTGTTATTTTCATCGCGGAACTTGCAGTTTCTAAGGTTTCTTACTTGTTGTGTGCGTCTCAATTAAAGTCATTGAAGTTCAAGAGAATTCCACTTCATAGACTAGATTGTTATCTCACTTCTTTATGCATCAATTCAATCGAAAGATATTGGTGCTTAAGTAATTTAACCATTCTATTCTCAGAGGTTTTCAAGCAAGCAAGCCATTTGGGAGGGGATTGTTGGTAAATGGCATGTGTTTCCTTCACTTCTTTGAAAAGTCAAATTGTATGTGACATTTTATTTGATTGGGTTAATAACCACTCTCCCCATTTTCTTAGTTGACCATATATTTCTGTCCACTATCTCAACGAATGGGCTGATATTTTTCTCAATTTGATTACATTACAACATCCAATTTCAGTCTATAAATACCTACATGGAAGAGTGAATAAAGTAGAAAAAAATATTCTTCTTCTTCCTTTCTTTGTAAACATTAGAATAGCTTTGTTCATTCTTTTCTATGAGTTCATAAGATTGCAAGTTCCAAATCCTTTGATACGAGCACACATATTTAAGGGTTAGATGTGTTAACCTTGGGGAGCAAACGGCATGTTGGATTGCACCGAAGTCGTGCAAAAATTTACTTTCAAGGCAGTGGTTCCATCCACGGTACAACTTATAAAATCGATAAGTTCTTCCTATTCTCTGCGAATATTTCCTACATTGATTGGCTTATTTAATAAATTAACTTGAATGTAAAAGAACCTTGATGAGAAATGCATACCATCATTTTTCGGCGATTGATCACTCGAAGTTCCTTGCTGTGGATTCAAAAGAAAAGAAAATATATTCAAGAACAATGGTAGAAATCAATCACTGTCTGAAACCTAGCATTACATCATATGTAATGTAGGAGAAGATAAAGAATTCTAGTATATTAGGAAAAAATATCCTTTTGTATTGATAATGAAAAATGTACAAGGATTAGTCTATTTATACAAATTGAAATGTACTTCAAATAGTACATTGTACTACACATCTATGTACTTACGTAATTACATTTATGTTTAGGATTTGGTATAGAGGGAGTAGTCGTATCAGGCCCTCTCAAACTGGACTTGGGAGAAAAAATATCAAGGAGGCCGAGAGAGTAAATAAGGAATGTAAAGCGAGGAGAAGCTAGACTTTTGGTGAAAAGGTCGGCTAGGTTGGAGTGGGAAGAAATAGGTAAAGGTTTGACAAGTCCAGTTTGCGTTTTCTCACGAATAATGTGGCAATCAATCTCAATATGCTTGGTTCGCTCGTGAAAGGCAGGATTTGTGGTGAGGTATAAAGCACTTTTGTTATCACAAAACAGAGGAATGGCTTGCAAATGTGGTATAAGAAGGTCATTAAGGAGGTATTTTAGCCATTGAAGTTCACAAGTGGTGGTGGCTAGAGCGCGATATTCTGCTTCTGAAGAACTGCGGGAGACGGTGGACTGTTTTTTAGATTTACAGGATATCAAGGAGGACCCTAGGAAAACGCAGAAACCAGTAGTAGATCGCCGAGTATCGGTGCAACCAGCCCAATTAGAGTCAGAATAGGCACTAAGTCGTAAATCGGATGAGGAGGGGGAAAACAATCCTTTAGCAGGAGATCCTTTCAGATAACGTAATATTCTGTGAGCGGCTTTGAGATGAAGCTCGGTTGGACGATCAAGGAACTGAGATAACTGTTGGACAGCATGAGAAATGTCTGGTCGTGTATGAGTGAGATAGAGAAGTTTACCAATGAGACTGCGGTAGAAGGTATTGTCAGGAAGAAGCGGAGAATCCTCCTTTGAGCATTGATACGAGGGATCCATGGGAGTGATAGCCGGTTTGCAACCAAGAAATCCGTATTGATCAAGGAGTTCAAGGGAATATTTCCGTTGACAAACATTAATTCCTTTAGAGGAGCGAGAAATTTCCAAGCCAAGAAAATATTTTACGGGGCCAAGATCTTTGATTTTGAATGTCACGTGAAGAAATTGATTGATAGAAGATATGGCTGCATAATCGTTGCCAGAAAGAATGACATCATCAACATAGACTAGGAGGACAGTAAATGAGGTGCCTTGTTGGCGAATAAATAGGCTGGGATCACTGGAGGATTGAGAGAAAACTTGTGAAAGGAGTTCACTAATGAGTTTTTTATTCCATTGACGACCAACTTGCTTGAGACCATATAAAGATTTCTCGAGTTTGCAGACATAACCTGGTGGGGCAGAAAAACCAGGAGGGAGTTGCATGTAGACATCCTCAATAAGATCTCCATGTAGATAAGCATTATTTATGTCAAGTTGCTCTAAAAACCAACCACATGCAGCAGCAATTGCAAGAAGGACACGAACGGTTGTTATTTTTGCGACAGGGGAAAAAGTCTCCAGATAATCTATACCGGCTTGCTGACTAAAACCTTTAGCAACCAAGCGGGCTTTAAGTCGCTCAATGATACCGTTAGCAAGATATTTGATCCGATATACCCATTTGCAACCAATAGGTTTGACATTAGGAGGAAGAGGAACAAGTTTCCAAGTATGATTTGCTTCCAAGGCATCAATTTCCAATTGCATTGCTTGACGCCATTCAGGATGCTTAACAGCTTCACTGTAAAACTTAGGTTCAAAGTGAGAAATTATAGACAATGCAAAAGATTTGTGACCCTGGGACAACAAATCATAAGTATGTACATTTGTTAGAGAATGAGGAGTGGTGTGACGTGGATGAGGGTTGGGAGATTTTTGAACCATGGAACAATGGTAATTATCTAAGTATGAAGGACGCGTAGAAGCTCTTGCAGAGCGTCGAATTGGAGGAGGTGGGGGAGGAGGGGAAGGGGAGGAAGGCGAATGAAGTGGAGCCATTGGGGGACATGAAGGACAGGGAGGATGATGTGGAGGGGAATGGGGAGGGGGAGTGGGAGTAGGAGGAAGTGAAGTGGGAGGGAAAAATGAAATATCATTGAGGGGAGGAATGGGTAAAGGGATTGTATTATGTGATGGAGGAGGCGGTGGTGGATGAGGAAAAATATGTTCATTAAATGTGACATGGCGAGATATAAAAATAGAGCGTGTATGGATGTCTAGTAAGGTATACCCTTTTGTATGACTAGGATAGCCTAAAAATATAGATGGGCGGCTTCTAGAATCAAATTTAGTGCGATGTGTAGATAAGGTGGAGGCATAAGCAAGGCAACCAAACACACGAAGATGAGTATATGAAGGTGGGTTTTGAAAGAGAATTGTGTGGGGTGTTTTATTTTGTAATAAAGGGGTAGGGGTAATATTAATTAGGTAAACAACATGGCTAACAAAATATCCCCAATAGGCGGAAGGCAGGTTGGATTGGAATTTAAGGGCTCGGGCAATATTTAATATATGTCGGTGTTTTCTTTCTACGATCCCATTTTGTTGAGGGGTTTCGACGCAAGTGGTTTGATGTATAATACCTTTGTCATTGTAAAAGTCAGGCATAAGAAATTCTGGACCATTGTCTGAACGTATGACTTTAATATGGGTTTGAAATTGAGTTAATACAAATTGGAAAAAAGATTTGACAAGCGGTCGAGCCTCAGATTTTGTTTTCATGAGAAAAAGCCAAGTGAAACGACTAAAATCGTCTACTATAGTAAGGAAATAAAGATGACCATGTATTGTATGAGTTTTATAAGGCCCCAAATATCAATATGAATTAGATCAAAACATGCTTTGGAAGTAGTACAACTCAAGGGAAAATACATTTTTGTTTGTTTGGCCAATGGACAAATAGTACAATATTCATCATGACTAGCAGTAATATTATGATCAATTTTTTGTGCTAACTTTAATCGAGAAAAAGAAAGATGTCCCAAACGAAAATGCCATAATGAATCATTAGAAAAAATTGCACCCTTATTTGTAGGGGAAATAACAGAAATGTTCATAGTGTTCGAAACAAAGGGGGTTGGCAAACAATAAGAGGGGTGCAAAATATAAAGATCATCTACAAGCTTAGCTGATCCAATCGTCCTCCACGTCATACGTTCCTGAATAATGCACGAGTTAGCATAGAAAAAGGCAAATAAATTTGGATCTTTAAGAAGTTTGCCCAAAGATAATAAATTAAAAGAAAAAGATGGTACATGAAGGACATTGGTCAAAGTAAGATGTGGAGTTAAACAAACGCTCCCCCTGATGTGTAGCTAATGTAAAGGATCCGTTAGGTAACCGAATGGGAGTATAAGGGAGTTCATGATATTCAGAAAAAATATGTAAAGATGAAGAAATATGATGTGTTGCCCCGGAGTCAATAATCCATTGCATTGTATATAAATGACACTTATTACCTGATGCAGTGTTGGCCGGTGAAAATGCAGCATGTAAGGCTACTGGTTTTGGAGAAGAGCTCGCCTGAGAGGTTGGAATTGAGCTGCTTGTACCAAGTTGAGAGGCAGCAACAGATCCACCAATTTGAGAATCACAAAAGGATTGCGAACTCGGCACCCCTGGAGCAACCATTTGTGATGGAAACTTTGAATGATCAAGCTACTTTGGTGCACTATTAGGAGCAAAACATCCAAGTGATTGTGAACCATAAAAAGCATGATTATTAATATGATGACCATGAGATAATAAATTAGAACTTGGTTGCGGCAACGGTAGAATCCCTTGGCTAGCAGCATTACCAAGCACCGAAATCTGATTGGCAGAGGGATGTGGAGAACGTCCCTTGCCTCGGTAACCAGGCGGAAAACCATGTTTTTGATAACACGTGTCATGAGAGTGTCCCTGTTTACCACAATAAGTGCACACAATATTTTTTCTAACATTCTTAGATGCCCCCCTCCCTTGATTAGGAAAAGCATTAGACTGAAAAGCCATAGATAGGGGTGCTTGTGTCTGAAAACTTATGGATTGTGGCACAGAAGAATAAGAAATAGCATAAGTAAGTTGTCTTTCATGTTGTTGTGCCATAGAAAAAACTTCATGGATGGGGGGAAGAGGCTTTGTGAGTAAGATTTGAGATCGAACTGTAGAAAAATTTTCATTTAACCCTTTAAGGAAACGAATAACATAATCAGCTTCCAAGTACCCTCGCATAGTTTTAAGCATATCACATGAACATTTGGGCGTACAAGTGCAAGTAGGAAAAGGGCGAATGACATTTATCTCATCCCACAAAACTTTAAGATTATTAAAATACTCATTAACATCGAGAGTACCTTGTTTGTAATTATGTATTTCCTCTATCAGATCGGACAAACGGAAGGCATCACTCTGAGAGAATCGAGACTTGAGGTCATTCCATACTTCTGCCGCAGAGTTCAACCAGATGACACTGGAAGCGATGGAGGGAGACACGGAGTTAAGAATCCATGAGAGAACCATATTGTTAACTTGGTTCCAGGCATCATAAAGATTGTCACCCACAGCAGGCATAGGGATTGTCCCATCGACGAAGCCAATCTTGTTCTTGGCTCGAAGAGAAAGGCGCATAGCGCGAGACCAATGATGATAGTTTCGAGATGTGAGCTGAAAGGTAATAATGGAAAGTTGAGGATTCTCGCTAGAGGTTAAATGATAAGGACTGAATGGGGTGAGATTAGTTGATGCGGAAGCGTCAACCATGGAAGAATTCTAAAAGAGACTAAGAAAAATAAACCTAAGAGATGTAAAGAGAAGAAATGGGAGAGAAATGGATAAAGAGTACTATTGATGAGATAATAAGAATGCTAGTCTATAGGTGATTGACGAGAGTGGGATTAGAAAGAATCAATTTGAAAAAATAAAAGAGAGATTTTAGGGAATGTGTGATTTCAATTACTATAGGAGAGATTTTAAGAAGATTGTGATTTAGATTACTAGAGAATTAGGAGATATGGAGCGGATTTTATGCTCTGATACCATGTAGGAGAAGATAAAGAATTCTAGTATATTAGGAAAAAATATCATTTTGTATTGATAATGAAAAATGTACAAGGATTAGTCTATTTATACAAATTGAAATGTACTTCAAATAGTACATTGTACTACACATCTATGTACTTACGTAATTACATTTATGTTTAGGATTTGGTATAGAGAGAGTAGTCGTATCATGTAAATCCGAAACCATAATTACATCAACATATTTCAAATTAAATTTACTGATTTGATGGTAATCTTGTTCCTTACATTAGCCTCAGGGGTACTTCTTTCGGGAATTTGGCCTGCTAAGAAAAGAAAGAAGATTAAATTTTCTCGTCAATCTTTGAAATTTTCTTATACTCTTGAATTTCAAAGCATTGCCAAATATTTGTAATATAAAATTCATTTCTATAAATATTTGTCAAACAATCAATATATTTTAGAACACATACATTAAGTATTATCTCTTTATATTTTATAGTTTCCGAGATTTTAGTAAACTCTTAAATCCAAATCACACCATCATTTAGTAGTTGATAACCATGCAGAAAATCTAATTTGATCCGGAAAATATTCGAAAGAAAAAAAAAAAAAAATTGTTAATTGGAGGAGGATCGTTATCCACATGGAAGATGATATTGCTAGAGAAATTCTTCTCTTACCAGAGCAGTTTTGCAAAGGCCGCGACTACCCTCCCCTTAGTCAACACAAGCCCATAGAATCAAACATTTCTCTCTCATGTCTTCATTCTCGTAATCCTTTTCCCCTTTCTTCTCCCATAATTTTCCCTTTCCAATATTCTCTCTCCTCTCTATACACAAATTTTCTTCAGCTTTGCCCTCTACTCCCTTTTCTTTCTCACTTATCTTATCGCTCTTGTGCATCGATAAGAAGCTCGCCATTAAATGTTTTGGTGTGAAATGAGGATCAATTCAGTACATATTTTTTTCAGGATTTAAATCCCTGTTTACTCATCGCAAGGTTCATAGCCCAATGGGGGAGATGGCCTGTCCACAACCAAGAGGTTGTGTGTAATTGAGTAAGAGGGAAAAGTAACAAAGAGATGTGAAGACATGATAAGAGAAAAGGAAAGAGAGAGAATATAATAGGAAAAGATCGTATAGAGAGAAAGGGAAGATTGGAGATCCGAGAGGGGAAGTTAAGAGAGAATATAGGATTGAGAAAATATGGGATAGTCTAGTGTTGACTATGAGGGAGGGTACTCTTGTCAACTGTATGTAAATTGCTCCTGCGGGAGGAGAATTGCTTTGGCAATATCATCTTCCTTAAACACATATTATCTACCATTTAATATTTGCATTTGGTGAGATTTTAATACACAATCTCTCACTGTAGATCTAGATACAAGTGATCTAACCAATGCGTCACAATTATATTTATATTCTTCACCGGTTTGTGATCGACAAGATTATAAGTCATACCTTGGATGATTGAGAGAAAATCTTACTTACATTTCGTGACACTTGGATCATTAGATACAAGTAAATAAGTATGCTCTCATTTCATCAAAAAAACAAAAGTATTATTTTCCTAAATTATTTAGTAACGTTCATTTGTCTGCTAAAAAAATTCTACTGCTTTTCTCTGCATTAAAACTATTGCAAAGTACAGTCCACATTCTGTGCGGAACAACCAAAATTCAGTACGTGCAGAACGCCTCAGGACAAGTGTCCTTAGATACAAAAGCAGGACAGGTATCTTGACATACAAAAACAAGACACATGTTCTTAAAAAACAGGATAAATGTCGTAAAATCAAAGGTATCTCTTTTAAATCACAATCTTAACCGTCAAAATTTCAATCTGACGGACGAAGTTAAGTCCCACACGTGCGGAACTTAACACCGTTCCGCACTGGAGCCGCAGCGTGCAAAGTATAACAAAGTCAAATGAAAAGAGGAGTTGGTACATTATTCTTTTGATACAAGTGATAAATTATGTATAATATTTAGTTTAGCAAGATATTTTTTTTTTTACCTATCAAAAGAATAATGTATCAACTTATCCCTTCATGATATAACTGTGCAATAGTTATAATGTTATTAGTTGTTAATAGTTGTTGTGAAATTTACAAGGGTGAGCGATGACATAACAAGGTGTATCCTTATAGTTCAAGCCATGTCATTCGGGGGTTATGTAGCCGGATCCATGACAAGTAAGGCCCTCATTAACGAGAAATAATAGTTAGGGGATGTTAGCAGTTTGTATAGAGTTGTAGCCAAACAATTGAGTTTGATTTTGTGAATTATGTGTTTTGGGCAAGAACGATACTCGTAGTGATCTGAACATAATTAAGTATGTCCGTATGTTATTTTATGAGTGGTTCATGGTGATCGTACACAAATTTTGATGTAAAGGTATCATATATGAAAGAGTATTGTTTTGCTCATTGTTGTTCATATTCTAGTTTTCTTAAGTTGGTAAAAATATGTGTTTTTGGACTGGGATGTTTGAAAAGGCATAAAATGAAATTTCCTTTGTAATTTTGCACTAAAAGTGTATGTTCTAAAACTCGGACGACCTCTCCGGTCGACAGGACGATTGTTCTTTCGTTTGAAGGAGATACTGGGCTTCTGCCTAAATCTCGGACGAGGGAGCGAAATCCTGGACGACCGCCCTCGTTGCTTGGACGGGCCCACGATCTACTTCCTCCAGGATTTTGGTATGTTCAACAGATAATAGGTTCGGACGATGCATCGTAGCATGTGATAGCATATATAGAATGAATAACATTGCGCATCAATAACATCACATAATAGTTAATAATAGAGTTTAAAGCAGTAATTAAACAAGTACAACCTATGTCATAGTCTCTAGCCATCACATATCTCACATGTTATCTACCAAATTCATCATATGTTGATTTCAGATTTTAGCCCTAAGGTTCAACCTTTCTCTAATACCACTTATGTCGCACCTCGTGCCCGGGTGATGACCTAACAATACCTCAACAAGCCAATGAGGCACATAACCCTGAGCAGGAAGATAAAATCCATTATATCTCTACTAATAGGGAAACTACAGTCTTACATTAACTATCGAAATATAACATAAATCCAACAATAAAATAAAACGTGAGTGTTATTACATACATGGAATCAAAGAAGTAAAGTGAAAGTTAACTATTACATCAAGTTCATTATGAATCACTCATCAAAATCCTCATCCCAGGCTTCCTCGTAAACATCACCAACTATGTCGTTTTCTGCAAATAAAGAAAAGTAAAAATGTGTGCTATGAAGCCAGTAAACATCAACATCCTTGGGATGAAACGCTAAATACGACACAAAACCATTTCTCGACTTCCCAAAAAGAATATGAAAACATGCGGAGTTTAGCTTGACTTGTAAAACTTAAAATACGCTAAAGTATTATCTCTTTATATTTTATAGTTTCCAAGATTTTAGTAAACTCTTAATACAAATTACACCATCATTTAGTAGTTGACAACCAAAAAATTAATCAAGTTACAAAGCAAAAAACCTAATTTAATTCAGAAAATCTTCAAAAGAAAAGAAAATGTATTCAAGAACAAATGTTGAAATCAACAACTGTCTGAAACCTAACATTATATTATATGTAAATCCGAAACCATAATTACATCAACATATTTCAAATCAAATTTACTGATTTGATGGTAATCTTATTCCTTACATCAGCATCGGGGTTTTTTTTTCTTCCGGCAGTTTGACCTGGAAAGAATTGAAAGATGATTAAATTTTCTCGTCAACCATTGTAATTTTCTTATACTCTTGAATTTCAAAGCATTGCCAAAAAAGTGTAATACAAAATTCATTTCTATAAATATTTGTCAAACAATCAATATATTTTAGAACATATTGATTGTTTGACAAATTTTAGAACTGGTTCTCAATTCTCATAAATGGCTCTCCATATGGTTTCTTCAGATCGGGGAGGTGAATTAAGCAAGGGGTGGATTGGATCGCCTTGTAAGGTCCGGTACGGTGGGACCTTATGTGGTGCCTCGCTCTAATGTTCTTGTTTCTCACTTGGCATATGCGGATGATGTGGTTATTTTTATTAATGGAGGCAAGAGAGGGCTTCAGGCACTTATTCAATACATCAGACAATATGAGGCTTGCTCAGGTCAACGGGTCAACGATAATAAATCATCCTTCTATGTTTCTACAAAAGCTTCGCCAAGGCAAATTCAAATGATAACTCGGGTCTCTGGTTTCTCACAAGGCTCTTTCCCTATCACCTACTTAGGTTGCCCCATCTTCCCAGGGCGAACAAAAACCATATATTACTCTGGTTTGGTTGACTGTTTGGCTTCTAGAGTAGCGGGATGGCAAGGTAAATTGCTTGGTATGGGTGCCCGCCTTACTTTGATCCGTTTTTTGTTGACTTCTATGACTTTACATATTTTAGCTGCTTCTAGACCGCTGAAACAGGTTCTTGGGGATATTGAGAGAATTTTTTCCAATTTCCTTTGGGGCAAGACGGAGTTCGGGGAAAGGCGACACTGCATGTCTTGGGATCGCCTATGCCGAGATACAGAAAAAAATGGTTTGGGTCTTTTCTCTTTAAATTCTTTTAAGATTGTTTTTTCTCATAAAATTTGGTGGCGTTTCAGGATCTCAAATTCACTTTGGAGCTCCTTTTTGCACGAAAGGTATTGTTCTAACAGCCATCACCCATCCTTGGTCCAACTCAACTCATTTGATTCCCCTCTTTGGAAACGTATGCTCATGGCTAGAGACTTCACTGAGCAACACATAGGGATATTAATTCGGGATGGCACATCTTCATTTTGGCATGATGATATCACAATGCAAGGCTGCCTAAGAGAGAAGACCGGGCTGCCTGGGGATACATCCCGGGTACATGAACACATAGATGAGGATCAATGGACTATGGAAACTAAGCAACTTTTCACAACTGATCAAGCTCGGCTACTCCCTCATTCTCTACTGCAGCCGAAGCATGATGAGCAGGTTTGGAAGTTTAAATCTCATGGGCGTTTCACGATCTCCTCGATTTTGAAACTCATGCAACCCAATGGGATTATACAATGCTCTCGGCGTTATATTTGGAATAAGGTAAACACCCTTTTCTTGTGTCTATTTATGTGGGGACTTTTCAACAAATTCTTAGCTCTTGATGAGGTTCGAAAGAAATGGGGAGTATCTCTAGCCTCTCAATGCCAATGTGGACACGAGGAAGAAACTTTTAATCACATCTTTTTAGAATGCAATTTAGCCCAAGTTCTTTGGGAAAGTGCATTGTCCTCGGTTGGTTTACGACTACATCAAATTAGGTACACTTCTTATTTGGACTTGATTAAATTTGTATGGTGGAAGGGGAAGGGGAAGTGGCATGATATTCATACTATTGTTATAGCTAGTGTGTGTTGGCTTTTATGGCATAGTAGATGTCGTTTTGTGTTTGATGGTGCACATTCTAATTGTAGAAGTTTACTTAGAGAAATAGAATATTTTATTTTGCCAATTTTACACAATGCGGAACTATTGCATATTTTTAAAAAGCCACCCGCGGCACATTTGAGGATAAGTGGCATATTTATGGCGGTTCAGTGGTTTGGTAATGGGGATGGTCTGAATTTGAATATTGATGGGGCTTCCCGTAGTAATCCCGGGGTTGCCGGAGTAGGTGGAGTTTTTCGGCGATCTAGTGGAGAGTTCATTGGAGCTTTTTCCTTTTTTTCTAGGGCACTATCTCTCCAATTCCATAGCTGAAATTGAAGCTATGATCCATGGCATCAGATTTGTTCTTTGATTAGGGTACTCGCACTTTATTATTCAGACGGATTCAAATTTTTAAGTGATTCTATCAAGACGCGGAAGATTACTGCTTGGCGCTTGGATGGCTTATTTCATCAACTTTTGAAGCTTCATGGTCCGAATCAGGTTCGACATATTTATCGCGAGGCTAATAAAGTGGCAGATACTTTGGAAAATATCGCTCTGCATTTTACTTCATTTAGGCATTTTGTATCACCTGATTCATGTGATAAATGAATCAGTTTCTTGCATTGTTTTATTTTTTAGGGAGTGGATTTGTTTCCACCTACTTAGAGGTTTTGTCTTTGTCCCCCTCTATGTACTTTTATTAGCCTTTTCCGGGTGCTTTCAATAAACGGGTAGGGGTCCATGCAAAACCCCCCACCATAACAGGTGGCTTTTACAAAAGAAAAAAAAAATTATATATATGCATTTTGTTCAGATGAGGAAAGAGAAATAGTTTTTGTTGAATGTGACGATTGCCAAGAACACATAAATCAGATAAGCAGAGATAAGGAGATGACCATGGCGGGTCACCAAGTTATTGAAAATCGAAAGATATTGTATTCGTCTTTGCTTGAAATTCCTGAGACTGGAATACAACAAATTTGGAGCTTTTCAAAGATGAGTAGGTGAGTTCATTCAAGGATATTGTTGGAGAAAAATATATTTCGTCCAAAATAAATAGTTTTGGTTCAATTAATTTATTGATTGAATCTGAATGGATGAATATGGGTGAGTTTTTTTATAAGGAGGAGTTACTAATACAGTTGGTTTCGAAGTATAAGATTTTTCCATCTCCTCGCGTGAAGAAGAAGGTTACTTCTAAATTGGTGTGGCACAAATTATTCACAGCGAAAGAAGTAGCAACGTAGATTTTTGCTCGTGATGGAATTGTACCAGATTTATTGTCGATCTTGATTTAAGGGAGGCAATGTTGGAATTATTAAATCAACCTTATTATTATTTAGGAGAATATTTAGTTTTGGTAATTACTCCCTCCATTCCCAATTAATTGTCGTTTACGAGATCTATAGGTACCCAAATTAATTGTCGTTTAATGTTCTTTTATTAGTTGTCAACAATTTATTCCAATTATACGCTCGACATTTCTTTTATTTGCAGCCTCTGCCATCCCTGTTTTTTCCTTTCTTTTCTTATGCTATAGAAGTGAGAGAGAGGGGTAATATTGGAACTTTTGGTGAAAATGACAAGTTCCTTAATTTTCTAAAATTGTCTAAAGAGTCTTATATTTAGGAATGGAGGGAGTACTAGTTTTATTGTTTTAGGGTTTCTTTAGTAGTTTCCTAATCATATTATATTCCCTAGATATCTTTGAGATTCTATTATGTTTTACTCCTATATAAATAGGAGAGTTGCTTACGTGTGGCTTTGAGTGTGGTCTGGAGTAGAATTGTGGTTTGGATAGGATTATAGATACTTGTGAATTTGAGAGTTGATGCATAGAATATTGTCTGCTCATCTCCGTAGTATTTGTGATATTTTATATCTCTGTGTTTGTACTCCAGACACTCCCCACCCAAATATTTATTCAATATATTATGTTTCTGCTTTAAAAAATTCTACATATTCCATTCTCGTGAGCAGAGAATAGTAAAGATTATAAGGTGAGCAAATGATTTTTTTTATCGGTGTTCGAGTATTAACTCGGACATAATTTGTTTCATATATGACTCAAATTCGTGATTTTACAATGAATAAGCTTTTAAAATTTTGAGATTTAGAGGTGTGTCCAAGTGAACTAACTTATCGAGTTGATGGAGCTTTGTTTTCCATGATGATGGTTCCCCCTTTTGTCATATACGGTTCAAGAAACCAGCTCTATGAAAATGGTGGGACTTTATTACCTATTGACAATATTTTCATCATCTAATTTGCACTAGAAATTACCTAAGTTTTTCTTAAAAATATGTGTATATATCATTAAAAAATATATATATATATATATATATATTTGGGGGCCCCAATTTTTAGATAATTTATTTATTTTTGGTTTCTGTATTTCATGCTCGACTGGAAAATATAGGGGTCCCTCTGGCATTGAGCTGCCCTTGTGGGACTGGTCTCACAGCCTTTTCACATGAATTGGGGCATGATCTACATTGCAAATAGGCCCCACACAATTTATGTGAGGGGGCGGTGGGGTCAGCCGCACAAAGACGACTTTACCTTGAAAATTTTCAGAAAATAAAACAAACAAAAACCCTTCTGTCATGAATAAGATTTAAAAAAAAATGCATAGACATAACTCAAACTATTCTAACGTGAATTTCTGCGCAATAATTATAAGCCGTTGGACAAAACATTTGACGGTTGAAATTATTTGGGTCTCAATAAAAATTATTTCCTTGTTGTATAACACTGAATTATTTTCGAGCATATACCGGCAGATCTTTTTCTTGGCATTGGATGCAATAGGAACTGGATAACCTAGAAGGTAGAACGGGAATAGGCTTCAGAAAACGAAAAGAAACAACGTCATTAAACCAATGTTATGGGGTTAGGGTCCGTAAAGAGAGAAACCTGAGCATAAATTTCAGAAAGACAAAGAAAAACTGGTGCATATAAATCACGGAGTACGTATGAAACTTGAGGGATTCTCATCTAACCTGACCAAGCTGAGTATGTCGTCTCAATCAGTTTGGAGTTGTTTTAAACTTTAAAGATATTTTTATGTATCTCAGAACATGCGTTATTTCAGATAAAATACGATACATATGATAATTTAAGTATATTAAAACTTAAAAACTTATAAGAAATCGGGAACAAGAAACTAAAACTATTATACACAATAACGTAATCCATATAACATGTGTTCCGTGAACGCGTTAGAAAAATTCAGCATTAAAATAAAAAAATATATCCAAAAAAATTAGACTTTCATAAATAAAACATAATATTATTCTCGTATTAACTAATGAGCTCGTAGAACCTACATTTAAAAAAATTACCTAAGTTTTTCTTAAAAATATATGTATATATCATTAAACAAAATTTGGGGCCCCAATTTTTAGACAATTTATTTATTTTTGGTTTATGTATTTCATGCTCGACTTGAAGAAATAGGGGTCAATTTTTTATTTATTTATTTTAGATAAGTTTCTTTGAAGCATTCTCCAATTGGCAAAACTAACCCTTAAGATATAATTCTTTGAAGCGTTCTCCAATTGGACACTTATCATGAAAATTTTCAATTTGTTTTCGAAAAATAAAAAGACATCTATTATATTGTCTACTCAAACTTCTAATAAAATGTATCATGTTGCTTCTCAAAACAAGCCCTTATACGTCGTTGAAATTGCATTCAAATATGGATGGCATCTCAATCATCTTAGGTCTGTAAAAACTTTAAAATAAGTCCTATATAATAAAAAAAAAAAATAGATTTTTGTGTAAATATAAAAAAAAAAAAAAAAAAAAAAAAAAAAAAAAAAAAAGTCATTACATAAAAAGTAATTATTGAAATTAAAATCCTCAAATAAAAAATGAATACATAATTTTTTAGTGGATATATATATATTGAAATCTTGCCAAATGCAAAAAAAATAAAACGATAATATATTACAAGTTGGTTGAAATTCCTGCTAGATGTGTCAAAATACCATTCATATCCCAATGGACTAGTTAGACTAAGTATATGAATATCGATACAAAAATAAATTTGTCCAAAATGTTGAAGGCTATATGCAGTAAACCATCTCGCACATTGCCATAGCCGGCCCTGTAAATATATATTCTTCGTAACATTCTCGAGTTTAACAAACATTATGAAAGCCCTACAGGTTTCTCCTGATTACTGATGAACTTAATGTTTCTCTTGATTGCTTACATACAGGTTCGGAGGTGAAAGAAGCTTCTTTTTGGATTAAATCCTTCCAGTGCAGCCGGCCATGACGGTTACACAGGTAGATTTTTCTAAGTTTGTTGGGATATTATTCATCATGATGTTATTCAGGCAGTGCGGGACTTCTGGGCTGGTCTTCCCCTTTCCCGAGCTAGGTCCAGTTCTTTCTTAGTTCTTATTCCTAAGATAGACAACCCTAGCTCTTTTGGTGATTTTCGTCCAATTTATTTGTGTACTTTTTCTAGCAAGATAATTTCAAAGGCTATGGCAAATAGATTGGCAAGATTGTTACCTGATATCATCTGTAGTAATAAATCGTGTTTTGTTAAAGGGCAGATCATTACTGACAATGTTCTTTTGGCTATGGAGATGATCAACTCAATTAACAAAAGAGTTCGGGGTGGTAATATGATTGTAAAACTTGATATGATGAAAGCCTTTGACAGAGTTTCGCATGACTTCCTTGTTGATGTTTTCACTAGACTTGGCTTTAGTCATCATTTTATTCACTTGATTCGTAATTCACTCAATAATAACTGATTCTCAGTTCTCATAAATGCCTCTCCATATGGTTTCTTCAGATCGGGGAGGGGGGTTAAGCAAGGGGACCCTCTCTCCCCTTTACTCTTCATTTTAGCCGCATATGTTTTCTCTCGTGGATTGGATCGCCTTGTAAGGTCCGGTACGGTGGGACCTTATGTGGTGCCTCGCTCTAATGTTCTTGTTTCTCACTTGGCATATGCGGATGATGTGGTTATTTTTATAAATGGAGGCAAGAGAGGGCTTCAGGCACTTATTCAATACATCAGACAATATGAGGCTTGCTCAGGTCAACGATAATAAATCATCCTTCTATGTTTCTACAAAAGCTTCGCCAAGGAAAATTCAAATGATAACTCGGATCTCTGGTTTCTCACAAGGCTCTTTCCCTATCACCTACTTAGGTTGCCCCATCTTCCCAGGGCGAACAAAAACCATATATTACTCGGGTTTGGTTGACTGTTTGGCTTCTAGAGTAGCGGGATGGCAAGGTAAATTGCTTGGTATAGGTGCCCGCCTTACTTTGATCCGTTTTGTGCTGACTTCTATGACTTTACATATTTTCGCTGCTTCTAGACCGCCGAAACAGGTTCTTGGGGATATTGAGAGAATTTTTTCCAATTTCCTTTGGGGCAAGACGGAGTTTGGGGAAAGGAAACACTGGATGTCTTGGGATCGCCTATGCCGAGATACAGAACAAAATGGTTTGGGTCTTTTCTCTTTAAATTCTTTTAAGATTGTTTTTTCTCATAAACTTTGGTGGCGTTTCAGGACCTGAAATTCACTATGGAGCTCCTTTTTGCACGAAAGGTATTGTTCTAACAGCCATCACCCATCCTTGGTCCAACTCAACTCATTTGATTCCCCTCTTTGGAAACGTATGCTCGTGGCTCGAGGCTTCACTGAGCAATACATAGGGATATTAATTCGGGATGGCACTTCTTCATTTTGGCATGATGATATCACAATGCAAGGCTGCCTAAGAGAGAAGACCGGGTTGCCTGAGGATACATCCCGGGTACATGATCAATGGACTGAGGATCAATGGACTATGGAAACTAAGCAACTTTCACTCTCTCCTCGATTTTGAAACTCATACAACCCAATGGGATTATACAATGCTCTCGGCGTTATATTTGGAATAAGGTAAACCCCCTTTTCTTGTGTCTATTTATGTGGGGACTTTTCAACAAATTCTTAGCTCTTGATGAGGTTCGAAAGAAATGGGGAGTATCTCTAGCCTCTCAATGCCAATGTGGACACAAGGAAGAAACTTTTAATCACATCTTTTTAGAATGCAATTTAGCCCAAGTTCTTTGGGAAAGTGCATTGTCCTCGGTTGGTTTACGACTACATCAAATTAGGTACACTTCTTATTTGGACTTGATTAAATTTGTATGGTGGAAGGGGAAGGGGAAGGGGCATGATATTCATACTATTGTTATAGCTAGTGTGTGTTGGCTTTTATGGCGTAGTAGATGTCGTTTTGTGTTTGATGGTGCACATTCTAATGGTAGAAGTTTACTTAGAGAAATGGAATAATTTATTTTGCCAATTTTACACAATGCGGAACTATTGTATATTTTTAAAAAGACACCCGCGGCACATTTGAGCATAAGTGTCAAATTTGTGGCGGTTCAGTGGTTTGGTAATGGGGATGGTCTGATTTTGAATATTGATGGGGCTTCCCGTGGTAATCCCGGGGTTTCCGGAGTTGGTGGAGCATTTCGGCGATCTAGTGGAGAGTTCATTGGAGCTTTTGCGTTTTTTCTAGGGCACTATCTCTCCAATTCCATCGCTGAAATTGAAGCTATGATCCATGGCATCAGATTTGTTCTTGGATTAGGCTACTCGCACTTTATTATTCAGACGGATTCAAAGTTTTTAAGTGATTCTATCAAGACGCGGAAGATTAGTGCTTGGCGCTTGGATGGCTTATTTCATCAACTTTTGAAGCTTCTTGGTCCGAATCAGGTTCGACATATTTATCGCGAGGCTAATAAAGTGGCAGATACTTTGGCAAATATTGCTTGTGACGAGCAACGAAATTCAATTTTTATGACACTTTCTCACCTTCCGCCTTCGGTTCGTGGCCTGTGTCACCTTGATTGTTGCGGGACTCCTTATTTAAGGCGTTCTACATAGTTTGTTGTGCTTTGTTATATCTTGTATTTTTCATATATCTATTGGATCGGGGACGTCCCCAAATATCCTTTGGATATAGTCGCTTTGCATTTTACTTCATTTAAGTATTTTGTATCACCTGATTCATGTGATAAATGAATCAGTTTCTTGCATTGTTTTATTTTGTAGGGAGTGGATTTGTTTCCACCTTAAAAAAAATAAAAATAAAATTGAAAGCCCTGTTTTTTTCTTAGGAAAAGTACATTTAATATTGTTAGCTTGAAATTCAAATATAAGTAATTTGAGCAAACTTTATACTGCATTGAAATATGTATTTTTGCAAAGTTTAAAGATCAAATAATGTGTTTTTTTATTCTGTCTCGAAATTGAATTAAATCAGTATGGAACATGGTTTTTTTTTTGAGGGAAAAAAAAACCATGGCTACCAAGAACCACGAGTCAAATAATGAAAAAATGCAGTGCTTTGGTCATTAAATTAGCGACCATTTCTTATTGGCTTAAACATACATCATTTTTAATTTTTAATGTGGTGGGTTGCTTTGTGACATATACCAACATTTGTGTATCCTATTAAAGAATTTTCCTTTTTAAGGAAATGAAAAATTAGTTAAAGCTATAACCTTTTCAAATATTTTTTTTGAAAAGAATTAGGGGAAGGGCTATTCGATTCCGTAACATGCGGGTCGAATTCCACACCACATTGTCAGTTATTTTGGTGGATTCAGATGCTAATATGACATGGTGTTCTTCATAACAATCAGTTACGTTATTTCGAGAAAAACAATCAATTACGCGTAATGCTTTAATATCTTACAAAGTGTTAAAAATAGAATTCATCCAACTCCAACTTAAAAGGTATCATCCGTTTCATAAGAGAGGTTTTTTTAGACTCCTCTTCAATTGGAAGTCATTTATTTATTTTTAAACCGAGATATTATTAATAGCAGAAATCTCGAAATACAAAAATCCGATCAAAGAATCCGCAATGCGGGTGTTCCCCATCGGTCTAATCTAAGCTTGCCCTTTACAGGTAAGGGAAGTTCATCAAAGCAATAGTAATACAAACAAGTTTGAGTATCACAAGCAATGTTGGCTAATAAGTCAGCCACCTTATTAGCCTCCCTATAAATGTGTGTGATAGGAATTCCTGTCGTTAGTGGTATAAGAGCCTGAAAATAGTCATCAATCGACCAATTTGATATGTGTCTGTGTGTTACCGCATTAGAAAGAATTTAAGAGTCTGTCTGCATCAAAGTGATCGTCCGCCCAATTGAATTTGCCAATCGGATTCCATAAAATAATGCTTGAATTTCAGCCTCTGTATTGGTAAATTTGTTACCCAAGAAAATCGCACAAGCAGCAATGAAGGCCCCTTGTCCTGTCCGTAATATGCAACCCACGCCTGCCAATCCAGGATTTCCTCGAGCTGCTCCATCTACACTTAAAATTTATGAATCTGGGAGCCAATTTCCTTCCTCCATTGGACAAACCGGACCCGATGAGTGTCCTTTTGAGCTGTCTGGAAAAGCGCCCTGTGAGCGCCTTGGAAAGTTTCCAACTGGGCCTCAAAGTCATTATACAATTGCCGTTTGGTCGCCTTTCTCCCATCTACAACAAAAACACCTTTTTTTGCGACGTTTTTGTACCAACAATTTTATCAAACGCTGCTTAAAACAAAAAAGAGTAAGTTAAATCAACACTTTTTGCAAACGTCGCAATGTTTGGATTGTATACGTCGCAATGTTTACAATTTCCTTTGTAATTTTGCACTAAAAGTGTATGTTCTAAAACTCGGACGACCCCTCCGGTCGACAGGACGATTGTTCTTTCGTTTGAAAGAGATACTGGGCTTCTGCATAAATCTCGGACGTGGGAGTGAAAACCTGAACGACCGCCCTCGTCTCTCAGACGGGCCCTTCACGATCTACTTCCTCCGGGATTTTGGTATGTTCGACAGATAATAGGTTCGGACGATGCATCGTAGCATGTGATAGCACATATAGAATGAATAACATCACATAACAGTTAATAATAGAGTATAAAGCAATAATTAAACAAGTACAACCTATGTCATAGTCTCTAGCCATCACATATCTCACATGTTATCTACCAAATTCATCATATGTTGATTTAAGGTTTTAGCCCTAATGTTCAACCTTTCTCTGATACCACTTATGTCGCACCTCGTGCCCGGATGATGACCTAACAGTACCTCAATAACCAATGAGGCACATAACCCTGAACAGGAAGACAATATCCATTATACCTCTACTAATAGGGAAACTACAGTCTTACATTAACTATCGAAATATAACATAAATCCAACATTAAAATAAAACGCGAGTGTTATTACAAACATGGAATCCAAGAAGTAAAGTGAAAGTTAACTATTACATCAAGTTCATTATAAATCACTCATCAATATCCTCATCCCAGGCTTCCACGTAAACATCACCAGCTATGTCGTTTTCTGCAAATAAAGAAAAGTAAAAATGTGTGCTATGAAGCCAGTAAACATCAACACCCTTGGGATGAAATGCTAAATACGACACAAAACCATTTCTCGACTTCCCAAAAAGAATATGAAAACATGCGGAGTTTAGCTTGACTTGTAAAACTTAAAATACACTAGAGTATTATCTCTTTATATTTTATATTTTTCGAGAATTTAATAAACTCAAAATAAAATTACACCATCATTTAGTAGTTGACAAACAAAAAATTAATCAAGTTACAAAGCAGAAAACCTAATTTGATTCGGAAAATCCTCAAAAGAAAAAAATATTTGTTAATCTTCAAGATTATAAGTCATACCAGATTTTTTCGGCGATTCATTACTAGAGGTTGGTTGCTGAGGCTTCAAAAGAAATAAAAATGTATTCAAGAACAATTGTAGAAATAAACAACTGTCTTAAACCTAACATTATATCATATGTAAATCCGAAACCATAATTACATCATCATATTTCAAATCAAATTTACTGATTTGATGGTAATCTTATTCCTTACATCAGCGTTGGGGTTTTTTTTTCCTGCCAGTTTGACCTGCAAAGTAATGAAAGATTAAATTTTCTCGTCGATCTTTGTAATTTTCTTATACTCCTGAATTTCGAAGCATTGCCAAACATGTGTAATATAAAATTCATTTCTATATATATTTGTCAAACAATCAATATATTTTTGAACACCTACATAAAGCATTATCTCTTTATATTTTATAGTTTCCGAGATTTTAGTAAACTCTTAATACAAATTACACCATCATTTAGTAGTTGACAAACGAAAAAATTAATCAAGTTACAAAGAAGAAAACCTAATTTGATTAGGAAAATCTTCAAAAGGAAAAAAAAATTTGTTAATCTTCAAGATTATAAGTCATACCAGATTTTTTCCGTGATTTATTCGAGGTTTGTTGCTGAGGCTTCAAAAGAAAAGAAAATGTATTCAAGAACAATTGTAGAAATCGATAACTGTTTGGAACCTAACATTATATCATATGTAAATCCGAAACCATAATTACATCAACATATTTCAAATCAAATTTTCTGATTTGATGGTAATATTATTCCTTACATCAGCGCCGGGGGTTGTTTTTCCGGCAGTTTGACCTGCAAAGAAATGAAAGAAGATTAAATTTTCTCGTCAATCTTTGTAATTTTCTTATACTGTTGAATTTTGAAGCATTGCCAAACATGTGTAATATAAAATTCATTTCTTTAAATATTTGTCAAACAATCTGTATATTTTAGAACACATACATAATGTATTATCTCTTTATATTTTGTAGTTTCCGAGATCTTAGTAAACTCTTAATACAAATTACACCATCATTTGGTAGTTGACAAACGAAATATTAATCAAGTTACAAAGAAGGAAACCTAATTTGATTTGAAAAATCTTCAAAAGAATTTTTTTTTGTTAATCTTCAAGATTATAAGTCATACCAGATTTTTTCCGTGATTCATTTTTCGAGGTTGGTTGCTGAGGCTTCAAAAGAAAAGGAAATGTATTCAAGAACAATTGTAGAAATCGACAACTGTTTGAAACCTAACATTATATCATATGTAAATCCGAAACCATAATTACATCAGCATATTTCAAATCAAATTTTCTGATTTGATGGTCATATTATTCCTTACATCAGCGCCAGGGGTTATTTTTCCAGCAGTTTGACCTGCAAAGAAATGAAAGAAGAATAAATTTTCTCGTCAATCTTTGTAATTTTCTTATACTCTTGAATTTCGAAGCATTGCCAAACATGTGTAATATAAAATTCATTTCTTTAAATATTTGTCAAACAATTAATATATTTTAGAACACATACATAATGTATTATCTCTTTATATTTTACAGTTTCCGAGATCTTAGTAAACTCTTAATACAAATTACACCATCATTTAGTAGTTGACAAACGAAAAATTAATCAAGTTACAAAGAAGAAAACCTAATTTGATTTGGAAAATCTTCAAAAGAAAAAAAAAATTTAATCTTCAAGATTATAAGTCATACCAGGGGTTGTTTTTCCGGCAGTTTGACCTGCAAAGAAATGAAAGATGATTAAATTTTCTCGTCAATCTTTGTAATTTTCTTATACTCTTAAAAAACATGAAAAATGTCGTAAAATCATGAAAGGTGTCCTTTTTAAATCATACTTTTAACCGTCAAAATTTCAATCTAACGGACGAAGTTAAGTCCCACACGTGGAGAACTTAACACCATTCCGCACTGGAGCCGGAGCGTGCAAAGTATAACAAAGTCATTTGAAGAGAGGAGTTGGTACATTATTCTTTTGATACAAGTGATAAATTATTTATAATATTTAGTTTTGCAAGATATTTTATTTTATTTTATTTTATTTTATTTTTTACCTATCAAAATAATAATGTATCAACTCATTCCTTCATTTAACTGTGCAATACTTTGCAATAGTTTAAATGTAGGAAAAGAAGTACAAAAACGAAGCGTACTTTGTTTAGAAACATTACAGAATAATTTAGGAAAATTACACTTTCTTTTTCTTTTTCTTTTTTTGATGAAATGAGAGCGTACTTTGTTTGTATTTGAAAATCAAAATCTCACGAAGTGTCGAGTTAAATTAAATTTGCTCTCAATGTTCCAAAGCGTAAGGATTACATTTGGCAATGACAGATTTGCTAAATCCGTCTTAAATTGGAGACGGATTTCCCCAATCTATTCTGGACTGACATGGCCAGACTCCCAACAAGTCCATCCAAATTCAGGACGTATTTGACAAAAATCCATCATTGCCAAAAATCTTTCTTCCCAAATTTTCCCTGTCGTGGTTGACCCATTATGTAAATTCATAGTCATTCTAAGGCTAAACCCAAGTATTTGTATTTTCTAACAATTGGAGAATACACTTTTCAGCCCATTTTCTCCCTTCTCAAAATATATGGCCTTTGAAAAAAATTTAAGAATTATTTTTCTAAAATTACAATAAACTATAAATAAAATTCTCTCATTCTTTTATTATGTTACATATTTTCCTCTTCTTTAATGAATTAAAAAATGGTCAAAGGTCCTTATATTGTGAAGCAGAGGAAAGGTATATCTGAACCACAGATTCTCAAAGCCATTAAAGCAACTTCAAAGATTACACACACATGAAATTAAAAGCAGAAGAAAAATCAAAAGCAAGAACTAACCATCCCCGTTATTCGGCGATGATCCACAACAACCCATGATAATTAACTATTCAAGAATCAAAATAAGAGCCAGAAAACAACAAAAGATTCAGTCCCAGAGAAAAAACTATGCGGTGAATGCATGAGAGAAGGAGAAAGAAGAAGAAGAAATTGTTTAGATAGAATTGAGTGAATTATGATGTGAGGAAGTGTCTATAAAGTAAAATTGGGTTTTGAAGGTTGCATTGGTTTGCTTATGGTAGTAGTATCAAATTTATAGCTATCCCATGAATTCATATGATAATTTTGGAAATGAGAGAGGAAAAAAAAAGTGTAGTGACCAGTGAGTAGTTGGATGTCAAGATCTGTTGGAATTATTAAATAAAACTTATTAGGGTAAAAAGCGCTCACGCCCCCTAAACTGTTTCGTTTTTTAATTTTTGACCCTCAACTAAAAACGGTCAAGTTTTACCCCCTAAACTATTTCGGTTTTTGGTTTTTGACCTTCCATCCATATTCTCCGTTACATCATAACGGAAGTCCAAAAAATGGGGGCATTTTTGGGCAATCTGTGTAAGATCCTAAAATTTTGTTTTTATAAAAAAAAAAACCTATTATTCTGACGAGAGGTGAGAACAGTGACAGAAGAAGCTGGAAGCCGGGTACCACTCCTCTTCTTCAACCACCAACTGTAAATTCCAACCTCTAAAAAAATCTTAGAAGGCCCTTTTTTCCTTTAAATTTAATTCTATTTATTATGAATGATATGATTTTCCTAAAATGCCCCCATTTTTTGGACTTCCGTTATTATGTAACGGAGAATATGGATGGAAGGTCAAAACCCAAAAATCGAAATAGTTTAGGGGGTAAAACTTGACCCTTTTTAGTTGAGGGTGGAATAGTTTAGGGGGCCGTCAGCGCTTTTTACCCAACTTATTATTATTTAGGAGAATATTTAGTTTTGATAATTACTAATTTTATTGTATTAGGATTGCTTTAGTAGTTTTCTAGTCATATTATATTTCCTAAATATCTTTGAGATTCTATTAGGTTTTACTTTTATATAAATAGGAGAGTTGTCTACGTATTCTGTGTGGCTTTGAATGTGGTCTGGAGTAGAATTATGGTGTGGGTAGGATTATAGATACTTGAGAATTTGGGAGTTAATCCATAGAATATTGTCTACTCCTCTCCGTAGTATTTGTGAGATTTTATATCTCTTTGTTTGTACTCCAGACACTCCACACCCAAATATTTATTCAATATATTATATGTTTCTGCTTTAATAAAAAGTTTACAGTTGGTATCTGCTTTAATATTGATTATAGATACTTGTGAATTTTAGAGTTGATGCATAGAATATTTTCTTCTCCTCTCCGTAGTATTTGTGAGATTTTATATATCTGTGTTTGTACTCCAGACACTCTCCACCCAAATATTTTTTCAATATATTATATGTTTCTACTTTAAAAATTTCTGCAATTGGTATCAGAGCTAATGTTATGTGATGGATCCCTATATGATAGATCCATACGTGATGGATCCTCGGGCTTTTTGTGTTTGTCCAGTTTTTTTCTTTGATGGCAAAAATTATTTTGATATTTGGGAAAAATATATGAAAATTTATTTTGAAAGTCTTCTAGTTTGGAATATTATAGTAAAATGTTTTTAATAACCTCATTTCCACAACCAATTGATTGATGAAGAGGAGAAGAAGAAGTGGAAAAATGTCTGTGTAAGGCACCAACTCAGTGCTATAGTAGCATTAGATGTTGCAAGACAATTTGTCTCTGTTGAATCAGCAAAGGAGATTTGGGCTCATTTACAGACTACTTATGGAGGTAAGGTTTCTTCTACAAATACTATTTGAAAAGAGAAAATTGAAAAAGATGAAAGTTTAGATTTGAACAAGTTGATGAGAAAATTATTATTGATGAGGAGAAGATTAAGAGTTTATCTCCTCGAGGTGAAGAAAAATATTTTGAAAAAATTGAAGATGATATTCAATATTTGTATTTGGATTTCTCAGAATTGATATGTAATTCTTTCGTTAAATTGGAAGAAAAATATTGATTTAGATGAGTCTGAAAATAATAATTGGATAGACTACTCTCAAGGTACTATTGATGTAGCATATTCGTTGAGTGATACAATTGATGATGAAGGGTTGATTCAAGATTCTTCACAGATTATTGATGTGATAAATAATTGTGATAATTTTAATATTGAAAATTCGTTTGAAAGGAAAGCAGAAGAGGGAAAAGATTTCGAGAAAAATATTCAAGATAAAGTTGAGTATATATATTTGGAGAATTCTAGTTCGATTCATTCAGAAAATATAGATTTATTTAAAATCTCTCTATTTGTGTCGGAAGAAAATATTTGTTTAAGTGATTGTGAAATTTTTAATTCCATATGAACATTTTGTTCAGATGAGGAAAGAGAAATAGTTTTGTTGAATGTGACGATTGCCAATAACACATAAATCAGATAAGCAGAGATAAAGAGATGACCATGGCGGGTCACCAAGTTATTGTAAATCCAAAGATATTGTATTCGTGAATACAACAAATTTGGAGCTTTTCAAAGATGAGTAGGTGAGTTCATTCAAGGATATTGTTGGAGAAAAATATATTTCGTCCAAAATAAATAGTTTTGGTTCAATTAATTTATTGATTGAATTTGAATGGATGAATATGGGTGAGTTTTTTTTATAAGGAGGAGTTAGTAATACAGTTGGTTTCGAAGTATAAGATTTTTCCATCTCCTCGCGTGAAGAAGAAGGTTACTTCTAAATTGGTGTGGCACAAATTATTCACAGCAAAAGAAGTAGCAATGGAGATTTTTGCTCGTGATGGAATTGGACCAGATTTATTGTCGATCTTGATTTAAGGGAGGCAATGTTGGAATTATTAAATCAGCCTTATTATTATTTAGGAGAATATTTAGTTTTGGTAATTACTCCCTCCATTCCCAATTAATTGTCGTTTACGAGATCTATAGGTACCCAAATTAATTGTCGTTTAATGTTCTTTTATTAGTTGTCAACAATTTATTCCAATTATACGCTCGACATTTCTTTTATTTGCAGCCTCTGCCATCCCTGTTTTTTCCTTTCTTTTCTTATGCTATAGAAGTGAGAGAGAGGGGTAATATTGGAACTTTTGGTGAAAATGACAAGTTCCTTAATTTTCTAAAATTGTCTTAAGAGTCTTATATTTAGGAATGGAGGGAGTACTAGTTTTATTGTTTTAGGGTTTCTTTAGTAGTTTCCTAGTCATATTATATTCTCTAGATATCTTTGAGACTATTAGGTTTTACTCCTATATAAATAGGAGAGTTGCCTACGTATTCTGTGTGGCTTTGAGTGTGGTCTGGAGTAGAATTGTGGTTTGGATAGGATTATAGATACTTGTGAATTTGAGAGTTGATGCATAAATATTGTCTGCTCTTCTCCGTAGTATTTGTGATATTTTATATCTCTGTGTTTGTACTCCAGACACTCCCCACCCAAATATTTATTCAATATATTATGTTTCTGCTTTAAAAAATTCTACATATTTCATTCTCGTGAGCAGAGAATAGTAAAGATTATAAGGTGAGCAAATGATTTTTTTTATCGGTGTTCGAGTATTAACTCGGACATAATTTGTTTCATATATGACTCAAATTCGTGATTTTACAATGAATAAGCTTTTAAAATTTTGAGATTTAGAGGTGTGTCCAAGTGAACTAACTTATCGAGTTGATGGAGCTTTGTTTTCCATGATGATGGTTCCCCCTTTTGTCATATACGGTTCAAGAAACCAGCTCTACGAAAATGGTGGGACTTTATTACCTATTGACAATATTTTCATCATCTAATTTGCACTAGAAATTACCTAAGTTTTTCTTAAAAATATGTGTATATATCATTAAAAAAAAATATATATATATATATATATATATATATATATATATATATATATATATATATATATATATTTGGGGGCCCCAATTTTTAGATAATTTATTTATTTTTGGTTTCTGTATTTCATGCTCTACTGGAAAATATAGGGGTCCCTCTAGCATTGAGCTGCCCTTGTGGGACTGGTCTCACAGCCTTTTCACATGAATTGGGGCATGATCTACATTGCAAATAGGCCCCACACAATTTATGTGAGGGGGCGGTGGGGTCAGTCACACAAAGACGACTTTACCTTGACATTTTTCAAAAAATAAAACACACAAAAACCCTTCTGTCACGAATAAAATTTTAAAAAAATGCATAGACATAACTCAACCTATTCTAACGTGAATTTCTGCGCAATAATTATAAGCCGTTGGACAAAACATTTGATGGTTGAAATTATTTGGCTCTCAAGAAAAATTATTTCCTTAATGTATAACACTGAATTTATTTTCGAGCATATACCGGTAGATCTTTTTCTTGGTATTGGATGCAATAGGAACTGGATAACCTAGAAGGTAGAACGGGAATAGGCCTCAGAAAACGAAAAGAAACAACATCATTATACTCCCCTCACGGGCACCCGCTCAACGGGACTTCTACTACTACTCCCCTCACAGGGCACCCGATCAACGGGCTTCTTCGCTCAACGGGACTTCTACGACCCTCACGGGAAACACGCTCAAAAAAACGTGTCTTCTACGACACCCGCTCAATGGGACTTCTACTACTCCCCTCATGGGGCACCCGCTCAACGGGCTTCTACTACTCCTCCTCTGGTGAGGTCGACCTCCTCTGGAGAGGTCTAATAATATAATTGTAATAAACTAGACCATACTTATAAATGGTCTAGTTTTCAAAATAAATAAATAAATAAATAAAATAAATGTTATGGGGTTAGGGTTCGTAAAGAGAGAAACCTGAGCATAAATTTCAGAAAGACAAAGAAAAACTGGTGCATATAAATCACGGAGTACGTATGAAACTTGAGGGATTCTCATCTAAGCTGACCATGCTGAGTATGTCGTCTCAATCAGTTTGGAATTTGTTTTAAACTTTAAAGATTTTTTTTATGTATCTCAGATCACGCGTTAATTCAAATAAAATAGGATACATATGATAATTTAAGTATATTATAACTTAAAAATTTATAAGAAATCGGGAACAAGAAACTAAAACTATTATACACAATAACATAATCCATATGACAAGTGTTCAGTGAACGCTTTAGAAAAATCTGGCTTTAAAATAAAACTGTATAACCAAAAAATTAAGATTTTTATAAATAAAACACAATATTATTCTCGTATTAACTAATGAGCTCGTAGAACCTACATTTAAAAATTTACCTAAGTTTTTCTTAAAAATATATGTATATATCATTAAAAAAAAATTTGGGGCCCCAATTTTTAGAAGTACGTAGTTGAACCCTCTAAACTTGCTGTCAGCCGCCTCTGATGATGAGGTGCTCAATGGTTTTTATTTTTTATTTTGTGAATTAAATAATTTATTTATTTTTGGTTTCTGTATTTCATGTTTGACTTGAAGAAATAGGGGTCACTTCGGCATTGAGCTGCCCTTGTGTAACTGGTTTCACAGCATTTTCACATGAATTGAGGCGTGATCTACAATGCAAATAGGCCCAAACAATTAATGTGAGTGTGCTGTGGGGCCAGTCGCACAAAGACGACTCTACCTTGAAATTTTGCAGAAAATAGAACTCAAAAAAAACCCTTTTGTCATGAATAACATTTTACAAAAAAATGCATAGACATAACTCAACCTATTCATATCTGAATTTCTCTTTATCTGATTACGTTTTCGGGCTCTTCATGTATTTTCTATCTAAATGAGTTAATAGTAAAATGCAGTGCTTTGCTCATTAAACTTGTCAACCATTTCTTATTGGCTTAAACATACATCAGTTACAATATCCAAAGTGATGGGTTGCTTTGTGACATACACCGACACTCGAGCCTACTATTATAAGCAGTTGGATAAAGCATTTGAAGGCTAAAATCATTTGGGTCTCAACAAAAATTATGAAAAAAATATTCAATCAAATGATCTCAGTCGTTAGAATTAAATTAACGACTTAAATTCAACGGCCCATAATTGTTTTGCACGGTGCTGAATTTCGCACTGGAGCCGAAGTGACTAACACTGATGTTTACCGTTGAAGAAAATACTCCTTTTAAAAAAGTGGCAAATTTTTTTTTTTTTCCTATTACAATTATTTATTGGATCTCGCAAGAGGAGGAGTACTAGAAGCCCGTTGAGCGGGTGCCCCGTGAGGGGAGTAGTAGAAGTCCCGTTGAGCGGGTGTCGTAGAAGCCCGTTCAGCGGGTGCCCCATGAGGGGGAGTATAAGACCCACACAAGGGAACCCAAAGAAATGAAAATTAAATCATTCCCCTTGTGTGAGGTGGGTATCGAACCCAAAACCAACCTCAAGGTTGTAGGCAGACCCTTGCCCCACTGGGTTAAGGAACCTTAGATAAAAAAAAAAAGGGCTAATTAGTGCCCGTTAGGCAGCTTTTTCACAATCCAAATAAATGTTGTTAAAATTGCGAGTTAACTCGTAGAATCGCACGATTCTACGGAAGCAAAACGTGTTGAATCGGGAGTAGAATCGCAATCTGGTAGAAACGGAGTAGAATCGAATCGTAAAATCTTAAAAACGTACGTTTCTACCGAGTCTACAAAATTTCTTATTCTTCATCAATTTCTTAGACTATTAGAAATCCAGCAGGTAATCGGAGTTCTTAACTCTGAGTTCGTAAATTTATGTCATTTTTTTTTGGTTTTGCATTTCCAGAATATATGTCATTTTATTGATGTATATCGTGTGTGTCTAATTTTTTATTAATTTCTAAAAAGTTTATTGTTTTCAGTATGCTATGACATTTCATACATTTACCAGTCTTGTGAAACCGAAAAATGGTTTGGTCTTCTTTCTATTTTAACAGATTTGTAAGTTATTTATTGTGAACTTTGTTTCGTTATTTTCTTTTGAAAAACATGTGAAACTTTGTTTTATGGAATTTTATCATATTGTTGGACCATATAATATGATTTATATATTACTTATTATTATTTACATATAAAATATATATTTTAGTACGAATTTACTATTTATTTTACGAATCCTGAGTTTACGATTCTACACCTCTCTTCTGAGTCTACGTAGAATCTCGTTTTTAACCACCTTGATCCAAACAGACATTTTGAATCCTAAACATTGTTTCAGTAGCCATTTAAAAATAAAATTAATAATGACAATTAGTTTTCCAATCGTGATTACGATTTGAATTTTTTTTAACTTTAGCTTTTGGTAAAATGTAAGTTTTAATCGTGATTTGATATTTTCAAACTTTCAATATTAGACATCGCAAAACTAACCCTTAAGATATAATTCTTTGAAGCATTCTCCAATTGGCAAAACTAACCCTTAAGATATAATTCTTTGAAGCATTCTCCAACTTGACACTTATCAAGAAAGTTTTCAATTTGTTTTCGAAAAATAAAAACACATCTATTATATTGTCTACTCAAACTTCTAATATAATGTATCCTGTTGCTTCTCAAAACAAGCCCTTACACGTCATTGAAATTGCATTCAAATATGGATGGCATCTCAATCATCTTAGGTCTGTAAAAATTTAAAATAAGTCCTATTTAATAGAAAAATAGACTTTAGTGTAAATTTAAAAAAAAAAAGTCATTACATAAAAAGTAACTATTGAAATCAAAATCCTCAAATAAAAAAATGATTACATAATTTTTTAGTGGATATATATATATATATATATATATATATATATATATATATATATATATATATATATATATATATATATATATATATATATATTAAAATCTTGCCTAATGCAAAAAAAATAAATCGATAATATATTGCAAGTTGGTAGAAATTCCTGCTAGATATGTCAAAATACCATTCATATCCCAATGGATTAGTTAGACCAAGTATCTGAATATCGATACAAAAATAAATTTTTCCATAACGTTGAAGGCTATATGCAGTAAACCATCTCACACATTGCCATAGCCGGCCCTGTAAATATATGGATAATTCTGATATGGACCAGGGTAGGGGCTCCAGTTTCAGCTTACTGAATTAGCCACGCCGCCTCTCTTTCTCGATTCATGCTTAAAATACAAAAAAAGATTGTTGTGATATGGACACAGCTTAAAAGTAAAAAAAATTGTACAAATTTGTCACATCACTATAAAATGAGGAGAGAGACAATTTTTTTACTTTTAACTCGTGTCCATATCGTAACAATCTTTTTTTGTATTTTAATCATGAATCGAGAAAAAAAATTGGGAGGGAGGGGCGACGTGGCCAATTCAGGGCCAAGATTCTTCGTAACATTCTCGAGTTTAACAGACATCATGAAAGCCCTGTTTAGGAAAAGTACATTTAATATTGTTAGCTTGAAATTCAAATATAAGTAAGTTGAGCAAACCTTATACTGCATTGAAATATGTATTTTTGCAAAGTTTAAAGATCAAACAATGTGTATAGGGATGGCAATTTAGCCCCGAACCCGTTGCCCCGCTCCGCCCCGAACCCGTTCATGTTTGGGGCGGGGCACGGGGCGGATTTGGATATGGTGGTTGCCCCGCCCCGCCCCGCCCCGTTCTGATCCGTAATATAATTATTTTTATAGGATTTTATGTGCTAATATTTTAATTACCATTTCAGTCCTAGGTATATATAATATCTTATCCTACCTAACCCTAAAAAGTAAAATCATTTCCCTCTTTTCTCTCCCAGGTCCCCCCTCCCCAGACGCTCTTCTCCTCTCCTCTCTTCTCCGGCTCTCCTTCTTTCTTCCTCTCCGCGAATTGCCGGCTTGCCTTTTTTTTTTTTTCTTCTTTTCTTCTCCTTCTTCTTTCTTCTCCGCCTCTACCTCTCTGCTCTCTCGGCCTCTGTCTTCAAGATTCAAGATTCAAGATTTAATATTTCAAAATTTTTCTCACTCTCTTCTTCTCCTCTCTTCAAGATTCAAGATTTAATAGTAGTTTTAGTACTCCTTTGCTGTTTTCTTAACCAAATGGAAGACAAAGATCCGCATTTTGTTTATTATTAGTACTACTTTGCTGTTTTTTTTAACCAAATGGAAGAAAAAGATTTGTTTTTTTTTTAATCTTGGTAAAATAAGAAGAAAGATAGAAGCTGCAATAAAAAAAAAAGTCTGGAATTAAACTTCTTTTGTTGTTTCTTCTAAAAATGATAATGAAAATGCATAGAAACTGTTTATTGGAGGAAATTACTTAAAAAAAAAAAAAAAAAAAAATCACGGGGCGGGGCGGGGCGGATCAACGTGCACGGGGCGGGGCGTGGGGCGGGGAGTGTTGCCCCGTTGCGGGTCACGGGGCAGGGCGGGGCGGCAGATCACTAGCGCGGGGCGGGTTTTGGTATTGAGATACCCGCCCCGACCGGCCCCATTGCCATCCCTAAATGTGTAGTTTTATTCTGTCTCGAAATTGATTTAAATCAGGATGGAATGGCTACCAAGAACCACGAGTCAAATAATGAAAAGATGCAGTGCTTTGCTCATTAAATTAGCGACCAATTCTTATTGGCTTAAACATACATCATTTTTTATTTTTAATGTGGCGGGTTGCTTTGAGACATATACCAACATTTCTTTATCCTATTAAATAATTTTCTTTTTTATGGAATTGGAAAATTAGTTAAAGATATAACCTTTTTAAATTTATATTTTGAAAAGAATTAGGGGAAAGGCTATTCGATTTCGTAACATGTGGGTCGAATTTCACACAATATTGTTAGTTATTCTGGTGAATTCAAATGCTAATATAACATGGTGTTCTTCATAACAATCAGTTACGTAATTTCGAGAAAAACAATCAATTACGCGTACTGCTTTAGACATCTTACAAAGTGTTAAAAATAGAATTCATCCAACTCCAACTTAAAAGGTATGATCGATTTCATAGCAGAGGTTTTTTTAGACTCCTCTTCCTAAATGGAAGTCATTTGCTAACTTTTGAGAATGCTTTTATAAAATTACTCTTATTTATATTATGAAATTGATAGAAAGAGATAATTATTCCACATCGTGTACAATAATTATAAGCCGTTGGATAAAATATTTGACGGCTGAAATAATTTGAGTCTCAATAAAAATTATTTCCTTATTGTAAAACACTGAATTTATTTTCGAGCATATACCGGAAGATATTTTTCTTGGCATTGGATGCAATAGGAACTGGATAACCTAGAAGGTAGAACAAGAATAGGCTTCAGAAAATGAAAATAAACAACATCATTGAACCAATGTTATAGGGTTAGGGTTTGTAAAGAGAGAAACCTGAGAAAAGGGACGAGAGAAAAATACGTGACGTCATGCCTTTTTGGTTGTGACCAATTTATTCTCTTTCTGGTTGATTTTGTTCATGGAATGCAAGGATCTTTCGATTTTCGTGATCTCTGAGCTACAAGGAACATTTCCATCCATTTCATTTGCCTTGTAGTCTGCTTTCTCGAATTCTGTACAGGGTACTGGCAAAACGAGGGTTTTGGACTCTGTTCCGGGTACTGGCAGAACGAGGGTTTCGGACTCAACAATCTGTTCCTGTTAGATTTTTTCCGGCTGGATCATGATCTTTATCATCAGAGTCGAATTCTTCCTCTCCGCAAGCAACTCTGGTAATTGATTTCCATTTCTTGCTATATTCTTTCTTTACTGTTCACCCATGTTTAAGCGGCTCCATGGCTGCCGGCCAGCCGACTGTACCTCCTGCAGTGGCAGAACCGCCCCCCTGGACTCACAAAAGTTTTGCGGATTTACTCACTAAACCCATCACTCGGATTGAATCTCTCCCCATCACGCCCTTGGATCAATATAAAGGGGAGCCGAATCTGATCATCCCCGCCGATGAACATGATATTTTGACCAACCCATGGCAATTCGTCATTGTCGGTAAATTCCAAAAACACGCTCCGAATATGGAAGCCTTAAGAAAGTCCTTTCATAAGGTTGGATTTAAAGGGAGTTTTTGGATTGGACGTATGGATCCTCGTCATGTTTTAATTCGATTTGATTTGGAAGAAGATTATTGCCGCCTTTGGCGACAAGGAGTTTGGACCTTTTGTGGTTTGCTTATAAGAATCTTTAAGTGGACATATGATTTCAATGTGCACGAAGAACCATCAATAGTGCCTGTTTGGATTGGACTTGAAGGTTTACCGATCCATTTATACAATAAATTCAAATTGTTCTCGCTAGCAAGCCCGGTTGGGCGACCTTTGGCTTTGGATGGACCTACTGTCGCTGCCACACGCCCAAGCATCGCCAAGGTTTGTGTTGAAGTGGATCTATTATCGGAATTGCCCGAACGTGTTAGAATCACCCATGCCAAAACCGGGAAAGGGTATTGGCAATCAATTACATATGACAATTTGCCAGATTATTGTTTGGGTTGTATGAAAATTAGTCACGATCTCAGCCATTGTGGTGTTAGAAAGCAACCACCACCACCGGATAATAAGGATAATAAGGAATCAGCACCACCAAAGCAAACCACTTTGAAGGAGCCGCCGCAAACAAAAATATTGACCTCGGGCAAAGTGGTGTCGCACCCCGCAAGGCAGACCTGGAAAGAAACGGGTAAAACACGCACGGATGCCGCTGCTACTGTGGATAAGCCATCCGGGTCTCAAGCCTCTCCTATTGATCTCAGTAGTTACCGAACGGTGGTCAATTCAATTACCAAGGCTCCATCCCAGCTTGAATCACAAATTCATATGAAAGCTGTGCCATCCCCTCCCCTTGAATCTGTGATTACGCCCCAAAAAATACTGCCTGGAAGCATTGATGATATAAGCGTTGGTCGCATTGATCCACAACCACCGGAGGCTAATAGTAAATCTGCTAGACATATTCCGAATCATCATTTGATGATTGAGATGCAAGGAATTGGTGTTGATATAGTGTCAGAACTTGTCACAACTGCAATTCTGCCAGAAACACAAACTGCTGAACCGGTTTCAGATGCGGGTCTGCCAGAAACACAGACTGCTGACCCGGGTTCATCTGCGGGTCTGCCAGAAACAACACAGGTTTCTGATCCGCCTCAAACTGCAGAGCCGTATTCAGCACACTCGGCTCGGAGTGTTCAGAAACAGGGGGCAGTGGACTCCCGAATGGGTTTGACTGAAGTCCTGGTTCAACCGGTTGATCAAGACCCGTCCGTGACGGACGACCAAGACAAGGTTGCTAAAGATTTTTCTGCAATGGTCCCTGCACACTCCATTCCCATTGACACTGTTATGATACAACTTCCACCGTTGACTATCCAAAATGAGGTACCAGTCACTATCACCAATGACTCTTTATGCCGTTCCCCTCGCTTAGCCAACAAGGGGACAGTGTCTGCTAATAATTAGGTTCGCCTACTTGTGCTTATTTTTGCTTTGTTTTTTAATGAATTGTGTAATTTGGAATATAAGGGGGATAGCAAATGATAGCACTATTTTTGGTATTAGGCAACTTAAAAGAGAACACCGTTTGAATTTAATTGCCTTGTTAGAACATATGGTAGGATTGGAGGACCTATCCACTTACACTCGGCGCCTTGGTTTTGACTCCAGCTATGGTAATTGCACTAGTAAAATATGGATCTTGTGGGATGATTCTATTGATATGTTAATTTTGGGAGATATGGAGCAGTTGCTACATTGCCAAATTAACATATTCGCTGGATCCCCTATTTTATGCTCTTTTGTGTATGCTAGTTGTTCTCATGTGCAGAGAATGGTGCTTTGGAATATTTGCGGGTTTTTCACTCTCAATATGACCACCCTTGGTTAATTGGTGGTGACTTTAATGTTGTTTTGCGTGCTTCTAAAAGCTAGAGCTCACCACCACCCTCTTTACCTATGACTGAATTTGGGGAAATGACTCATGATTGTGAATTTCTGGAGGTTCCGACTTCGGGAAGTCCGTATACTTGGTGTTGGGCCGGGGTGCGCCGGCCCCTTTTGAGGCGATTGGACCGGGTGTTAGTTAACTCTCAATGGAATACTTTATTTCAGCACACTCAAGTCTCCCATTTGACGCGAACGGTATCTGATCATTGTCCTATTATTTTAGATATTCGTATTACTATTGATCCGGGTGGATATGCTTTTCGTTTTCAGGATATGTGGGTTAAACATGATGGCTTTATGGATGTTGTACGTGTTAGAGGAATAACCGGGTCAAAACAGTTTGTGCAGCGGAAATAAAGTGACCCGCCTCTAATAGGATCTATCACGAGTAAAAACCTAAGACTATGGGATAGTATTATACCTTTAGAAGTGCTAGGATAGCTGAAACGGTTTCAGCTGCAGTTTGTTGTCACGAACGGAACGCCACCAGCGCAGGCTCCGTCTCTCCCAATATCCACTCGATCTTCCGGGGATGGCCTTCTACCGCTTGGTGCTAGCCAACGCCTCGTAGAAGTCTTGAAGACACTCTTCAAGATGGAGTATGTATGTATGACCTTTTAGAAGAACAAGAAACAGTTTTCTTACTTCTTTTCTATTAGCCAAAGCTAGAAAACAAGTATATGAAAAGCTGTCTTTTCTTTTCTTACTAAATGTTCTCTCTTTTTCTCTCTTCTCTAAGCTTCAAAAGCTGGAAAAAACTAACTTAGAATGCTAGGAAAAATCAACATTCTTCCTAGTCATTCAAGGGAGAGTGGGGAGAGAGAAAGTGGGAAGTGGGAGATCATGGAGGAAACCACTCCTCCACTTTCTCTACCATTTCAACCTCCTATCTAAGAGATAAAGGGCTGGAAAATATATCCAATTGTCCAGCCATAAGGTCGGTCCAAATGGGTTGGTCGGCCCAATCATATTGGTCGGGCCAACCCGATTAAGGGCCCAATCCAATCCTGGCCGAATTGGCGCACCTTAGATTAAATGTACTCCAACAAGCCCAATCCAGTTGATTTATGAGTGCGACCCAGGAGGTATCTATGATGTTGGCCGTGACATCGTATGTCACAGGTAATGAGAGGTATCTAGCAACGCATCATTACCCCCAATTCATAAATATCTGTTGACTATCATAATCACACCATTTGACATTTGTATTTAAATCCTTTTGTCCTTGATATCTAGATTGAACACAAGTCATGGAAAAAGTCACACTTGTATTGTCCAATCTTTTAGTTTCTTGATTCGCGAGTAGAGTAATCAAATGACATCAATATCATATACTGATTCATTTGTTCATGGCCATGAATTAGTCAGACTCCATCAAGGGGCCCAAGATATCGCTCCTGCTATATAGGAGGGACAAATCCTTTCTGCATCCCACTCATCCTGAACAAGATTCGTGATATACCCAATAAATGCCTTTATTGCTCACCTTGTTACGGATAGCGTTTAACATTATCAAAGCATAACACTAGCCATGCAAGAACTCTTGTGAGACCTCAAGTCGAAGGATCTCATATACAACCCAGTCAAAAAAAATTGAGAAACACCGTTGACTATTATATAACAACCCATGGTGTGTTTCTCATGTCGGGTCTGTCCAGTATAATGATTCTCTAATCATATATACCCATGTGACGATCCGATATCTTATATCAATCACTACACATACTAGTCTTACGCATTATTATTGTCCTCAGAATAGTATCTCATAACAATTATGAATAATATTCTAAGGACATATTATTTATTTATGTTGTTAAGAACGCAGAAACATAATGAATAATACTGGAATTAATGTCTTTTTTATTCATCAAAATGAAAATTACATACATAAATACGGTACAATTACAATAATCTGCCACTTACACTAAAGACCCAAATTACAATAAATGGTCTTTAGGGCATACTAATGATTGTCTCTAAAGATCAGCCCTCCAGATATCGGATACCCATGGAGCTAGTGTGACGATCATGCTGCTGCTGCGACAGTGGCTTCGTCAGTGGATCGGCGACATTGTCTGCCGAATCTACTCTACATATATGCACATCACCTCTTTCTATAATCTCGCGGATTAGATGAAAACGCCGTAGTACATGTTTGGACCTCTGGTGAGATCTAGGTTCCCTAGATTGGGAAATAGCCCCATTGTTGTCACAATAGAGGTCTATCGGGTTCGCAATACTAGGAACCACATCGAGGTCGGAAATAAATTTCCCGATCCAACCGCCTCCTTAGCCGCTTCACAAGTCGCTATGTACTCGGCCTCTGTCGTAGAATCTGCGATGTTCGATTGCTTTGAACTCGCGCTCAGCTCATAGCACCTCCATTCAAGTTAAACACATATCCCGATTGCGATCGGAAATCATCTCTGTCGGTTTGGAAACTAGCATCGGTGTAACCACTTACAACGAGCTCATCCGCCTCTCCATAAATCAAGAATGTATCCTTAGTCCTTCGCAAGTACTTGAGGATATTCTTGATCGAGATCCAGTGACGTTCACCGTAATTAGACTTGTATCCGCTCGTAAGGCTTAAGGCAAACGAGACATCCCAGGGCGAGTACATACCATGGCGTACATGATGGATCCTTTGGCGTAAGCATAAGTCGATCTCTTTCATGCGTTCTAATTCGGCAGACGTTTTAGAACACTCGTTTGTTCGACGAGCAATGACTATGTGCCATAGGACAAAGGCCCTTCTTAGACTCTTGCATGCTAAACCGCTTTAGCACATTGTCTATATATGTACTCGACTTAGGCCAATGAGTCTCCTGGATCTATCTCTATAGATCTTGACTCCCGAATATAGCTGGCATCGCCTAAATCTTTCATAGAGAAACACGTACTCAACCAAGCCTTGATGCAGACTTTTAAGGTTGGTATGTCGCTTTCCAATGAGTAGTATGTCATCTATATACAAAACCAGGGAATACTATTGAGCTCCCACTAACCTTCTTGTAAACACAAGGCTCATCCTCATTTCTAATGAAGCCAAACTCACTAGACGGCATCATTAAAACGGATGTTCCAGCTTCGAGAAGCTTGCTTGAGTCCATAAATGGATCTCTCAAGCTTACATACTTTTCCCAAAGCATTCTCTCGGAGTGACAAAACCTTCAGTCGTGTCATATACACATCCTCTTCAAGTTTTCCATTAAGGAAAGCGGTTTTGACATCCATTTGCCGATTTCATAGTCATAGTAAGTCGCAATAGCAAGCAAAATCCGACTGGACTTGAACATAACTACTAGGGGAAAATGTCTCGTCATAGTCAATACCATGAACTTGTTTGAAACCTTTCGCGACAATCGCCCCTTGTATGTTTGTACATTCCCTTCCATGTCGGTTTTAATCTTAAAAACCCATTTGCACCCTATAGGAGTTACCCTTCGAGTGGATCAACCAATATCCAGACTTGGTTTGTGTACATGGAGTCCATTTCGGATCTCATGGCCTCAAGCCATTTCTCGAATCTGGGCTATTAATTGCTCGTTTGTAGGTTGAAGGTTCATCGTGATCCACAAACATAACATCACCATGTTACTGTTATGAAAAATCCAAATTTTTTCCGGGAGGTGGATGACGAACTCTACTGGACTCTACGCAATTCTTGTGTTTCTTGAATCGGGTCTTTGGGCTGCACTAATTGTTTGTGGCACTCGCTCGCACACCAACTTGTGGAGTCTGCTTTCAATTTCCATCTCATTATTAGTGCTAGTTTGAGAGTCTGGAACTTCAGTAAGTTCTACGCTACTCTCACTCGTGTTTCCATCTCTAATAAGGTTCTGTTTCTCCTTTCAGATACACCATTCCATTGTGGAGTAGCTGGAGGAGAAAGTTGTGAAACGATTCCACAATCTTTTCGATAGTCATAGAATTCTTGACTCAAGTATTCTCCTCCTCGATCAGATCGAAGAACTTTAATACTCTTGCCAAGTTGGTTTTCTACTTCTAGTTTAAACTCTTTAAACTTAGCAAATGCTTCGGATTTGTGTTTCATCAAAAACACATATCCATACCTACTGAAGTCATCAGTAAAGGTAATGAAGTAGAGGTAACCACCCCTTGCATGTATAATAAAAGGGCCACACACATCACTATGTATTAGTCCTAATAAAGCAATAGCTCTCTCACCTAGCTTAGTGAAAGGTGATGCTGTCATCTTACCCAACAAACAAGATTCGCATCGATCATAAGACATGAAGTCAAACGATTCCAATAGCCCATCTTTTTGGAGTTTGGATATGCGGTCTTCGTTTATATGGCCTAAGCGACAATGCCAGAGGTATGTCGGATTAGAATCATTAGTCTTAATCCTTTTGGTATTTATATTTAAAATTGGCATATCAAGGTCTAAAACATATAGACCATTAATCAAAGAGGCGCTTGCATAAAACATATTATCCAGAAATAACGACAATCGTTGGTTTTTGATCGAAATCTCAAAACCTTTCTTGTCCAAACAAGAAACTGAAATAATATTCTTAATTAAACTAGGTACATAGAAACAGTTTTTTAAACCCAAAACAAGCCCTGAAGGCAAAGTAAAAGTACAAGTCCCTACGACTAGAGATCGCAACACGTGCTCCGTTGCCAACTCGTTGTTCCACTTCACCCTTTGCCAACTCTCTACTCCTTTGCAGTCCCTGCACATTAGTACAAATGTGAGAACCACATCCGGTATCAAATACCCAAGAAGTAGTTGTATTTAAATTGATATCAATCATATTAATATCTACAACATAAATACCTGAGCCCTAAGCAACATTTGCTTTCTCCTTTTCCAACCTTTTCCCTGCAAGATAGCTTTTTGCAGTTCCTTTTCCAGTGACCCTTCTCACCACAATGATGACAGATAGAGTCCTTGGCTACACCACCCTTAGGTTTCAGTGCATTGTTGAAAGTGGTTTGCTTGCCCCTTGGGCTTACCTTTCGGTTTGCCTTTGGGTTTCACAAAACCTTTGCCTTTGCCCTTTTGCACCATCAGTATGGTGTTGGGCTTGACTTGCCTATTTCCTTCTCGGCAGTCCTCAGCATATTCAACAACTCAGGCAATGGCTTGTCAATTTCATTCATGTGATAATTCGAATGAACTGATCTGTATGATTCGAGCAACGATTGCAAGATCAAATCGGTCGACGACTCTTGTCCCAAAGGAAATCCCGCTTTTTCAAGGTTACGAACATAACCTATCATCTTAAGAACGTCGGTTCCCTACCGGCATTCCTTCAGTACATTTTACACTCGAAAAAAAGATTTCAATACATCGAATCTCTCCTGGCGTGCTTGCCCCTGATATAGTTGCTTCAGATGAGCCAGCATCTCATAAGCCTCCATGTCCTCATGTTGCTTCTGAAGCTCAGAGTTCATGGTGACAAGAATGAGGCTAGACACATCTAAAGCATCACTACAATGCTTCTGATAAGCATTTCTTTCAGAGGTCGAAGCGTGAGCCTATGGTGTAGCAGGAATAGGATGTTCTAGAACATATAGCTTTCTTTCATGCTTGAGAACGATTCTCAAGTTCCTGAACCAGTCGAGGAAGTTAACTCCCTCTAATTTTTCCTTCTCAAGGACAGAACGCAGTGATAGTGTTTGGTTTGAATTTGCCATTTTTCTACAACAAAATACGTATGCAAAGTAAGTACCGATTAAAATCATTATTAGGTCTTTATCTTTTTAATGATTTCTCCCACTATTTTCTTCGAGTGAATAACCCTCATTATCAACTCGGAAAGTTCGTTAACTTTCTAGCGGGCCAAGATCCATATTTCATCTCGTTCTGAGTCAGCTTTGGCTGATCGCCCAAAACTTAGTTATTTAGGTAGGCAACATTTGCCATTTACATCAAATTATGTAATTCTTGGTTAGTTGAGTGAATAACATTTATTCAAGCGTATCATTATACACTTTTCTCAACTCTTTTGCCTCTAGATCCTCAATCCATTTATTGAGATAATCCGAGTTAACTAGGACCCCTAAGTTTTAGCTAGCGGATATCACAAATTATCCTTCGCGCCTCACCCGGGATAGACACGTATGTACAACTTTGGCATGTCCCATACTAATGTCGATCTAGGCCTTGACGAGGGCTAAACTTAGGAAGGCTCTAATTAATATTTAATTGAGGGGTTTTGTTTTTAACAATCTCACCAGAAAAGCATAAATAAAACAGTTTATGCTTATGTACATATGCATCCAATACATAAAAGTAAAATGCAATAGTAATCGCCATATCCTATTCGGTTTTTCCAAGCCAATGGAAAAACCGTGAAGTCAATCTAAGGGTGTGAAAAGAAAAATATTCTATTCTACACCGTCTTGACCTTCAGGTGGTTGCCTCCAAATCATCATCACAGCTGTACCTTCTCCTAATCTAGAATTACATAATTCTAAGGAAACCTCGAGTTACATTCGAGGGGATTTGATGAAAAGAAAATTACAACTTTTGATATAAAAAGATAGGCACGATACGCAGATCGTATTATAAAATTAAACCAACAGGGTAAAGGCGATTACTATGCATCATGCTCAACTAACATAACAATTTATGAAAAAATGAGCAACCAGCTAACATAACATTTCATATTTTGTTCAGTTCGGTTGACCGGCCATCCCGCTCGGTCGACCGTGTAATTAATCGGCTGAACCGACATATCTCACAATCGACCGAACAAAGTACTGAGAGTACTCGGTTGACCGACCCGGACATTTGGTCGACTAGATCAGATCATCTGCGATTGACCGAACAGATATTGCGGTCGACCGAACAAAGTACTGAGAGTACTCGGTTGACCAAAACAGGCACTGCGGTCGACCGAATACCAATCCGAACAGAGATACTGAGAGTAAAACTGGACTCTCATACATACAAAATGATGCCAAAAACATGTCATTCATGATATGCAACATTTCTAGCAATCCTAAGGCATGCAAAATATAGATTCATAACCCATATTAAATACTATAGCACATTAAGTCTATAGGGTACTCGTGAGTGCTCTGATACCACTGTTAGAGGAATAACCGGGTCAAAACAGTTTGTGCAACGGAAATAAAGTGACCCGCCTCTAATAGGATCTATCACGAGTAAAAACCTAAGACTATGGGATAGTATTATACCTTTAGAAGTGCTAGGATAGCTGAAACGGTTTCACTTTGCAGGGTTTGTTGTCACGAACGGAACGCCACCGGCTGCAGCTCCGTCTCTCCCAATATCCACTCGATCTTCGGGGATGGCCTTCTACCGCTTGGTGCTAGCCAACGCCTCGTAGAAGTCTTGAAGACACTCTTCAAGATGGAGTATGTATGTATGACCTTTTAGAAGAACAAAAGCAGTTTTTCTTACTTCTTTTCTATTAGCCAAAGCTAGAAAACAAGTATATGAAAAGCTGTCTTTTCTTTTCTTACTAAATGTTCTCTCTTTTCTCTCTTCTCTAAGCTTCAAAAGCTGGAAAAAACTAACTTAGAATGCTAGGAAAAATCAACATTCTTCCTAGTCATTCAAGGGAGAGTGGGGAGAGAGAAAGTGGGAAGTGGGAGATCATGGAGGAAACCACTCCTCCACTTTCTCTACCATTTCAACCTCCTATCTAAGAGATAAAGGGCTGGAAAATATATCCAATTGTCCAGCCATAAGGTCGGTCCAAATGGGTTGGTCGGCCCAATTATATTGGTCGGGCCAACCCGATTAAGGGCCCAATCCAATCCTGGCCGAATTGGCGCACCTTAGATTAAATGTACTCCAACAAGCCCAATCCAGTTGATTTATGAGTGCGACCCAGGAGGTATCTATGATGTTGGCCGTGACATCGTATGTCACAGGTAATGAGAGGTATCTAGCAACGCATCATTACCCCCAATTCATAAATATCTGTTGACTATCATAATCAACCTCCTATCTAAGAGATAAAGGGCTGGAAAATATATCCAATTGTCCAGCCATAAGGTCGGTCCAAATGGGTTGGTCGGCCCAACCCGATTAAGGGCCCAATCAAATCCTGGCCGAATTGGCGCACCTTAGATTAAATGTACTCCAACAGTACGCTCATCATGGTCGGTAAATGTAACAAATTCAGGCATGTATGTTCTACAAACGAAGTTGAAACGCCTAAAAACTGCTCTTGGGGAATGGAATAGGCACACTTTTGGGAATATTCAGTCGAACATCAAGAAATCAGCCGCGGAGGTGGAAAGATTGGAAACATTACATGATGCGGATCCAACTACTTTACTGCAAGAGGAGCTTAAAAATGCACAATTTAACCATGTTCGTGATCTGGAGATGGAGGAAATATTTTGGAGACAAAAATCCCGTCAAAATTGGCTGAAGAATGGCAATGCTAACACCAAATATTTCCACTCTTTTTGCAGGAACCGTCAAAGAAAACTTCATATCACTAAAATTCAGGCACTTGATGGCACCTTGCTTACAAGCCCTACGACAATCGGCTCGGCTGGCGCCGATTACTACACCAAACTTTTTGCATTTGATCCTGGACCCCGACATGATGCTCAGTTGCTCGAGTTAATACCCCATTTGATAACTGATGACAATAATGCTTTCCTTGATTTATTGCCCTCAGGTACTGAAGTTAAAGAGGCTGTCTTTGGATTGAGCCCTTCCAGTGCTGCAGGACTAGATGGATTCACCGGGAGGTTTTTCCAAGCATGCTGGGATATCATTAGAGATGATGTTATACAGGCTGTGAGAGATTTTGGGGCTGGACTTCCTCTTCCCCGAGCAATGACTAGCTCTTTTTTGGTGCTGATTCCGAAATTTGAAAATCCGGGTACTTTTAGTGACTTTCGCCCGATTTCTTTGTGTACTTTTGCTAGTAAAATAATCTCAAAAGTTTTGGCTAATCGACTGTCAACCATTTTACCTTCTATCATTACTTGTAATCAATCTGGTTTTGTTAAAGGTAGAGTCAGTCACAGATAATGTCCTTTTGACAATGGAAATGGTGAATTCTTTAAATAAAAGAGTCCGGAGCGGGAATATGATTGTTAAATTGGACATGATGAAAGCTTTTGACAGGGTCGCTCATACTTTCCTACTGTCGGTGTTACGGAAATTTGGTTTTAGTGACCACTTTCAGCATCTCATTAACAACCTCATAAATAATAATTGGTTTTCGGTCCTTATTAATGGGACACCACATGGGTTTTTCAAGTCGGGTCGGGGGGTGAAACAGGGTGACCCGCTGTCGCCCATTTTGTTTATTATTGCAGCTGATGTCTTTTCTAGGGGTTTGGATCATTTGATTTCTTCTGGATATGTTGGACCATTTGTGGTCCCTCGCTCTACTACTCTGGTTTCGCATCTAGCATATGCAGACGATGTGATAATTTTCTTAAATGGGGGCAAGCGTAATCTTCAAGCACTTATGGAATTCATTCGAAGGTATGAAGCTTCTTCGGGTCAGCGGATCAATGATAGAAAAATGCTCGTTCTATGTTTCTAATAAAACCCATCAAAGGCAGATTGATAGGGTGACGGGTTTCACTCAGGATACATTCCCTTTTACCTATTTAGGTTGTCCACTCTTCCCCGGTCGCTCTAAAGTGCTCTACTTTAATGATATTGTTGATAAAATAGCGGCAAGGGTTGCGGGGTGGCAAAGGAAGCTGCTTGATATGGGGAGCCGGCTGATTTTGATTAGATATGTGTTGAATTCTATGATTATACATATTCTAGCGGCTTCCCGACTCCCCAAGCGTGTGTTGATAGAGATTCAACGGATTTTTTCTAACTTTTTATGGGGTCAATCTCAGTTTGGAGATAGACATCATTGGATGTCTTGGATAAAATTATGTCGTGATGCCACTCAAAATGGTTTGGGGCTTTTCACTTTGGAATCTATTCAGGAGGCTTTCTCTCATAAACTTTGGTGGAGATTTCGAACCACAAATTCCCTTTGGCGTCTTTTTCTATTTCAGAAATACTGCTCAAGTTTGCCCCATCCATCTTTGGCACAACTGACTGCCTTTGACTCTCCGATTTGGCGCCGAATGTTGCTGATCCGAGACAAGGCTGAGTCTAATATTGGTTTGCTGATTCGAGATGGACGTTCTAGTTTCTGGCATGAAAATTTTACTTCTAATGGCACTTTGAGCAGCTTGCTTGGCGTGCGTGGTGATGCTTCGCCGATTTTGGATCATCTACATACTGATGGGTGGTGTACAGAGACAAGAAGACTTTTCCATTTCCCCATCCTACAGCTACTGCCCCCAGTGATCCTTTGTCCTGGTCAGGATGTTCCAGTCTGGCGGTTGGAAACTAATGGCCGGTTCACGGTGAAGTCAGTTTTGAAGCAAATTTCCCCCAGCGGTATTTCACAGGCCTCTCGACGGTTTGTCTGGGATTCGAACTTGCCTTTAACTTTGCAGCTCTTTATGTGGCATTTAGTGAATCGTTATATTGCGTTGGATGAAGTTCGAAGAAAATGGGGTGTTTTATTGGCTTCGCAGTGTCATTGTAGTCGAGGCGAGGACACTTTTACGCATATTTTTTTGGAATGTCCTTTAGCCAAACTGCTTTGGTCACGGGCTTTCTCCACTATTGGTTTGCGATGGCCTGATGGCGGGTATGATTCTTATCTTGACGTTCTTAAGTTTGTTTGGTGGAAAGGGCGGGGTAAGTGGCACAATATTCATATCGTTATCCTTGCGAGTGTATGTTGGATTTTATGGAGAGCTCGTTGCCGTTTTGTTTTTTATGGTGGCCGTTCCAATGGCAGAATTCTTCTTCGTGAGTATGAATTTTTCTCCAACTCTATCCTCCTGAATGAGGGCTTGTTAGACTTATTCAGGCAGCCGGCGGCGGCATCTTTGGTTTCTAGGGGAGCGGTGTTGGCAGTGACTTGGCTTGGTACTTTAAATACTATTATTTTAAATGTTGATGGCACCTCGAGGGGTAATCCGGGTTTGGCAGGTGCAGGTGAGATTTTGCGTATGGGAAATGGGTCTTTCCTAGCGGCTTTTGAAAATTATTTGGGGCCCTCTTTGACAAACTCCACCGCTGAGATCGAGGCGATGATTATTGGGATTACTTTGGCTCGTGACTTGGGTTATCTTGATGTGTTGGTACAAACGGACTCCAGATTTTTGTGTGATTTTATTCAGGTGCTTAGAATTTCTTCATGGAGACTTGATGTGCTTTTTCAACAGTTATTACGATTACTTGGGACAAGTTCGGTTCAACATATTTATAGAGAGGCTAATAAAGTGGCTGATAGTTTAGCCAATCTGGCATGCGATACGCAACATAATTCAGTGTTTCATAACTTTCAGCAGCTCCCACACTTGATTCAAGGACTTTGTCGCTTGGACAAAGCGGGAACACCTTATCTTAGGTTTATTACTTTGTAGTTTGCCTTTTAGTTTTGGTTTTTCCAATTATTATCTTGCTTGTTTTCTTTGTCCTTATTTTTCTTTGCTTTGTATTTATCTTATATCCATTGGATCGGGGACGTCCCCAAATATTCATGGATGTAATCGCTTTGCATACTACTTCATTTAGGCAGCGCTGTATCACCTGATTCATTTGATAAATGAATCAGTCTTCTGCATTGTACCGTTTTGTATGAAGTGGATTTGTTTCCACCTACTTAGAGGTTTTGGCTTCAGTCCCCCTCTATGTACTTTTATCGGCCTATTCCTAGCCTCTTCAATAAACGGGTAGGGGTCCATGCCAAACCCCCCACCATAACAGGTGGCTTCTCCAAAAAGAAAAAAGAAAAAAAAAGAGAGAAACCTGAGCATAAAGTTCAGAAAGACAAAGAAAAACTAGTGCATATGCTGTACTAGAAACTCCATATATAAATCACGGAGTTGTAGAACAGTTCAGCAGTACGTATGAAACTTGAGGGATTCTCATCTAACCTGACCAAGCTGAGTATGTCGTCTCAATCAGTTTGGAGTTCTTTTAAACTTTAAAGATATTTTTAGGAAAATTCTGATATGCACCGGGTCCATGTGGACCATGTGGTACAGATTTGGCCACATCCCTGCAGAATGAGGAGAGAGAAGGAAATGCAGTGATGTGGTCAAATCTGAACCGCATGGTCCAGTGGACCCGGTCCATATCAGAAGTGTTCATATTTTTATGTATCTCAGATCATGCGTTATTTCAGATAAAATACAATACATATAATAATTTAAGTATATTAAAACTTAAAAACTTATAAGAAATCGGGAACAAGAAACTAAAACTATAATACACAATAACGTAATCCATATAACATGTGTTCCGTGAACGCGTTAGAAAAATCCAGCATTAAAATAAAACAATATATCCAAGAAAATAAGACTTTCATAAATAAAACATAATATTATTCTCGTATTAACTAATGAGCTCGTAGAACCTACATTTAAAAAAATTACCTAAGTTTTTCTTAAAAATATATGTATATATCATTAAACAAAATTTGGGGCCCCAATTTTTAGACAATTTATTTATTTTTGGTTTATGTATTTCATGCTCGACTTGAAGAAATAGGGGTCAATTTTTTATTTATTTATTTTAGATAAGTTTCTTTGAAGCATTCTCCAATTGGCAAAACTAACCCTTAAGATATAATTCTTTGAAGCGTTCTCCAATTGGACACTTATCATGAAAATTTTCAATTTGTTTCCGAACAATAAAAAGACATATATTATATTGTCTACTCAAACTTCTATTATAATGTATCATGTTGCTTCTCAAAACAAGCCCTTATACGTCATTGAAATTGCATTCAAATATGGATGGCATCGCAATCATCTTAGGTCTGTAAAAACTTTAAAATAAGTCCTATATAATTAAAAAAAAAAGACTTTTGTGTAAATATATAAAAAAAAGTCATTGCATAAAAAGTAGTTATTGAAATCAAAATCCTCAAATAAAAAATGAATACATAATTTTTTAGTGGATATATATATATATATATATATATATATATATATATATATATATATATATATATATATATATATATATATTGAAATCTTGCCTAATGCAAAAAAAATAAAACGATAATATATTGCAAGTTGGTAGAAATTCCTGCTAGATGTGTCAAAATACCATTCATATCCCAATGCACTAGTTAAACTAAGTATATGAATATCGATACAAAAATAAATGTGTCCAAAACGTTGAAGGCTATATGCAGTAAACCATCTCACACATTGCCATAGCCGGCCCTGTAAATATATATTCTTCGTAACATTCTCGAGTTTAACAAACATTATGAAAGCCCTAATTTTTTCTTAGGAAAAGTACATTTAATATTGTTAGCTTGAAATTCAAATATAAGTAATTTGAGCAAACCTTATACTGCATTGAAATATGTATTTTTGCAAAAAGTTTAAAGATCAAATAATGTGTATTTTTATTCTGTCTCGAAATTGATTTAAATCAGTATGGAACATGGTTTGAATGGCTACCAAGAACCACGAGTTAAATAATGAAAAAATGCAGTGCTTTGGTCATTAAATTAGCGACCATTTCTTATTGGCTTAAACATACATCATTTTTAATTTTTAATGTGGTGGGTTGCTTTGTGAGATATACCAACATTTGTGTATCCTATTAAAGAATTTTCCTTTTTAAGGAAATGAAAAATTAGTTAAAGCTATAACCTTTTCAAATATTTTTTTTGAAAAGAATTAGGGGAAGGGCTATTCGATTCCGTAACATGCAGGTCGAATTCCACACCACATTGTCAGTTATTCTGGTGGATTCAGATGCTAATATAACATGGTGTTCTTCATAACAATCAGTTACGTTATTCCGAGAAAAACAATCAATTACGCGTAATGCTTCAGATATCTTACAAAGTGTTAAAAATAGAATTCATCCAACTCCAACTTAAAAGGTATCATCCGTTTCATAACAGAGGTTTTTTTAGACTCCTCTTCAAATGGAAGTAATTTTTTTTTTAAAACCGAGATATTATTAATAGCAGAAATCTCGAAATACAAAAATCCGATCAAAGAATCCGCAATGCGGGTGTTCCCCGTCGGTCTAATCTAAGCATGCCCTTTACAGGTAAGGGAAGTTCATCAAAGCAATAGTAATACAAACAATTTTGAGTATCACAAGCAATGTTGGCTAATAAGTCAGCTACCTTATTAGCCTCTCTATAAATGTGTGTAATAGGAATTCCTGTTGTTAGTGGTATAAGAGCCTGAAAATAGTCATCAATCGACCAATTTGATATGTGTCTGTGTGTTACCGCATTAGCAAGAATTTCAGAGTCTATCTGCATCAAAGTGATCGTCCGCCCAATTGAATTTGCCAATCGGATTCCATAAAATAATGCTTGAATTTCAGCCTCTGTATTGGTAAATTTGTTACCCAAGAAAATTGCACAAGCTGCAATGAAGGCCCCTTGTCCTATCTGTAATATGCAACCCACGCCTGCCAGTCCAGGATTTCCTCGAGCTGCTCATCCACACTTAAAAATTATGAATCTGGGAGCCAATTTCCTTCCTCCATCGGACAATCCGGACCCGATGAGTGTCCTTTTGAGCTGTCTGGAAAAGCGCCCTATGAGCGTCTTGGAAAGTTGCCAACTGGGCCTCAAAGTCATTACATAACTGCCGTTTGGTCGCCCTTCTCCCATCTACAACAAAAACACCTTTTTGCGACTTTTTGTACAAACGATTTTATCAAACACCGCTTAAAACAAAAAAGAGTAAGTTAAATCAACACTTTTTGTAAACGTCGCAATGTTTGGATTTTATACGACGTTTCATAGTGTCGATTATAGTAATTGTTGATCAAAACGGTTTTTTGATGTTGGTTAGTGACATTTACATTAAATGTTGCTATAAATTGTTACTTTTTGTGACTCATATAACGACATTTATATACTATGTCGTAAGATCTTATGACTTTTCAGACAAACATCACTAAATTTGAATTTTATACCACGTTTCATAGGGTCGGTTTTAACAATTGTTGATAAAATCGACATTTTAATGTTAGTTAGCGACGTTTCATTAAATGCTGTTATAAATTGATCTTTTGCGACTTATATAGCGACATTTATATACAACATCTTTAAATCATGTGACATTTCATACAAACGTCGCTATATTTGGATTTTATACGACGTTTCATAACGACAGTTATAATAATTTTTTTTTCTTACCGACAATTTGATGTTAGTTAGTGACATTGATATTACATGTTGTTATAAATTGTTACTTTTTGCGACTCATATAGTGACATTTATATATTTTGTCGTTAGATCTCGTGACATTTTCAGACAAACACAAATACAAAGATTATGTTTATGAAATTTTTTTTTAAAGAAAAATTAAAGACATTTAATTATTAAAATTTTAAGAAGAGTGTATTAATTTTAATTTGATTCATAACAAAATCAAAACACAAAGAGAAATCAAAATATGTAAACGTACAAATCCAAAATTCTATTATAATAAATATAATAGGAGGAGAAACAAATAACAAATGATCGTGTAGCTCAGTGGCCCATTGCACGACATACATGCAGGAGGTTGCGTGTTCAATTCCCATCTCTTTGAGTAGGGAGAAAATTTATTATATATTATTCAAAGGTGGCTAGACTTGGCGACTTGGCTTTTTTCTAGGCTCCGGCTCTGATTATTCAAAGGTGGCTAGACTCAACAACTCGGCTTGTGTCAGCTTGGCCAATCTAGTTTCAAAATTTACGAATGTCGGAATATGTATTTTTTTGCGACTATTTAAAAACGTCATAATAACTACTTATTCCCGATATTTACAAATGTCGGCAAAAGTACCTTTTGATACACTTTAAAATGACGCAACAAAAGTCGTAATAGATAGGTACCGGCGTTTGTAACAAATGTCGTAAAAACCTATAACGACACAGGCAAATGCAACGTTTACACGAAATTTGTAGTAAATGTTGTTATAGATCTATATCGACGTTTTTTTGCCATATTATGACATATGACAAACGTCGCAATACACCTTTTTTTGTTGTAGTACATCAAAAAATAGATCTAGATTTCCAAAGAGTCCAAACAATCAAAGGAGAAACGACAAGAAGTTGGCGTGATCTCTTGCCATTTCCAATCATCCACCAGGTCTGTAACATAGTTGTTGGGGAGAGCCATTCGCGATGAGGGATGACAACATTAACCCTCCAAGCCGCATAATTCCATAAGTGTTTAGCTAAATCACAATCCAAAAAAACATGTCGTATCGAATCGGTACCTCGGCCACATGAGCACCTGGTTACCAAATGAAAACCAAACTTCCACAAAACATCCTCCATTGGCAAAAATTTATTAAATATTTTCCACAAAAAGACCTACCACTATAGAGGTAAAACTCGTTCCCATATTCATTTCCTTGAGAGAGACGTAACAGAAGTCTCTTGAATCAAAATAATTGCCGAAGTCAATGAAAACTTGCCATGAGATTCTGGTCTCCAAATCCACTGATCACGCTCTCGACTCATCACAATCGAAGGCAATAACTCCAATACTCTACCCGGAAGTCAAGTCCGTAAAGCACTTTTATTCCAACCATTTGGTCCCAGATAATCCCCAACCCAGGCTAACTCAAGGCTAGATAGAATGATGGGGACGCAATGCTACCTTTGCGCGTAAAATCATCAAATAGAAGAAAACAAGTTCCATTGCGTATTAGCACACTTAGTTGAGCCTCCGTTTCTTCCTTAACATCCAACATTCTGCGCCAACATTGTGAAGAGCCTGTTTGCACAACAGCTTGGGTTTCGTGTGCAAGACCATGGCAGTACCTAGTTTTCAGAAATTCGACCACAAGGAATCGTTTGTCCTGAAACGCCACCACAGCTTATTGGAAAAAGCTCTACCACAGTCATTCAAAGTCACCAATCCCAGCCCGTTAGCACCATAACTACGACAAATTATTTTCCAAGACATCCAGTGTCGCCTTCTCAATCCACATGACTCTCCCAACAAAACGTTCGCAAATAATTTCTCAATAGTAGCCAAAACTGTTTTAGGTGGGCTCGAAACCGACAAAATATGTAGAGTCATAGAGTACAAAACATGTTTACCTGCAATTTCGAGAAGCTTTGTTTGCCATCCCTCCAATCTCGCGGATACTCGCTCTATGAGTGTGGAATAATACTCTGCTTTAGCGCGGCCTTTCACTAAAGGACAGTTTAGGTACCGCATCGGAAAATCTCCTTGAATGAAATTAGTAACAGATTGTATGACTCAAGATTGCCGATTTCCCGATATTAACACGTTGGCCCGATGTCAATTCATATTGCCGAATGAATGCCATAAATGCCTGCACATTTCGCTTGCTTCCATTGGTAAATATAATCATATCATCTGCAAAACACAAAAGCGAGAGGTGAACCGTGTGCTGTGGTAGAACATACGGACGAATTTTCACCAAAACAATGGCCCGTTCTATCCCCCAGGAGAACACGTCGGCTGCCAAAATAAAGAGAATGGGGGATAATGGATTACCCTGTTTGACTCCTTTGCTTGCTTTGAAATAACCAAATCGAGAGCCGTTAATGAGAACTAAAAACCAATTTGATACCAGTAAATTGTTTACCAAGTTCACTAAATGAGCCGAAAAACCAAAATTCTTCATTACTGTCTTCAAGAATGTATGAGAACTATCAAATGCATTCATCATGTCTAGTTTGATCACCAAATTACCGCCTCTGACCCGTTGATCCAAATGTTGGATCATTTCTTGAATTAACAAATTATAATCAGTGATAAGCCTGCCCTTCACAAAGCCAGATTGATTAGGAGAGATTAATTTAGGAAAAAGTAGAGACAACCGCGTAGCCAAAACTTTCAAAATGATTTTGCTCACAAACGTACAAAGAGATATGGGATGAAAATCCCCAAATGTTACCGGATTTTGAGTCTTTAGAATAAGAACGATAAAGGAACTTGCCATAGACTTCGGTTGTGGAAGTCCCGCCCAAAAATCCCGCACAGAATTTGTAACATCTTGACCCACCACGGACCAGCAGACTTGGAAAAAAGCACCAGAAAACCCGTCTGGCCCTGATGCACTATCTTTGTCCAAGGAAAACACCGCCTCTGGGACTTCACACAAATTCAGCAATGTACTCAACCCCCGGTTATCATCCTCAGTAATTAACCGTTGGACAACATTTAGTAGCTCGTCATCTAGCTTAATCGATGCATCCTCAGCAATGGAAGTCATTTGCTAACTTTTGAGAATGCTTCTTTTTAAATTACCCTTATCTATATTATGAAATTGATAGAAAGAGATAATTTGGGTGTTTAATACTCAAATGTTTAATAAAAAAAATTCTTTTTATCTCCCATTTTCTTAATCTATAGTAAACTATTTAGGAATACATCTATTTTGAAATGGATAGGGTACCTAAAAGGGAAAGATCGTCCAATCCATATAAATTAGAAATATAATCACAAACTAGCAATGTGAGTCTTTTTAACACACTCCACCTACAACAGAGCTGTACATCTGAGGCCTAAACATCAGTAACATCAATAGTGAAAAAGTGGAACCCTAAAGGAGAAAGTAAACATATAGCATTTTAGTACCTACACTAGTGGCATTGAATATGATAGAAAATGAGACATTTAATTCGACCCTTAACATTTTTATATAATGTTCATATTTTCAATGTAAAAAATTATTGGAAAATGTCATTAGACTTCTGTTGATTAAAGCAAGAAGCAAATTTATGTAAATTGAGTAAAAGACCGAGTAGATAGGGTGTATAATCAGATAAAAGCAAAATGAAAGGCAAAATTAGTAAAAAATCATCCTCTTTCTGGTTTACTAATGAGGCACATAATCCAAAGCAGAAATAAGAAAGCCCATTATATCATTAATGAAAGAGAATCTAACAATTTTACATTATTATCAGAGTAAATACATAAGTCCAACATAGGTAAGGTGTAAGTTGTTACTAAGTATGATTACATACTAAAAGTTCAAAGGAAATAACTAGTTCCACTATTATTGATTCATTATGGAGATCACTCGTTATAGTCCACATCCCAGGCTTCCTAGTAAACATAATCAACAATCTCATCATCTACAAATAAAGAAAAGTAAATGCATGAGCTATGAGACATAGTAAGAATCAACAACCTTGGGATGAAATATCAAATAAGACAAAAAATCGTTTTCCCGACATCCTAAAATAGAGTGTGAAAACATGCAATATTTAACTTGACTTGTACAACGCAATACACACTTTAAATACTCACAACATAACTTTTATAAAACACCAGAAGAAACAAGAACGGAACAGAAATAAGAAATGACCAAATGCCCCTTTGGTAGACTTGAACAGGAGGTCCACTCGACCTAATGGTCATCTGAGATCAGGACAGAAATGTTGTCCAAAAGTCCGGTCGACGAAGCTTCCTCCGATCGATTGGTTTATCACCCCGGTCAACCGAAATAGACTCTCCACTCCTCCGACTGGTCCTAGTAGTTTAATTCTAACGAGATTTAGTGAAGACAATTTTCAGTGCAATTTAATGAAGGAAAAGTGCATTTCTACACTTCTCGAATCCCAGTCCCAAAATAACTCATTTTTATGCAAATACACATATAACAATAAGACCAAATAAAAAAACAACTAAGTTATAAATCAACGCAAGAGGCAAGTGCATCGCTTGAATCAGAAAAGATCGTGGTTCTGAACACGGGACATTTCAACTCTTTGGCGGATTCTCTATTGGAAGATGAGTACGATGGTTTTAATCCTGTCCGCTCACGCAAAGGGAAAAAATCATAAAAGCCCCTACTGAACATCACATGGAGACTAGGCATAAACCCTTCAAAAGACGTTAATTTTGGCAATGAGTTTGTTTCCTTTGGAATTTCACGCATATTAGGAACTTCATTCTGATGTAGTAGTGGATTTCTCTCCACCTAATATTCGAGGTAAGGTAATGTCCCCCTATATGTATAAGTTTTTGAGATTTTAATTTCAATAAATAATTTTTTTTAAAAATGTTATAAGGCATACTCGTCGAAATCCAACGTCTACAAATAAAAAATGTGGTACAAGCACCGTGTAGTGCTTATACCAACATACGGACATACAAACATACACAACGCTGGACTTTTTGAATATGTTTCATGTTATGACTCAACAGATCACATGACCAAGGTCAATTGTCCATTCACAATTTTAAAGCAATAATCTACAACGTTCCCCAACTTATAGACAAGAAGGAAAAAGCAACAGAGTATGCAAGACATGGGTCCAGTATTTCCCCTGAACGAAGGGCTCAATGTTTAAGGATTCATTCGTATTGTGTCATCGTTGCCACAACTGTAGCCTAAATAATGACCTTTTGTAGTCCCCTAATTTGTTTCTCAGTCAGGTGAGGGCTCATAGGCAGAGACAGAGAATCGTGAATCCCAGGGTTCAACGACCACACACACATATGCAAGAGAATGAATCATGATGTGGAATCAAATCTAGATAAGATCTCAAACCGGCAACGACTCCAAATAATAACATAACATATTTGACATCCAGCCACAACCACCAAAGAAACTATTCAAAAGGTGTTAAAACAGTCCCTTAGGTTTCTAGTTCAATTATTTAGGTCCTGTAACTTATAGACAATAACAAAGCAACCCTTAACAATCAATGTACAACCAATAACATAATATAAACATGTATTGAATTAATATCCACTTGGGTCACTAACTAAGTTTCGGTTAACCAGTTTCATCTTCTTGGTTTTTTTTTTACTTTTTCCATCCCCAACTAACTTACGACTAGCCCGTTTTGTCATTCTGTATAAAACTTGCATAATTTCCGTCCATTTGTGGTAACTAGGAAAACATTCATTAATTTTGCCTCTCTCCTCCAGGGGAAAAATGGGAAAAACATTTAGAAATAACCTTTTCTTCTATAAAAACCAGTCATTTAACAAGGCACTGTTTACCCAAACCAATTCCATATAAAATTGTGAAACAAAAGAACCCTTGCTTTCTCAATTGAGAGGGAAGCAAGCTCAGATTTGGCTTGAATAATGAAGATTGAAGAAACCCGAAACAAACACATTGCTAAAAACCAATTGGAAATGAGTTTGACAATCTTGAGTTCGAATTTGGAGAAATTGATGGCGATTTTACTCCTAGAATGCCGACATCTTCATCTAGCTACACTAAATTACACACAAGAATGAAGTGCAAGGTATGTGAATCAAAATTTATGTAGCTTAGTGGTATGTTCTTGTACTCAAACTGGATTTTTAATTGTATTTACTCTTTGTAGGGGGTTAAAAAAAATATTTAAAATGTGAGTTGTGTGGGAGGGATAATGCTCCAGATCGTGTTATTAAGGGTCTTCGTCAAAAAATTCAAAAGATGGATGTAGAGGTAAAGAATCAAGAATGTTATTTTAAGATTTTGGTTATTGTTTTGGTCTTCTTTCTTGGGTTTTCTGCTGCAAAAATAGGGTTATTTTAATTGGCATTTAGATGGGCAAGCATTGATGTATGGTTTGTAACTTCAATGTAAATTCCTTTTGCACAATGTATTGATTTTCAATTTATGAATAATATTATCCCTTTTGAATAATAGCATTCCATTACATCCAAAATATCAAAATGTCGTAATAGCATTCTATTACATTGGCAAGAGTTTGTGTTCACTTGATGCAAATACAAAACAACCACAGTTAGGGACCAAAATAGCCAGTTCACAAAAGCAATCCAAAATACCCAAATGTCATAATAGCATTCTATTTTATTGCCAAGATGTACAAAAAAACAAGTTAACTAATATCCTATAATAACTAGGCATTCCATAATTGAGAATTTCTCTTCAATCCGAGCAAATGATTCTTCTGTGGGAGTGGACATGTTGCTTTGTTATGACCTTCATGTATGCAATTACCACACTTTAGTGTGCGCCTTTGATATAGATCTCCCTATCAATGCAACAAAACATAGATAAGTAATGCATTGAAATTAATTTATTAAATCAATTTGAAATGAATAGGTGTACCTGGGTGGGTTGTTGTTGAGAAGATGGTGGGTTGCCCAATGTTTCTTCATGTTGTACTCTCAACATCTTTATAAAAATCCTTATCAGAATCACAACTTACTTCCTCAACTCTCACTTCAACATTATCAACAAAAAAAATATCAATTTTTGGTAATGAACCATTAAAACCATCTTCGTGTTCATTTGTGTTGTTTGTTTCACCTCCCAATTCATAATTATCCCCCTGAGCAGCAGCTTCTTCAGTAGGTGCTGAATCATCATCAATTGGCATATCAGTCTCAGCTTGAAAATGATGTGTTGATGCATCACCTCCAATTTCCTTTTCAGTTGTTGGTTCCTCAAAATGAGCATCATCAAATTCATTATCCACCTGTTGCATGTTCATCAACATTTCCAGCATCAAATTCATTGATCAATTAAGGTTCATCATCAAACTCATTAGCATTTGAAATTTCTTCAAATATTGGTTCATCTTTAGTATCAGCATAATCAGTAGCAGGTTCATCATTGTTTGCAAATTATGGTTCATCTTGAATATCAGCAACAGGCTTAACATTGTTTGCGAATACTGGTTCATCTTGATTATCATCAACAGGTTCTGTAGTGTTTGGAAATTCTGGTTCAGCAAATTCAGTAGCTGGTTCAAATTTTTCCTCCTCAAAGATTATTTCCACATCTGAGTCCACATCATTTCCCTTTGCCTTTTTTTGTACCTTTTTTTCTTATTTTCCTTACTTTAACAACTATTTTCTTAAATCTATTGCTAACCTTAGTATGACCTACCCCCACATTCTTCATTTAATGAGATATCTATATTTTTAGGCAAATAATTTTTAAGAAAACATCTCCATTCCATCTTCATCTTCACTTAAAAAAATTATTTTCCTCTTTTACAGTGCATGGTAGCACAATGAAGACATATCATCATCTGTCTGAATGAATTTTCATAATGTGGCTCTATCCACCCAAGGCCATCTCCACCAATACCCAGTATATTCATTATAACCCAATTGATAAACTATTTTTTTCCAAAACAACAATAGACATCTCTTTAGCAGTCAAGAAATCACATATATCAATTACCCCTTCCTCATAAAATTTGTTACCAAAAGTCTCAACAGATTTACCTCTATGTCTAACGTTGAGGGTGAAAAAAGGTGAATCATTTGGCTCAGACACTGCACTTTAAACATTACAACATATAAACACCATTTCTTGGCAATATTCAATAAAGACAGGGGGACTCAGACAATACCTTTACAGTATTTAAGTAGGGGACCATTGACTATATATAAAAAATATAATATTTAACAGTTCGAATCATTTTTTTAATAACCTAGAAGATGCTTGTCAAACATAAAAAAACCACACAAATAAGAAAATAAATAATACATGCAGTATAATGGGGGTTCACCACTCGGATTCCTTTGAATCATTCTCCTTCGATTTTTTGAAAATGGAGCATCCAAGCTTTTGCCTCCAATCCTTTGACAAATTTGAAATGAAGAAGAATTCGAAGTTAGGGAAGATTTACCTTTAGATTGTGGAATTGGGGGTTTGGGGGAAAGGGTTTGTGTGAATTATCTATTAAAAAATGACGGGTTTAGGGAGTAGAAAGGGTTCTTTCTAAATATTTTTCAAAATTTTCCCCTGGAGGAGAGGCATAATTAACGACTGCTTGCCTTGTCACCACAAATGGACGAAAATTATGCAAGTTTTAGACACAAGGACACAACTATCAGGTCGTAAGTTAGTTGGGGATCGAAAAAGTTAAAAAAAAAGTAAAAAGGATGAAACTGGCTAACCGAAACTTAGTTAGTAAACCAAATGGCTATTAATTCAACATGTAACACATAAATCAAGTAGGCATGCTATACACGGGCAAAAAATCGCCTGTCCCCGTTCTGTGTCCCCACGAATAGATATTTGCCACGTACATATTTTCCCCCTGTGGGTTTCACTATTTCTTTTAGGTTATAATTTTTTAATTAAAAATTTAATACATGTCATTTTCTTATTGGTGGGACAGGAAAAGGGACAGAGGATTCCTAATCCTATACACGTAAGTTCAAAAAGTTCAGGTTATCATAGTCATAGCATGTGAAAGATAAGGTAAATAATATTGCACCATGACATAATATATTTTTTAGTGAAATATTGGAAATCATGGAGAATACTTCTTCAAATAGTTAAAATTAACGCATCAATAAATATAACTTTATAAAGATTTTTTTTACCAAGTTTTTAAATGTTTTATGATTTTCAAAATCGGAAAAATAAAACAGTAACATCCTAATACATATAAAATTAAATTAAATTAAAAAAATAAAAACACGAAAAAGGCTTACCCCACTTAAAATGTAGCATTGTCTGCAGTTATGCAAAACAAGAAAGAAAGTAAGAGAAATAGAGATAAGATAGCAAACAAAAGAGATATGGAAAGTTAGGAGTACTCCAAGAAAGCTATTCAAGGAGAAAACCTACAAACAAAAGATTCAACAAAGCAAATATTTTTGAATTTTTCTAATTTTTCAATCCTGTTTTAGAAAAGGAAAATCAAGAAAGCGAAGAATTGAAGATAAAACTTAGACTTCTAAGAAAAAAACTGAATACGCCGACAAGAAAAATACTCAAATAAAAAAGAGTAAAAAATATGTCTTGTTTATAGTTTCGAGCTTCGCATCCTTTTATTTTTTGGGCTTCAAGGAGGTTCCTTCATCCTCCCAGACCTTTCAAATCCACACCGTAAAACTTAGTTGGCCTAGAAGAAAATAGATGAACATCTTTTAACTTTTGTAAAGAATAGGCACAAGATTGAGGTCCAAGATTTTGAAGAAGATTGACTTTTCCTTGAGTAGCATCCTTTTTTCTTAAGATGGCATTTGGCTACAGTGTTGATCAAGGGAATTTTTAGCAAATGCGAACGCAATTCTGACTATTTTCAACCTTTCATATCCCAAAACATCCCTAAAATTTATTTTGCCATTATCGTCTGTTTTGTTCTTCAAATTTTTTTCTTTTTTCAATTGTTTTTTCTTTTGAAGGAGAGTTTTATTTTCGATAGTTCTAAGTCAACCATTGTCATTCACCAAGTTGCTTGAAAATCAATCCATTCCAGTTGCATGATTCTATAGTGTTTTCGGTGCAAAATCACAGTGTCTCAAATTCAATTTGAAATGGTCATAATGTAATCACGGTATATTTGTATTTATAATTGTAATTATATGTCATCACCAGTATGTTTATGATGTTGTTTTTGCTATTTAACATTAATGTTGAAAATAATGATGAGCAAGATCATATATTATCTGGGTTTAATGATTTACCAGTGCAGAATGTTTTGGATGACTTTGTTCATGATAGTATGTTTTTTAATGTTAATTCCACTTTTGTTATTTGTATGTTTATGGAAATAGTTGTATAATCTTCATTATACCATTTTTAAATTGTATTAGAATTAAATGTCTAATAGTTATTATTTATTAGTCTTATAGCTACTGTTAATTCCGAATTGTTTATCTGTGTTATTTATTAGTTTTTTGTTGATAAATATTGCATATCTTTTACAGCTAATCAAGGGTGTCCTGGTGTGTTATCAGAAAATAACCATTTTGGTGATGATGTTTGTTATAAGAAACCGGATTTCGCTACTGTAAGAGACCCAATCCGAAAAGACTCAATCAAAAGTCAAATGACGTTGCACACGCAGAGGGCGAAGTCTAATATCATTCGAAGACGTTTCAGAGTGGACAACATCTTGTCTAATGAAATCAAATTTTACACTGACATTCTTTTTAATTTATAGTTTTTAACAAGTATTTTTGGGTTATAGTTGTAACAATTTTAATTCATTTTCAATATTAAATAATAGCTATTGTGTATATATCTTACAGTTATTACATACATGACTTACGGCTATTGTGAACATAGAATTTCAGTTATATAATAATTTATGTTTATACTTTTGTATAAACAATCCAAGTGTTAATATGTGTGATGGTATTTGTTTACACATATTATAATTATGTTTTGAAACAAGTATATATTGTATTTATAGTTCTTACCATTTATATATTAGTTTTCATTCGTAACAGATTTACTTAGTGTTTAATGTAAGGTAATAGCTATTGTGCATATAGATTACAGTTATTATATACATGACATACGGCTATTGTGACATCACCCGAATGCTTTCCATTTTAACCAACACATTTTGATTGCCCCAGTATTTTGATGTTGTTGTAAGACCTATTGTGTGTTGACCGGACACGTAGCCAAGTTAATGAATATGTTTTAAGGAAATTATAAGGTGTTACTAAACAATATAAAACAGTTCAACAATATAAAATTGAAATAACTTTTATCATTTCTCAAGAAGAAAATAGACATTCAAAAGATATGTTCCATATGACTAAAAGTTGTATACTCCATCCATTCCAAATCGAATGTCCCATTTGACGCAGTTCTCATGTTTACTTCTTGTAATGATTTTCAAAATTGTTCACATCCAACTCCAAATTAATTGCTTCTGTTTTACAGTTTTACAATTTTTCTTTTTAACATTCCCTTGTTTTGTAATACAAGGCCTTTTGACTATTTGCATAGATTAGAGGAGAGGAAAATAAGTGATAGTTTTCCTATTATATCCTTTATTATAACTAACATAATAGAGAATGAGCGAATTATATTTATGGATGACACTAACATTAGAAAAATAATGCTGAATATTTGTAATAGACCAAACATTCTAGAAGAGATAAAATAGCTGAAATGTCTTGTATTATGAAAACGGAGGGAGTATGGCTTTACCTGAGTGCCTGTGATGGGTAAGCAGGGAATAGAATGACAACGTAGACCTCGCATCCTACGTTTTTGCCTCATACTATCGACTTTCTTTGCCTGGAAAATAATTCGTAAATCATAAGTATAATCTGTTACCAAGAAACTTAGACCTCAAAAAATATATTTATTCGTAGTTAAAATTCATATTCACCTTATGAATGTACTTAATTAAGTAAGAAAAACATTGTTAATTGCTAGATTTATGATCTTCCTGAATTGAAGAATGCATAGGCTTTGCTTCCGAACCTTCTGGCGTGTTCATCAGTTTCCATATCGTTTTCTTTAAGCCATCAGACCCCATTGATAATCAATATGTGATGCGTAATCTGGATCCGGAAATTTTTTCCGTCTTCTTCACTATATGTACCGGGGTAGTACATTTCACTCCCGCTGCTACACATTAAAGTATCAAAATCACTGAACTTAATGTTCCTTGATTTCAAAACTGAGTTTAATTCGGACATTGACATAGTTGTGGATAGTGCAAATCCTGTTAATCTCGCAGTTTGTTGATCTAACATAACGTCCTTAAAGATTTCTTGCACTATCTGTATCATCTTCTTTTCGGGATTTCCTTTTCCGTCATAGCAATCAAGAGCTATATTAATTGTATTACATTCTCATTACATAAGCAAATAATCGTTATGTGTGAGGATATCTCTCTGCTAACAGTGTCAAAACTCGAAAATGATCTGAGATGACATCGGCCACCGCGTCTGCCCTCTCTCACATTCATCGCTGTTCGCCGGCACTACCATCAGCTCTCTCATAGTATCTTCATTCACAGATATCTTCTCTATCATGCTCCGATTTTGATTTATATTAGCTTTTCCCCCCACATTTTATTGGTTGCACTTAGATGAACCTCTTTGCTTCTGTTGCATCTATCTACAGGGATTTCAGACTTTACATTTATCCTTTTGGCTTGGGTATTGTTCTTCGTTGGTTGTTTATTTTACTCTCAGTCTGTTGCCCGCCACTGTTTGATGAATTGCCTCAATGGCCAACTACTCTACTGCTGCCTCTGCTCCAGCCGATAAGGATTCCCTGGGGCCTATGGCCACCGCCACCCAACCACCTGATGGTGGCAACGTGTGGACTAAAAAGTCCTTTGCCGATCTACTTGCGGGTTCAAAAAAGGTGGTTCCCTCTCTTCCAATTAGCCCTTTGACGATCTACAAAGGGGAACCTTGTCTTACTATTGAAGAATTCGAACATGATATACTTGAGGAGCCATGGAAGTTCACCCTTGTGGGTAAGTTTTCTCGTCATGCTCCATTTATGGACGCATTGCGAAAAGCTTTCCACACGGTGGGTTTCAAGGGATCCTTTTGGATTAGATGGTTGGATCCTCGTCACGTTTTGATCCATTTTGATCTTGAAGAGGACTATTGTCGTCTTTGGCGTCAGAATGCTTGGACGTTCTGTAATTTGCAGATGAGGGTATTTAAATGGTCGCACGACTTCTCTGTTAAGGTGGAACCCTCTATCATTCCTATTTGGATAGGCTTTGAGGGGCTACCGGTACATCTTTTTAATAAGTCGAAGCTCTTCTCATTAGCATCGGCTGTTGGTAAACCATTGGCGGTGGATTTACCCACGGCAAATTTGACAAGGCCCAGTGTTGCAAAAGTCTATGTCGAGGTGGACTTATTGCAGGAGCTTCCCTCGCGTGTATGGATCATGCACAAGCGCACTGGTAAGGGATTCTATCAGTATATAACATATGACAACCTACCTGCATATTGTACTTGCTGCTACAAAATCGGACATGGTTCTCATGATTGCAAGACTGATTTTGGTGCTCCACAAGCCTCGCACACATTGTCACAAAAGGGGAATTTGTTGAAGTCCAATGTGATTTCTGGAACTCCAATCGCCAATCAGACTTCTCCACCCACTAATCAAGGAGTTGCTCTGAGAATTGAGAAACAGGGAAACCCTCCTGCTGCACAGAAGATTTTATCTTCTGGCCGTGTAGTTTCGTTCGCTAAAACTAGGCAGGTTTGGGTCAAACAGAATGTTACTACTACTGGCTCTATTTCTGCTAAGACTGATACTTCTCTAAGTACGAATATACCTCCAGTAGCTAGTATTGAAGGGGACAAGTCTTCTCTATCCCCTATACCAGAAATTTCTTCTACAGTTAGTGAGCCAACACCAGCGACTCTTCCGGCTACTGAGGCTCATTTGACAGCAGGCGTGGTTCCTGCTACTGAAGACGAGCAACAGGAGGGTAGTCCTTCCCATGATCCGGGTTCGGTTATTAGTACGCCAAACTCCTCAGCCGATCGTCGTCGGGCCGAGTTAATAATTGATGCTCACATTCTCGCACTTCAGTCTCCGTCTCTTTCCTCCAATGATGCACCTATTACCCTAGAGACAGAACGTCGGCTAGAGGTATTAGATGTCTCGGACGCCTCAGACGATATAGCAATGTTTTCTTCAACATTGCAGATTAAGGATGATATCTCCGTTCGACCACCTCTCATGCGGGATAGGAGTTTGATGAACTTTGGGTCCAGTAAGGATGATATAAGCCTCCCTTTTGATACTATTTATGATTTGAGCAAGGGTATGGCTTTGAACGAGTTCGCAAGATTTCATATAGACATGAATGAATTTGAAATCGCCACTCGGGCTAAGCAACAAGCAGATGAGGCTAAAATTATTGCGCGCAAAGAAGTGGCGGCCTTAGAAATTGACTTATCATCCTACGATATGTTTAATGAAGACCTTACACAGTTAGAGCCAACGATGGATGCGGCTGAGATCACATCACTCTCAAGTCCAAATCCGGACGCTTTGAGTGACGGCTTTTCGGAGTATGATCCTGATGATCTAATTGAAGAAGATGATTTTATTCCGGTCATCTCGCGGAAAAGTAAGAAAAAGGCTAAAAGGACGTGTAAGCCCTAAGGGCGAACAAACTCAGTTTTTGATAATAGACAAACTTTTAATGTTGTGTCTAATGATCTTAATATTTGTGATAGAATATAGGAACTCTTAATGGAAGCTCTAAGTACTTCAATCAAGCCATTGAAAGCCATTGATATCAAGATTCAAAGATATACAAGGCTCATCCATCAAGATTGAAGATTGAAGACTTAGGTTTGGTTAGTTTAGCTTTGTCGTCATTAGTCGTTATCTTATAAAACTCTAACCAAAGCTCTTATGAACATAAGCTCTACACTCTAGTCTTGCATGTCTTCATAAACACGTTTTCAAAAGGCTTAAGTTTCAAAATGATCTTTACATGTGTTCTTATCCAAAAAGCCTTTGATTTCATAGATAAGTCTTTTAGAAAAGTTTTCCAAGTGTTCTTACTTGTTACCTTTTAGGAAAACCTTTTTTAGAGTTTAAAAGACTTCAAAAGATTTCAAAACGTGTGAAAAATCACTTTGGAAGTTCGGTCAACCGAGCTCAAGTTCGGTTGAACCGTCGAGAAACTGAGAGCAGAACAAAAATGGTTCGGTCGACCTTGTGATGGTTCGGTCGACCTAAGGCCCTGGTTCGGTCGACCGAACCTGGGTGAAGTGGATCCGAAGCTGTCTTCGGTCAACCGAAGTTGCTCAGCGGTCAACCGAACTCTGTCTTTTACTAGCCGTTTTCTGACCGTTGGAGACTCAATTTTCAGCCAAATTTGAAATGTATATATACTCTAAAGCTGAAAATCATTCCAAGACTTGGACATACACTAAACATTGATATCTTATCAAGTCTAAACACTTTCAAAGCAAAATACTCTTCATCTCTATGATCTAAATCATTCAAGAGTATTCTTTCAAAAGCAAGACAAAGAGTGGACTTCATATGTTCAAGAGCTAAAATTGTTTGTACTTCAAAGGTATAAATTCTCACTTAGAAGAGTGATTTATCTTTATCTTTAAACATTCAATTCCCTTTCTAAGTGATTGGGTAATTCTTGTTAAAGTCCTACTTTGTGTGGGCAATTTGTAAAGTCCTACTTTGTGTGGGCAAGTTCTTAGTGAACTTTTGTATTGTGGTTGTGTTTGTAAAACTCTTAGTGAGTTAGCCACATTTGTAAAAAGTCTTCATAGTGAAGTTGTTGAAATCCTTGGGTGCGGCTCAAGGTAGTGGACGTAGATTCTAAGTGAATCGAACCACTCTAAATCCTTTGTCTTGTTGATTGGGTTTTGCATTGCTTTTATTCTTTTTGCTCAAACTTCCAATAGCTTTGCAAAGAATCGAAAAAGTTGCCAAGATTAGTTAAAACCCAATTCACCCCCCCCCCCCCCCCTTGTGTTTTACAGGACGCTTTTAGAGCGTCACATGTCGACTAGATTTAAGTCTTTTAAAAGACCTTAGTCTTTTGTAGCCATTTGGCATTTTTTGTCTTAGGTTTTTCGGCCTATGTTTCCTATTTTGTACCCTATTTTGTTTATATATATTAAAAATCCTATTTAAAAAAAAAAAGCTATATTAATTAGCCGGCACCTTTTTTTCTCAGCATAGGATATTTGCTCGATTCATTATCAGCCGCTTTCTCATCCTTCTCGGAATCTTTTCCTCCTGGTTCATTTATTTTCATTCGTCTAAGCACCCCTTGTACTTGGTCTTGTACCTGCTGAGGCCATATAACCCGATCCACTTAATGATGTTTTTTCTCCATCCACTGAAAGCCTTAGGGCCATAACTTGGTCATCTTTCAATGAATATATAAATGAGAGGTGTTAACCCATAAGTTTATAAGTGATTTGATCTTTCTTAGTCACTCGATGTGGGACTTAATATTTCAGCACTCTCCCTCACATCGAGGTGAGAGTCAATTTAAGGGCTGACGACCTTCTTGGGTCACGCAGGAGAGTTCATGGCCCGTCGCCCTTCTTAGGTCGTACATGGACAATTATAACTCCATTTGGGCATTATGAGCCTACACATCCCGCATAAAGGCCCGATCTGATGCCATTAAAGATTTGAATGGAAATTATGTATCTCTCTCTCGTAAAATAAAGAACTAGTACATGAGTATTTATACATGTGTTCATACAATAAATTAGTTAACTACCAATTATACTATATACTACACACTATTTAGGTAACTATTATACATTAGGTAGAAACTAATTAAGTAAATGTCCTAGATACTAATAAGACACTTCCTAATTAATTAGCAACTTCCAATAATTCTTCCACCCGTTCTTTCTGCAATCATTCCAATAATTCTTCCACCCGTTCTTTCTGCAATCAACAATTGATTGCAGACTGTTTAGTACCTAAAAAAATAAGGACATGAAAATTTGTCAAAGGAAAGTACTCTAATAAACATATGTTTTCGAACAATATTTTCTTCTCGGGCAAAATCAAATGCCAGAATTACAGTATTTAGGATAAAAAAAATGCTTAGAAGTTTCCATATGCTCGCAAAAAGCAATGAACGACGCAGGCAAGATAAAGCTGCCCTAAGAATGGGGTGATTGGAAAATTGTATGCACTTACGCACTGTATCGAGGAACAAATTCTGGACAATGTTAGAAAAGTCGCTGATTGCTAGTCGGTCGCTGAAGAACCCGATTGACAATAAATTACAATGGATTTTTTTAAATTACCTTATCCTATATATTATACTAGTCAAACAAAATTCTATAAAAAATTAACAAAACCCATCAATAATAATTAAATTCAATACCATAATAAGTAATAAAAATTCAAACAATAAAATAATCAAACAACGTAGTTTTAGGCGGAAAATTGAGTTAAAAAAAAGTCAGCAAAGTCGTTTTGATTGACTAGGTTGGTCAAGCGATTTTTTACCCCGATTGTGGGTTGGGTTTTCTAGTCAGTTAGGTGCCGACTAGTCAGCCGATTTTCACTGCTGGTAAGCAATAACTGTGACGGGCTTTAAAACCTCAGGAACATTTGTTTTGGCAGCAAGACGGTAGATTTCTGGAACATCATTTTGCTTATGATGTTTGGGGAATGCTACTTACCCATAGAGATCATCATACTTATAAATCAACTTCAATACTGTAATGAGTACACTCGATTTCCCTGTCGAAATCTCTTCTATATGATCTCTGTTTCCCATGATAAGCGTCTGCGCATAGTACACGCGTAATTTTAAATGTTTCCATACTCTTTAATGGCCTATTGATATCTTAGCAAGTTTTTCTTTTTCCCCACATGTTTTTTCTTTTTATTAATTTTCATGGGGGAAGGATACAAGAGTTGAAAGCATTGTACCTACTGCGCAGGTCTTCCTTGACTCTTAGCAAGTACATCTTCTTACTTACAAGATTTGCCAGCTTCCCCGAGTGGGTGGCATTCTCCAAATGCTTTCAAAAGTTTGGTAATATTCTTCTTTGCTGAAATCCATTCCCGGGGGTTTAACCCGAAGGCGTTTTATATATTTTTTTCTCTTATAAAAGGTTGATTATTAGTGTTCCCACTTCCCCTCCGCATGGCACGAACTCCTGACCTAACAGTTGGAAGTGAAGCGTCTTACCACTTGAACTGCGCTTCGTTGTCGAAGACGTTTATATTAGTACTTCACAAGATGTATGATTATCATGACAGACTAGTCAATTCATCCTAACCCAATTTCTATCACAACAAGAAGCCTTTCTAGCAGCACCAACAATATGATTATCATGATAGTAATCAATTCATCCTAACCCAATTTCTGCTAAAGTCGAATGATGGATGCATAAATATAAGCCAGTAGCGGATTTCCCCATGATTTGGACAATCTTTTAAAATATTAAATTTCGGATCCTCGACAATTATTGAATTTGTTTTTATATAGTTCCTTAGGCATGTGTTTCTTTACAGCAACCCAACGCAAAATTACTGGGTTCGCCTCTGAATAAAGGCATCATATTATACTTAGATTTCATACCGCCATCCTTGGCATGAACCGACCATGAAAATTCACTCCTCTTTTCGAACGGCCCGCGGCTACATTCAGCATGCCAAGGCTTATATTTATGCATCCATCATTCGCAGCCAGCATGCCAGCAAGGACGTTGGCGCGCGAGATTTCTGCTGTCCAAGATGCGCGCCACACTGAATCACTTTTTGAATGTCCTGATTTTGCGCGCCTGTTCAGTGATATCGTGATTTCTAATCGATCTTATCATTATTTTCACGCGTTTTTGTCGTACAATCATGGAAGATTGGATTAATTTATGAAATATTCACTTTTATTCTCACAATCATGATAATCGTGAGTTAATATAGCAAAACAAAAAAACCTAATTCATCTTCGTCTATGTTTTCTTTTCTTTTTTTTAATTCCTTCAATGGATAATTCCATTATTGATAGTTTGAAACTACCAGTTTTCTTCACCGAATTGCTTGATAGACAATCAATTCCTGTTTCTGATTACATTGATTTTCCGTGGCAAATCACAGTGGTCTTGATTCAAATCCAATCTCTAATGATAATGGTTATGTTATCGCTATATAATAACTATTGTTATTGTAATTATATTACATTGTTCTTTTAATTTAGGGTACAACATAGTGATAAAGTACATCATATTTGTGTTCCATGGTATATAGTTATTTTTTGGTGAATTGTATATTTTGCTTATTATGGATATATGACAGGTCATTAATGCTATTATGTATGTGTAACATAGCTATTATGTTCTTGTCTAATAGCTATTTATAATAGTTTTAGTAGATTTATATATGATATTTCATTTTTTGAACAGATTTTCTTGGTGTGCAATCAGAAATTACGATTCTGGGGATGATGTTTTTATTAGAAGCTGGATTTTTCTACTGTAAGATACCCCATCCGAATAGACTCAGAGGGCGAAGTCCAATATTATTCGATGACGTTTTCATAGTTGATTGCTTATTGTCTAATGTAATAAAATTGTAACAGGGCATTCTTTTCAGTTTATAGTTTTAATAAGTATTTTTGGATTATAGTTGTAACAATTGTAATTAGTTTTCGATTTTAGATAATAGCTATTGTGTACATATATTTATAGATATTGTGTATATATGTTATAGCTATTACGTATATGACTTACGACTATTCCTTCTGTTTTTTTACCTCTTTTATGCGTTCACCTTCCACAACTGCAGTATCAATATCTAATATAATATATAACTAAATTTTGCTACAAAAAAAATGTAAAAGACAGATTTCCAAATTAATATATCAACTGGTGTTAATAGTCTTTTCCATAGTGATTAATAACTATTTCCATAGTGAGATGGAGAAAATTAAAGAATTTGAAAAAAAATCCCAATATGAGATGGAGAAAATCAAGGAATCCGGAAAAAAAAATATCTCAATCTGGGATGAACTGAAGGAAATATAACGTTAATTCTGGACAAAAATCACGATTGTGATGGAGAAAATCAAGGGGAATCTCAATTTGAGATGAAATTAAGGAAATATAACGATAATTCCGGACAAAAAACACGATTATGATGGAGAAAGAAAGGGAAATCTAAATTTGTGTGAAATTAAGGAAATATATGGTTGATTTCGTAGTGAACATGTTAATCTCCATCAAAAGGGCTTGAGATCGCAGGAGGGAGACTATGCAAAATGGGGTGTTGGGGATTTTGGGTATGATGATTGGGTGTTACGCGTCTTTTGTTGCTTTTGCAATCCGCGCATTTCATGGCCTTTGGATATCAAAGAAAAACATCTTGTGGCTGCTGTTATGTGTTGCAGGTCGTCTCGAACGGGCCTTCAGAACTCTCTAAAAACCGTCATATAATCCCTATTGTTCATCAATCTCCTGTCTAGTGCTTGTCATGACAAGTTCTGCAACATCAAGTGAAAGTTCTTCTCCTTCTATCCTCCGCATAATTCTATACGTTGAGTTAATATCCTTATTTGAATGCCTTCCTTGTTTTAGAAGTTGTTCTAACTTGTTTCTACCAAGAGAATTCCCTGTTAGAACCATCGGAACATTTAAAGCTCCCGAAAGAACAACATAACTATCTCCTTCATCGGCATAATGCCCGTGTATAGAGATCAAATATGTATTGGTTTGAGATGGTCAACGACACTAATATGGGCTACCATTAATCGACGAAATAACGACTGCATGTTTTTCGATCTCCATTTGGTCGGTATTCTGTCACTATGTCTGTGACTGAAAATATCGGTCGCTATTTTCTTTAGGTAAATAGCTTTCTTCTTATAGTGGTATTACAAATGATCAGATAGGCTGCCTATCACCAAATCGTTCACCTAATACTTTTGACATATTAAGAATGTGAGCTAACGCTCCATCGACAAACTCTTGAATATGAGGCCATAATAGTTCCTTTTGCATGTACTTGTCACGAGGACCAAAGGGAATTATAATGATATAAGCCCCACTACTTTCTGCTAAATCAGCTTCATCAGGATCCTCAGAACTGATGCTAAGAATTTTCGTCAACTCACCATAACTCCAATCCACTTCTGGAGAGGCAATTTGGCGGGTAAATAGATCGACCCTATATAGGATTTTTCTGATTTGTGTACTAGGTCCGGACCTTGTGATCTAGAATTTACCACGTCATCACATAATTGTCTCTATCCTCATTCTGTAGTGATGTGGTCAGTTCTGAATCTCATAGTCCAATGGACCTGTTCCATATCAGAAATATCCCCTATATACGCATGGCATCTTAGCAAGCGCCTTAGCCAGCTCAACAACATACTTAATCTGGGATTTAGGAGAAACCGGTAAAAACAAAATGAGATAAGAAACAATACATAGGAAGAGGTTAACAATTATTATCTATTAAACTAACTGTTGCTATATATTAAATTAACAGTTGATATATAATAAGTTAATTAAAACCAAATTAGCACAAAAATACCATTTTTGTTAACAGTTGTTTTTTACCAAATTAACAAATGTTACTTAATAAACTAACACTTGTTATATAATAAGTTCATTAAAATAAAATTAGCACTAAAATACCATATACATAAACATCATTTCATAAACAAATCACAACCTTAACACTGCATAAAAAAACATTCACTACATAAACATTTTCATAACCCTTAACACACTTCTTACGTTCTGGAGTAGGAGAGTGGGTAAGTCAAATAAAAAATTGGAAGGTTGTGTTAACAAGGTGGAAAGTTGTCACACCCCGTAACTGGGCGATAACTTGGTAGCAACTAATCAACCAATGAGAAACCGAACCTATACCGAATAATATATCTTCAGTAGTATTAATTCATAAACTTAAGAAAAACTCACATCATCTTTATAAGAGTACTACAAGGTTATTCTTAAGTGCACTTACATATCAAAGTGTAACAATATCCAACTAGTAACTCAAACTAAGCCATACTATTACATCATCAACTGGTACATTCAATATATTCCTCGTCCCAGACCTCCTCCACAGTACCTTCCACATAATCATCAGCAAAATAATAAGGGAATGAGTTACACTAACACAATAAGGTTCAAACACCCTTTGGAAGAAGTATCAAATGACACAAAAGAGTTTTCCTGATTTCCCAAAACATGACATACCATGACTTGACTCTAAACTTGAAACATCGTTAAAGTACTTGTAATTAGATTAAAATAAGTTTCAGAAACATATACAACTCTTAAAATGAAATGGAAAACATGATCAGAATGTCCCGCGGACGATGCATATTGTCCGACCTATCGTCACCTAAACAAACCACAAATGCGGACGAAGTGTATCTTCCGAAGCCTCGTCCGGACACATCGTCCACTACTTTAATGAGCTCTTAATATCTCTGCGGATTTATGCCACGGACGAAGGCCTTCGTCCTCACTTTTTGTCCGCGAGACAACAAATAGCCTTAGTAGTTGTGCGGATGAAGCCTTGGACGAAGATTCGTCCACAACTACAAGAAATGCCATTTTTCTGAACTTAAAACATCACTTTCCCAGAAATCCAACACTTGACCATTTCCAATAAACGAACATCATGCACAACAACTGAGCAAAACCATATTCTATCATAACTGATACTTGTAAATCAGACTTGTGCTACGAGCACCATATTAGATGGACATACATCAAATCATATGCTACGAGTACCGTTCTTGCAACACAACACATAATTCACACAATCGAGCTCAATCAACTATTCTAGATTATAAAGCAACTGCTAACAACCCACAACTATTAACATTTTAGACAAGGTCATACTTTCCATGGGTCAATATATCTAACCCTCTGGACGACATGGCCAGAGATTTTAAGGATACATAATGTTATGTCATCATCACATTGATGAACTCCACAACGACTGTTAGCTGCCTTAACTATTAACACGTTAGGGAACAGGAAACAAATATCAGAAGGGGATCGCAAACTCCCGGTTTAAGCGGTATAGAATTTGGGACACATCCTGCTATAGAATCATTCATAGACAAGAGCTCTAGATTGAGAATGATCACTTACTGACTTTACAAAATATACAAACAAACAATTCACCAAATATCAGACGCAGCAAATTCTTGCAAACAGAATATACAACCATCCAAACATAATTTAACGCTTCATACAATTTTGATGCAATAAAATCCAGTGTAGAAATCATTTCATCGCATTTCCATAACTTAAGAGAAATTCCATTTCATGATTTTTGGACAAAAATTCAAGAGTGTAAGAACCTTACCGTAAACGTTTAATTACAAACTTCATAGATCACTTTTCTCCCTTTTTTGCCAGAAAGTCAGAACTCCACTATAATGGAAATAACTCAAACTAACCGTTGAATTCCAATCTCCACCGTTCAGTTTGTAGTCCTAGAAGTCTTCTAACCTTGGTTACAAATTGCGAATGATCCATCTGCAGGAACTCTTAAGGTTGCGGCACATAAATTCAAGCCTAGTATATCTTTCTTTCCATTTTTGATAGGTAAAAATGTAGCAAAAACTACCCTCTTTCAAATAATAACTCCCTTTCTCCTAACATAACCAACTACTAACTAACTCCCTTTATTAACACTTAAGACCCTCTACTTCCTATTTATTTCATTACACCGCAAACATAACATAATAAAACAATTAAGAGCAAGTAACAAACAAAACAAAATAAAAAAGTTATGGGTATTACAAAAGTAGCTAAGATATTGGTGTTGGAGCCATAACTGGACAAACATTGTGTTTAAATCAGTTGTCTATTTTGCTTGTTATATAATAAGCTCATTGAAAAAAAATTAGCACCAAAATACTATCCGCATAAACATCATTTCATTATGTTGGAGGGTTTTGGGTCTGTGGGTTTGTCCAAATCGGAGGGTTTACAAGTCCGTGGGTTACTGATGTCAGAGGGTATGCAAGTTTGTGGGTTACTCATGGAAGATCAAAATTGTTGCCAACATTCTTGTAGCTCGCTTTCTTTTTCCTTTCTCTGTTGACATGATGAATATCCAAAAATATAACGAGAAATGGTAAGACGAAGAAAGAGTAAACAACAACTTGGGAAATTTGGTAGATTTTCGCTCGGCATCCTTTAATGCCCATTGCTCTTCATCCTTTAATGCCCCTATTGAAGACAGATAGCATCTTCAACCATTCTTTTGATGGCAGTCAGCTTTTTGCTCAATCAATCAAAGGCGTCGATAGTAACAGACTACCAGGCTAAGAGTATTAGAGGAATAGAGCCTAGGGGTATTGAATGAATTTTTTTAAAATGGAATTATCTGGTATATCATTAGTTTTCTCAAGTAAATGTGCATTTGTTTAAGCAAGATTTTACTTGTATGTAGTATAAGTAAAATATAAGGCCTTATGTAATAATTTAATTTTTCTTTTTATCCCCTTCTTGATATTTCCCTAAATTCCTAAAGTTATGGACCAAACTAATGTCCCCTGGGTATTATGAACTAAATGAAATAATGGCAATTATATACTTTTTTTGAAGGAAAGTACAATAATATTTACCCATTTACAATTAGAGTGATGTTATAGGTTCAATTAAGAGACAAATTATTCCCTTATGGATGTCTGTATTCACAAAGAATGAAATACGTGAAGCTAATGTACTGTTCTCATGACCTTTTTGAAATTCTAGCCTTTTATTTGCCTCTTATTCACTAGAGGATCTTCATGAAGTTGCTGCTTTTCTGATTTGACCTTTTCCGCTTCACAGCAGGCTTGTCCTAAGGCTTTGCATTTTTTGGTTTAGTCACCATTTGAGACTTTTTAGGAGAGATCTCAGGTCAATTTACTGGATGGTTAAATGTGATACCCAAGAATTCTTTGGCCTTGTATTTTGTACAAATTTATGTGATGATATGTGTTTAATTGTTTTATGTGCTAAGTGTTGTGTACATGATTTGTTTAGAGGTGCATTGAAGTGTTTAGGAAGTTGAGGGTCCTAAGTACGATGTTAGAGAGTATTGGGAAGTTATGTTAGAAATAAAGGGGTGTAAATTAAGTTAGTTTTTGCTGGATTTTCATTTGGAAGAGAAAAATGAGAGATAAGAGAAAAGGGAAAATCTGGAAAACTTGAGTGATCATCATAGAACGTCAAGTTGAAGTAGTAAACGAAGTCTGGTCGTTGTTTCTAAAGTTAGATGACTCATATGAATACATTTTGGACTGTAGAGATCAGATTTCAATGGTCTGTTATAAAGCAATCTTCATTAGAACGCCGTTCTATGGTTCTAAAAACTGTTGGGTTGTCCTTCCTGCGCTATAAGTTTGAAATCTTTGATACACATAGTAATTGTCTCTTATCATCCCCAAATTTTTACCACGGTTAGAGGACTTCTAGGACTCAATTCTGAACGGTGAAGATTCATTCCAATGGTGAATTTAAGGGTTATTGCCTTTAAACTTTGTCTTTGAGAATCTAAAAATTATGGTTTTAGTACATCTTTGAAGAATCGTCTAAGCAATTAAGGTAAGGATCATTCGTTCTTATTTTTCAATCCTAAATTCATGAAATGGTCTTTTATCAAGCTATAGAATATGTGTCAAAGATTTCTTATGTTTTACTGCATCAAAATTGGATGAAGTACCGAAATATATTTTTGCATCTTTTGCTTGATCATTTTTTATTCTATGTGCGTATGTTGTTGTATACTTGGTTGTATATATTTCTATAGAGTCAGATCGTTAGTATAAGTTGTCATAATTGTTAATTTAAAAAATAAAAATTGTTAGTTTAAAATAACAAAAGTCAGTTTAATATATAACAACTTTTAGTTTCAGATGTAACTACCGTTAGTTTAAAACTTAACAACTCTTAGTTTCAAACATAAAAACTGTCATTTTAACATATAAATCCTATGAGAATAATATGTAACAAATTTTGTTTTCATATAAAAATTGTTAGTTTAAAATGTAACAACCTTAAGTTTAATATAGCAACTTTTAGTTTAATATGTAACAACAGTTAGTTTAATATGTAACAACTTTTAGTTTAAGTTTTAACAATTGTTAGTTTAACAAATAAAAAATTAAATATTAGTTCAAAACATGACAATTGTTAGTTTCCGACTTAACAGCTAGTATTTTACCATATAACAACTGTTAGCCAACTATTTGTGAGAGAAGTACATGCCACATGATTTCACAAAGATTATTATGTGAGAGAAGAAAAGAGAGATGACAATCATAACTAACCCCCACATGATGTAAACAAACCCCAAGATGAGAAACCAAATACAAAACTAACCACAATACCATACCAAACCCCTAGATCAGATAAAATACAACAACTCTCCAGATCAAAACTAACCCCCAGACCATAACAAACCTATATATCAGATAAAGAACAACAATTTCCCGTATGTAAAATAACACCACAACAAAACTAACCTCCAGAACCGAATAGAATTAACCCCAATTTCAGAAATAATCTATAGATGTGAAATAACCCCAGATTAGAAATAACAACCAAATACCCTCTAACTGAAATAACCCACATACTTAAATACCTACCGACTTGAGTAACCCACATACCTGGACACCCAACTCTCAATCCATGAATAACCCTCAAGAATTTGCCGACTTTAAAGTTTCAGACATATAGATAAGAATCCTAATTGCTTTCATGCATTAGCGGTTTCTGATGGGTGGTTAGATAATATTATTTTTATAACTGTTTGGTGTGACCATAGATTTCCACATGCAATGAGTGACCCACACACTGACTTGAGTACCCACAAACATAGAAACCCTTTGACTTCAGTAACCTAGAAACATAAATCTCCGACCTGAATAATCACATATATGAAATCACTTCGACATTAGTAATCCACGGATATTAAAACCCTCTGACTTGAGTAACACGTACTGACAAACCGATTTGTAGTATAAAAAATTTGAAAGCAAAAATTAATTAAACAACACACGCACACACACACACACATAAATTCATTAAAGAATGGGAGAAAATGGGGGATTGAAACAATTAAAAAAATGGGGGATTGGAACAATTAAAAAAAATGAGGGATTGCAACAATTAAAAACAATGGGAGATTGCAACAGCTAAGCTTCAAAGCTCTTAAAACACTCATTTCCAATAAAAAGAGTAACTCAAAAGTATTTTTTTCCTAAGCAACTAACAAGTTTCTTTAAATGCATATATCGATTAGGAGATATTTTCTTCATTAGTAAACTCAATTCAATCACACCCAAAGATGCACAGTAACATTTCTCTATTGCACGAAGATAAACTTATTTTTACTTTCTAGCGAGATTAAAAATTAATCATGAAGGACTAACACTAAATTTTAGAATAAAACTTGATCCATGATACTAAGCGTTCATTTATGTAAGCCCTAAAGGCTAATGTGATCAATCTTGTTTTGATGATAACAAAACATTTTAAAGTTCTAATGTTTGTGTGAGTTTGTGTTTCAATGTTAGGCTATTATGAACTCACACATGCATTGAAATGTAGCTTCTTGTGGACATCAAAGATCATTCTACAACAATAAGAAGCTACATTTTGCAAGTCTCCAAAGCACAAGCCAAAAGGTCATCCATCATGCTAATGGAAGATATTGCAAAATCAAAGGAAGATCAACAAGTGTAGAAGTTCAAGATGCTACAACTTGCCAAGTCTACAAAGGACTTCATCACAAGAAGAGGTTGATCAAAGGTCCCAAGTACAATCTCAAAGAGGAACTCATCTTGAAGACTCGAAGACCAAGAAGAAGATTAGTCAAGAAGCTTATAGGTATATCTCTTGTGACTAATCTTATGTGATGAATGATAGTTTATAGTATGATGAAGCTCATACTCTTGCATGTTTTCAAAACAATATTTCATAGTTTGATTTAATCTTTCAACTTTAAGTGTTAGTTGATGTCTAAGATTTTAAAATGTTTTAAATATCTTTCAAAAACACTTAGGCATGAGTTTGAGAACATTAGAAAGTTGACCAAGTGGAAAAATCACTTTTGGACAAAAGTCCGGTCGACCGAGTCCTAGAACTCAGGCGACCTAATGATGTCTGGTCGACCGACATATGTTGTCTGGTCGACTGAAGTGTCTTTTGTACTTTGTAAATTTTAAATGATCTAGTACTCCAACGGCTATAAAAATCTCGGAAGACCTACCACAGGTCGGTCGACCGACACTTGCCCAGGTCGACGGAACCACTTATCACGGTCTACCGAGATCAAGACAGAAGCCTTTGATCTTAACTTTCAGATTACTTTGGTCTACCGACTGCCTAGTCCAGTCGACTAAGGATGTCCTGTCAAGGCAAACATATAGCTGTTGTAACTCGATTTGCTTGCAATTTTTGGACCCCTATATAAAGCCTTTAAGGCTGAAACTTGTTCTTTGCTCAAGCCAATAGAGGAGCCTTAGTATACAAGTTTTAGATAAGAAAATCAAACACTTTCCTAAGCAAAATTCTTCCAATCATTCATCAAAATATTTCTATTTGAGAAAGATATTAATTTACTTATTCTTTCATTCTCAAATATGAATTAGAGCTTTCAATGTAATATCCAATCCTTAGAGGGATTTGTTTTTCTTGAGCTTAAATGTAAAATCTCATGTGTTGAGATTATCTTTCTTTGTAAAGGGTTGAGAGGTAATCATAGGATTGTGAGAGTGGTGGTTTTTGGCCTCCATTAGTTGGAGTGGATCTTTCTTGTAATCATAGGAACTAGAGTGAATGGTGAACCCGAAATAGAAGTAGGGTTGAAGTGTTCGTAAAACCTCTTCACTTAGTAGACTAGGTTAGAGAAACAGTTCCCAAGGGTGGAAGGTTACATGAGTGTGTAAAAGACCATTAGTTGGTTTGTCCTTCCTTGTAATCTCTCAAGACAAGCATAGTGGAAAGTTGCCAAAATCCTTGGGTGTGTCCCAAGGTAGTGGATGTAGATCGTTGTGATGGAACCACTCTACATACTTGTGTTTGATCTTCTAACTCTATATCTTTAAATTCAAGTTCTTCATTATACTTGTGCTTATGTGTTAATGAACTTGTTTGCTCATACCATAAATTGTGTATATAGAGTTAGTCAATTTGCTTGTTATCTCTAATATTAGCTTTGGCTAATATTAGAGTTAATCAACTTTCTTGTTGTCTCTACCCTCGGCTTGGGAAATAGGAATTGCATTTAGAGTTACTTATAACTTTATATATATATATATATATATATATATATATATATATATATATATATATATATATATATATATATATATATCTTGCTAAATGCTATTCCTCATGACTTGTGTGTTTGTTCTTACAAGTTTTGCATATAGGAATATTAGACAATCCTTGATCATACTCATTGTCTTGTATTCCTATGTATTGCATATACACACATAAGTCATCTAAGTGATAACCCTTTAATTCACCTTATATGCTTAATGAACATAATTGTTATTAAGGTGCTCACTTAGGCTAGAATTTTGTAGAAAAGTATAAAAAGTTTGAGAACCTTATTCACCCCCTCTAAGGTTATTCCCTTCGGGTATTGCAAATGCCCTACAAGTATTTCAATTTCCAACCAGGTGAATAAGAGGGAGTCGCACTCGCAAATGCCACTTCCCTGAACAAAAAATCTCATATATATATATATATATATATATATATATATATATATATATAAAACAAATATGAATTTTGACTTCTATCTGTAAACAAGAAAATCCTAGAGTTAAATTGCTACCTTCTAGGTCAATGTGTGTTTGGTAGAACTAGAAAGATTAGTCACGTCTCTTTTTATACCTTACACACTCACACTTACTTTCCTCAACAAGAGTCTCTCTCTCTACCTCTCTCTCTCTCTATCTGTCTCTCTGCCTCTCTCTCGTTGTCATCAAAAAATAAAATGGAACAACTTTCTGATGATCTAATTATTGAAATCGTCTCTATGCTTCCATTGAAGGTTTCAGTTCAATGTAAGTGTTTGACTAAAAAGTTTGAGATCTTAATCTCATATCCAGCGTTTGAATACAAACTTGCTATGCAGTCCAGTAGAAGTACTGATTCTGTGCTTCACTACTCAATCCTTTACAAGGGTAACTCAATTTACAAAATTCCTCTTCAATCTGATGGAATCAAAGACAAAACATTGGCCTTAGAGAAATACTCCTGAGGCCTTACTTTACCTGCTGTATTAAGTTCGTATGGAGGTATGCATGTATAAAATATATGCAATTTGATTGATTTCTTATTTTAAAATTCTTCAGTTTTCCTGATGTAGAAGGCTAGGTTATCTATTAGGATTTCAATCGATTGAAATTGAAGGTTTAATTTGTGCAATATATAAAAGGGCAAAGAAATATTGGTGACCTTAAATTTGGGAAAAAGTAATTATTTTCTTCCTTAAGATTTGTCCTCCGAACTTAATTGTCTATGCATAGTTGGTAACAGAAATTTGTCAAGTAATACCTTCTATGAGTTTTGACATTCTCATTGTAATTGATTTTACTTAAAAAAAATATACAAAATTATGTTGACATTTTCCCCTTTTCCTTACTTTGCATCTCCTTCATCAATTTTATTCTTCAACAAAGATCTATGGAACAACAGTGTCAACCATCACCCTCTAAACTTCTAAACCCCTTCAATTCAACTACCGAATTTCATATTTTTCTCTTTTAATTTTGACACCTCTAGATCTACTTACCCTCAACCTTTCTCCAAGGGTAGTTAAATTATTCTATTACAACTTGATTTCTCCAAGGGTAGCTTTGGACGGGAGTTATGGTGGAAGAAGGATGATGAATTGGCGGTGGTGGTGGATTGTCGGAGCGGGTTGGGTTAGTTTCAATCGGGAGGGGTCAGATCAATTGGGCAATGGGTTAATTGAGGGATATAGTGATATTTTTATCATTTTAGGTAAAAAATTAAAAAAAAAAAAAACAATTGGTTGAAATTTTGGCCGGATTCTAAAAATCGCGTTTTCATTGGCAAAAAGCGCTAAAAACATTATTTTTTGCCAAACCCTAGAATGTCTAAATAGTTGATGCTCATTTAGTGCATATTACTCTTTTAATTTTCACACCTCTAGATCTTCTTACCCCCCTCCCCTTCCCCAATGGTAGTGAGATGATTCCATTACAACTTGATTTTAGAGTAGATATTATTTAATTTTAATACCTCATGCAATAAATTATACCTTCAACTGGCAACTGGAGCATATCGATTATTACCATCAACTGAGGCTACGCGTATTGGCTTACAGATCCTTCCGCTTATAAATTGGTATCTATTTGTGAGATCATACCCTCAAAATTTTTATGATTTTAAGATATTTGACTATGATGCAAATAGCTGGCGAAAATCATCTACAAGCTGCCCATAAAATGAAATACAGTTCGTTCAAGATCAACAAGCTGTTTATGTAGACGATTGTTTGCATTGGCTTAAAGAAGATGGTGAGACTTTCGTATTCAACGTCAAGAACGAACTTTTGAAGATTATCTGAAAGCCTGAGATTATTGTTGATGACCATTCAAGTATATGGTTCAGTGTCCACTCATGCTTAGGAGTAAGTCAAGATCATCTCATCATGGCTATTTCAAGAGGAAATGACATATGCATTTATGTTTATGATTATGTTCAAAGTCAATGGAGATTAGAAAAAAGTAATCCTCTTCCAAAGAATAGCATTCCAGTCTTTTATGATGACAACTTTTTGATATACCGAACATGATTCACGAAGAAAGAGATATTTGTGTATGAAATTGCAGCGAATTCATGGAGGAAGATCGGTTTGTTTCCATATTGGTCATGTGCAACGCAAACAATTAGGACTTTCTTTGAAACACCGATGAAAATTACGGGTAGCAATTACTTGAGAGAGAGGAAGAATTAACGTCTAAAAACAATACAAGTGCTTTTCGTTTGCAAAATTTCTTAAAATAGTTGTATTTTAATGTAAGATTTATTATTTATATTATTATCTTTTTAGACAGATAAACCTTTATTCCAATGAATTAGGTTGTTTTTTCTAATGCATATTCTTCTTAATTTGCACTCCTTATGAATACACACACGTAAACTTGTAATGTGTGCATACATAAAATGTCGTGGATGCTAAATGAAAGAAACATGGTAATGTACATATAAATAAAAATAGTTTTTTAGTCTGATTTAACCACTAGTTTCTCCAATTTTACGATTTAACCATTAGTAGAATGAAATAGTAACATTTACCCTGCTTATTAACAAAAACTAAACTACTTTCAATCAAGAGTATATTATGTAGATATCTGAGTAATTAAATCTCCTTCCAGATTGTGCATTTTCTCTTTCCAATCACTTTAACGGACAACATTTTTAGATATGATTTAAACAAAAGAAACATACATAAAAAAAATTAAGATGAAACATCTAGTGAGATGGAGCAGAAAATAAAGGCTAAAATACAAAATTACCTTAAAAAAGAAACAAAATTCACAAGGGACATCAAGATGTGTAGAGTCCCAAAAGTCAAGATGAATATGGTGATCATGATTAAGATGATGTGATATGCCAAGCTATGAATTTGACTCACTCAAGTGAAAAGAGTCATGAGATATGGAAGAAAAACTCCTGATTCAAGTTATGGAGACCATCGTAAATTGTTAAGGGAGGAAACCTACCAATTTGGGTTAAGTGCAGCTAATTTAATTGGTTATCGCGGAGCTTACTTTCGTGCGAAGATCAATGAAATCCTTAGAAGAGAGGAACAAAGTGACTGTGGTGATAAACACACGACTATTTGACACCAATCAAGTGATGATACTCAAAAGATTAAAGAAGAAGAAAACTGATACTCGTTACAATATTTGTTACAATGTTCTCAAGTATTTTATCTTGACAATTTTTAATCATATGTACGTACTGCCAAAACGGGTAGTCCGCCCCGCCTCGTCCTGTCATGGACATACCTCAAATGGGGATGGGCGGGCATGCCCACTTTTTTAACGGGCCATCAAAAGAATACCAGTACCCGCCCGCCGAATGCCCGCTACCCTTATTATTAATTTAAGTTTTTTTAAAAAAAAATAGATCAGATCCGAAAAAATCAACAAAATGCAGTTCTTTCTCATTCACGTACAGTTTACAAGTCGTATGAAGGGGATATAAAAATCCAAAATAATTCAAGAACAATCAAATCAAATTCCACAATCTAAGGTTCCTTAGCCTAGTGGGGCAAGGGCTTGCCCACAACCTTGAGGTTGTGGGTTCGATACCCACCTCACACAAGGCGAATGATTTAATTGTCTTTCTTTGGGTTCCCTTGTGTGGGTCTTATACTCCCCTCATGGGGCACCAGCTCAACGGGCTTCTACGACACCCGCTCAACGGGACTTCTACTACTACCCTCACGGGGCACCCGCTCAGCCGGGCTTCTACTACTCCTCTTCTGGTGAGGTCCAATAAATAATTGTAATAGAAAGAAAAAAAAAATGTACGACATTTTAAAAAAAAAAAAAAAAATCAAATTCCACAATATCCAAAATAGTTATAAAAAACAATAATCAAATCAAATTCCACAATTTTAAGAATAATTCAAGATGAACTGTCCAAAATTAACAACATATTGTTGAAGTCAAAGCAACAAAAATAGATACTATTTTTTTAATATCATCCATCTATTGATCTGGATCAGGAACACTAGAAGTATCACTACAAGAAAAACGCCTATTCGCTACGGATTTTAGCTACGGAATTATTTTCGTAGTTAATGTTTCTATATTAACTACGGATTCGCTACGGATAATTGTCGATAGCTATTCCGTAGCAAAGGCGTAGCAAAGACGTAGCAAAATTGGCGGGTTTTTTTGCGGGTTAAACTTATCATGCTTCGCTACGGAATTGCTACGGAATTTGTTATGCAACAAAAAATAAATTAAACTTAATTATCATTTGTTACGGAAACGTGAATTTTATTGGCGGGAATGTTGGCGCTAATTTTTTTTTCCATTTGCTACGGAATTTCCGTAGCAAACATACATAAAATTTTATTAATTATTTTTGTTTGCCTTTTTTGATATTATAATTTTATTTCCGTAGCGGTATTTGTTATCCAACAAAAAATAAATTAAACTAAATTTTCGTTTGCTACGGAATTACTACGGAAACGTGAATTTTATTGGTGGGAATATTGGCGCTCATTTTTTTTCCGTTTGCTTCGGAATTTCCGTAGCAATTTTTTTTCCCGTTTGCTACGGAATTTCCGTAGCAAACATATATGAAATTTTATTAATTATTTTTGTTTGCCCTTTTCTATATTATAATTTTATTTCCATAGCAAATCCGTAGCTGTATTTGTTATCCAACAAAAAATAAATTAAACTAAATTATCATTTGCTACGGAATTACTACGGAAACGTGAAGCTAAATTTTTCTTGTAATATATTATTTGAATTCATTTTAGATAATGTTGATTCCTTCTCATCATCTTCACATATAAAACACACATCTTACGAAGTTAAAACATTATAAATGAGAAATGATAAATGATAAGTTAGAACATAATTTAGTTACTTTCAGTGATGAGACAGTGAATTCAATTGCGTATACATATTTGAGCTTCTACATTTCTAGGAAGAAGATGACTCATATATTTGGTAAGAATTCGTGCAAGAAGATAGTGGATATACAAGACTCTTGTTCAGTTTGGAGAAGTTTGAAGAGCCTTATTAATCCCTATCCAAAATTTAAAAAAAAATAAAAAATAAAGCGGGCATGCCCGGTTGCAACCCGCCCATACCCGCACGGCCCGTTGATACCCGCACTTAAATGGGCATGGAATTCATAGGCCCATACCCGCACATTAATCTCATGGGGCGGGCATGCCCGCGAGCATATGCCATTTTGACAGCTCTATATGTACTATGTACCGAGGGAAAGTAGCTAGTTGCAAAATTATTTTTTCTAGTTTGCAAGTAATTTTTTTTTTCTATTACAATTATTTATTGGACCTCACCAGAGGAGCTCGACCTCACCAGAGGAGGAGTAGAAGAAGCCCCGGCTAAGCGGGTGCCCCGTGAGGGGAGTAGTAGAAGCCGTTGAGCTGGTGTCGTAGAAGCCCGTTGAGCGGGTGCCCCGTGAGGGGAGTAGTAGAAGTCCCTTTGAGCGAGTGTCGTAGAAGTCCGTTGAGCGGGTGCTGTCACGGGTTGCACTAATATACCATCTCTCAGCGACTGTGACACTGCTCGGCACCCTAAGTTGTTGCATGAAGTTACCACGTGGTGTGCGCCCCAACAGCGTGCACGTCGCATGGCAGCCGCCCCAACCAGCGTGCAGCGGCGTGCCCCAACCAGCGTGCCCCAGCAGCGTGCACCAGCGGGCAGCAGCGTCCAGCAGCCAGCCGCCCAGCAGCGTGCAGCAGCCTGCCGCACAGCAACGTGCCCCAGGCCAGCCGCCCATGCAGCAGCACCTAGGCCAGCCGCCCAGCAGCGGCACTGTAGCTGCGCCCCAACCAGCCGCCCAGCGTGCAGCAGAATGCAGCGGCAGCGCCCAACAGCCAACCGACTTGGCACGCGCCGTTTTGCATCCGAATGAGCTCAAACTTTTTGAGTCACCTTTTATAAACATTTAGAAGATAATGCACGAGCTAGTTTGTAATTATCATGTATATAACATATGTTATAGATTTCCCACCTCCTCGGAAATAAGTGGTACACTCCTAGCATTTGGGCAAATGCTTTTTAAGCACCTATAGGGGGAACAAAAATCTACACACAAGCAAGCAAACAAGCAATTGTAAACGACTCCTCCCCTTCGTCGTATTGTACATTCAAACTCTGTAATCATGCATTCAATTCAATGAAGTGATTTTAGTGAAATTTGTCCCGTGCCATTTATTTTGTGTTTATTTACGAAGAGCGTTTGTCCCATTTTCGAAGCCGGGAGTGACTAGGGCCAAGGGCCAAGGTCACTCGGCATCACGGTGCGTCTAAGACCTTCGAGAGACGACCCGTGACACTTGGTATCAGAGCAAGGTTGCTAGAACTCGGAACTAAGAAAAGCGATGGCTACGAAAACAAGAGGCGTGTTGGCAACAGATGATGCTACCAAGGCCAGACTAGATGCTCTAGAGGCCATGGTAAGCAAAGTGCATACCTTCTGCTATGGTGAAAGCGAGGAGGATGCCGAATCCATGAAGAGGAAGACGACTCTTATTGGAAACGATATCGGTGTGCAAAGTGGGGAACTAGAGGAAATGGGTAACGCTACAAGAGAGTTATTCCATGTTACCCAAGCACACGATGCTAAGTTGGTAAGCAACGAGGTAGCAACCGAGGAGATGCGCTCATCGTTGACCAACAACACCAAAGAAGTGACTGATCTGCAGGCTGCTTTGGAAGAGGTGAAGGCAGAGCTAAGGACGCTTTCCTTAGCCATTGGCCGAGCCGCTGGAGAACGGAATGCCCAACAAGCTGCTCCTAATCATGCACCGAAACTAAAGGTGAGAGAACCTAAGGCATTCAAAGGAGCAAGGGATGCTCAAGAAGTAGATAATTTCTTCTTCGACAGCACGCAATACTTCAAGACGGTAGGTATCACCGACGGGATCATGAAGGTAGATACGGCTGCTACGTACTTGGAGGATGATGCGAAGTTATGGTGGAGAGTCCAATCGTCCGAGATGGAAGCCGGGCGGATAACTATAAACACTTGGGAACTAATGAAAAAAGCTCTTAAGAAGCAGTTCTTTCCCCAAAACGTGGTCTATGAAGCTAAACGAAAGCTTAGAGAACTGAAGCAGGGTAGGACTATTCGAGAGTACGTCAAGATCTTCTCGGCATGCTTACTCCAGATTACTGACATGTCCGAGGCGGACAAGCTCTTTGTTTTCATGGAAGGTCTTAAACCGTGGGAACGAGCTCACTCGCCAGCATGTGCAGAACCTAGCTGATGCTATAACTATTGGTGAGGGTCTAGTGGACTTTCAACAAGATGTGAGGAAGGACAAGGAGAAGGTGACTCCCTTCCCGGCCAAGACGGGGAACTACAAGCCTTTCAGGCAGAACTTTCCAAGAAGTGGAGGAGATAGACCCTCTCCCTCTTTCATGGGAACAAATCGAGGTGACGCCCACAAAGGAATTTCACACCGAGACCATTTGCTGGGTCATGTTACAACTGTTCAGGGCCTCACCCATTGAGAAGTTGTCCAACATACAAGGGTGGACCTCTCGCAGCGAATGGAATTCAAAGGGGACCAGATACACCCCAAATGCAACTTGAGGAAGCGTATCGTGAAGAAGGAGGTGTTGCTGGAGCATTAGCTAATGTGCGAACGGCCCAAGGCGGTCTTGAAGCTCTAGGCACTCGATCTAAAAGCGATCCAGGATTGATGTACGTGGATGTGCACATCAACGGGATACCTATTCGAGCTATGGTGGATTCCGGCGCTACTCACAAGTATATAGACATCTCGGAAGTGGAGAGATTGGGTTTAACTTTAGAAGAAAGTAACCGAACGGTGAAGGCCATAAACTCACCGCCTCAAACGGTTGCTGGAGTGGCGAAGGCAGTTAAGATAAGTGTGGGGCCTTTTGAGGGGAGCACGGACCTCACCGCGGCCCTGGATGGATGACTTCAAACTCATATCGTCTCCAATTTATGAGGGAGAATAAGACGCAAGTGCTCCCCTATGCTCGATTCGATTATTGTTGACTGGGAATGTTGTGCCCGTTATTGTTGGGAAATCGGCCAACCCCAAGCTGTCTGCATTCCAACTGGGGAAGGGTCTTAAGAAGGGAGAGCCAACATTGCTTGCTCACCTAAACTGGGAAGAGGTGGAGGAGAAATCTGGGTCAATACCACCGGTGGTAAAGCAATTGTTAAACAAGTACGAAGATGTCATGCCAAAAGAACTTCCTCGGCAACTGCCGCCAAAGAGAGACATCGATCATGAAATTGAGTTGCTCCCAGGCACGAAACCTCCTGCTCGGGCCCCTTATCGTATGTCTCAACCCTAACTTGCTGAGCTTTGAAAACAACTAACGGAAATGCTGGAGGCCGGTATCATCGTTCCTGCAAGGTCTCCTTATGGTGCCCCAGTAATATTCCAAAAGAAGCCTGATGGTTCTCTTCGCATGTGCGTGGACTATCGGGCACTCAACAAGATCACGATCAAGAACAAGTATCCTATACCTCTGCCGACCGATTGCTTTGATCAACCGAGTCTGGGCGAAGTATTACTCCAAAATTGATCTTCGCTCAGCCACCGGCAAGTACGTGCGAAGGAGGGAGATGAAATGAAGACCACTTGTGTGACGAGATACGGGGCATTTGAATTCTCGGTAATGCCCTTTGGACTAACCAATGCTCCCCGCAACTTTTTGCACTTTGATGAATCAAGTTTTGAGAGACTTTTTGGACCAATTTGTGGTCGTATACTTGGATGACATTGTAATCTATAGCAACAAATTGGAGGAGCATGTAGCACACCCGGAGATGGTGCTCGCCGCCTCGTAGAAAACCAGCTTGTATGCTAAGTTGTCCAAGTGCGCTTTTGCTCATCAGAGAATTGCATTCCTTGGTCACATCATTGAACCAGATGCATTCGTATGGATGAGAAGAAGATACGAGCAATTGAGAAGTGGCGACCTCGAAGAATCTGCACGAATTGAGATCATTCCTTGGGCTGGCCAACTACTATCGGCGATTTGTGAAGGACTATTCCAAGATAGCCTTACACTTGACCGAGCTTCTCAAGAAGAAGATGGAGTGGAATTGGGACTCGAATTGTCAATTGGCCTTTGAGAACCTGAAGAGACAAATGTCCACTGACCTGGTGCTAGGTCTACCAGACATGACTAAGCCATTTGAGGTGCATACTGATGCTGCAGACTTTGCCCTCGGAGGGGTGCTTATACAAGAAGGCCACCCGATAGCTTTTGAGAGTAGAAAGCTGAGCGAAGTAGAAAGAAAGTACACGGCGCATGAGAAAGAGCTCCTTGCCGTAGTCCACTGCTTGAGGATATGGAGACATTACCTATTGGGAGTTGCTTTCCTTGTGAAGACGGACAACACTGCGGTGAGCCACTTCATGACTCAGCCGAGATTAACAGGACGACAAGCCTCGTTGGGTAAGAACTTCTAGCGGAATTCGACTTCACGCTAGAATACAGAACTGGTGCAAAAAATGTGGTCGCCGATGCTCTAAGCCGAAGGGGTGAACTAGCTCCTTCAAGCCAACTCTCAGCTTTGGCTAGTAGCGAGTTCACCATGGGCATAAAAGAGGCGATACGTAGGTTTTTGCCAGATGACCCCACTGGACAACAGCTTATGTCGATGATTAAAGAAAGAAATACTCGACGGTTTTGGGTAGACGATGGACTTGTGATGACCCGGGGTCATCTTCTCTATGTTCCAAAGGGTGGACACTTGAGAAGAAGAATTATTGAGGAATGCCACGCAGATAATCGCGTGGTCGGACACCAAGGAGAAGACCGTACGATGGCTTTGGTGGAAAGGGCATACTGTTGGCCCCAGATACGAGATGAGATTTCAGATTTTTTGAAGACTTGCTATACTTGTCAGAAGGACAAGGTAGATCGACAGAAGAAATGAGGACTGCTTGAACCTCTGTCCGTGCCAGCAAAACCTTGGGAAAGTGTATCCCTAGACTTCATTACCGGGTTGCCGAAGATATAAGACAATGCTACAATTTTGGTGGTGATTGATCGTTTATCTAAGTATGCCACATTCATTCCGGCACCTAGATATGTGACTGCTGAAGAGACTGCTAAACTATTCTTCCAAAACGTGGTGAAGTTTTGGGGAGTGCCCCGAGAGATCATCAGTGATCGGGATGGGAGATTTACAGGGAAATTTTGGACCGAACTCTTTCGGCGGCTTGGTACTAAATTGTGCATGAGTTCTGCATTCCATCCTGAGTCAGATGGGCAAACAGAGAGATATAATGGAATGCTAGAAGAATACTTGCGGCACTTCATGTGGATAAACCAAAGGAATTGGGTTGAACTTTTGGATGTGGCGCAACTTTGCTTCAATTCGCAGAAGAGTTCTGCTACTAACAAAAGCCCCTTTGAGATTGTAACTGGTCAACAACCTTTGCTACCTCATACAGCAGACACGCCAGTCGGAATCAAGTCCTCGCGGGCGCAGGACTTCTCCGGAGAATGGAAGAAGAATGTAGAACTCACGAAGATGTGCCTGGAAAAGACGGCGAAGCGGATGAAAAAGTATGCCGATCAGAAGCGACGTTTTGTGGAGTTCAAGGTCGGGGATCAAGTGATGGTAAAAAGACATCTTAAAAGAGAACCCCAGAGAAACAAAGGGTTAGACACGAGACTGATGCCCAAATACATTGGACCCGTACCTATATTGAAGAGAATCAAGGGGAGTTGCTTACAAAGTGGAACTTCCGCCAGACATGAAGATCCACCCAGTCTTCCATGTAAGTCTTTTGAAACCTTATCATGAGAATCTACAAGAGAATGTAGACACGACCCTACGGCATCCGCCCTCTTCAACAACATTGGGCAAGAAAGCGGCCGAGGCAATCCTGGACCCTCGGACCACTAGAAGGGGTAAGAGGAACTATATGGAATTCTTGGTGCGCTGGCAAGGTCGTGGCACCGAAGAAGACACTTGGGAGAGAGAATCGGATATGAGGGCCTTCAGACCGCTGATAGAGAACTACAAAGCTGTTACGGCGACGAGGGCGTCGCCAAATCAAGTGGAGGAGGATGTCACGGGTCGCACGAATATAGCAACTCTCAGCGACCGTGACACTGCTCGGCACCCTAAGTTGTTGCATGAAGTTACCACGTGGTGTGCGCCCCAACAGCGTGCACGTCGCATGGCAGCCATGCCCCAACCAGCGTGCAGCGGCGTGCCCCAACCAGCGGGCAACAGCCAGCCGCCCAGCAGCGTGCCCCAGTCAGCCACACAGCAGCGTACCCCAGGCCAGCCGCCCATGCAGCAGTGCCCAGGCCTGCCTCGCCCATGCAGCAGCGCCCAGGCCGGCCGCCCAGCAGCGGCACTGTAGCTGCGCCCCAACCAGCCGCCCAGCGTGCAGCAGAATGCAGCGGCAGCGCCCAACAGCCAAACGACTTGGCACGCGCCGTTTTGCATCCGAATGAGCTCAAACTTTTTGAGTCACCTTTTGTAAACATTTAGAAGATAATGCACGAGCTAGTTTTTAATTATCATGTATATAGCATATGTTATAGATTTTCCACCTCCTCGGAAATAAGTGGTACACTCCTAGCATTTTGGGCAAATGCTTTTTAAGCACCTATAGGGGGGAACAAAAATCTACACACAAGCAAGCAAACAAGCAATTGTAAACGACTCCTCCCCCTCGTCGTATTGTACATTCAAACTCTGTAATCATGCATTCAATTCAATGAAGTGATTTTAGTGAAATTTGTCCCGTGCCATTTATTTTGTGTTTATTTACGAATTTGCCATTGAAGAGCGTTTGTCCCATTTTCGAAGCCGGGAGTGACTAGGGCCAAGGGCCAAGGTCACTCGGCATCACGGTGCGTCTAAGACCTTCGAGAGACGACCCGTGACAGTGCCCTGTGAGGGGAGTAATAGAAGTCCCGTTGAGCGGGTGTCGTAGAAGCCCGTTGAGCGGGTGCCCCATGAGGGGGAGTATAAGACCCTACACAAGGGAACCCAAAGAAATGACAATTAAATCATTCCCCTTGTGTGAGGTGGGTATCGAACCCACAAGCTCAAGGTTGTGGGTGGCCCTTGCCCCACTGGGCTAAGGAACCTTAGATTAACAGTTGTTAGTTACCGAATTAACAGTTATTTGTTCCCATATTAACAGTTAGAGAAATCCGCTATTTATGGCACAAATATTTTTACGTTTTTGGTTTTTAGCAAAACCAATTTATTAGCCTCTAAATATGTTCAATTAGTGAATCCGACAACAATTCAGACAAAAACAATTACACATGGGCCGCACATGATTTCGACATTAACGGCAAAATTGTCCTCAAAATACTTCTTTAAAGATCCACCTGACTTGAGAATTTATCCATAAGGGATGACAAAGCAGTCACATTCGACTGAATCTCTTCCCAAATTATAATGTTGGCTGGTTTGCATTGAATTATCAACTCCAACATCAAGATAGAATGTAGAGTACCTTTCTTCCTTCCATTCCATATCAGATTGTCCAGACTCGTGATCGTGTATGTGAATGCTTCCAGAAGTCAATCCTAAGCCCGTTGAGAGATGAGATTTTTTATTCTAATTCGATTTCTAAATTGGATTCGAGTCAGATAGGTTGGGTCGGGTTAGTTTCTTAAATGGGTTGGAGAGGTGGATAAAATATGACAAATTTTCCTTAATGACAGAAGCATGTGCGGCCCACGTGAAGTTTTTGGCGTGAATTGACGCCGGATTCAATAATTTGACATATTTGATAGCCAGTAAATAGTTCATGCTAAAAATAGTCTAAGAAAAAGTTATTACTAAAAATCAAAAAACGTAAAAAAATGTCTGCGTATTAAATAGCCGATTTTTTGTAACAGTTATTATCTATTAAACTAACAATTGTTATATATAATAAACTAACAGTTATTATAAAATAAATTCTTTAAAATCAAATTGGCACCAAAATTACTTCGAAAACAATCAAATCTTAAACAAATGTAATAACTAGAATTGATTGTTGCTGGTTTTCATTCAGTTGTTAAACAATTCACCTAATAATTCCTCTCCAAAACGTAAATATGCGTTAACATCAAGAAATATGTAACGACCAAAAGGGAGCAAAGGAGGTTAGAAAGATGGTTTAAATTTTATAAGATGACTTCCCAACACAATAGGCAAATGCAACTAGTTTTGATTTTACAATAAAAGAAAAACAACTACTCCCTCCGTTTCCATTTATCTGTCGGTTTAAGGAAATCAATGGCTGATCCAGACTTTAAATACAAGAGGGTCAAAATCAACATTGACAAAACAAATTTATAAAAGAATATACGCGGTTTCATATTTTGATAATATTTTATAATTAAATCATTCACGATAATACTTGATACATGACTGATACCAATAAAATGCTCCAATACCTGCATATTCTTCACATAACAAAATTTGCTCATTCAATGATATGTCACGGGATTCATCAATAAGAATAGAAAATAATCTATCGCCAATATCTTTGATAATCACCATATAGAAAAAATTTCACAAGATTTCAAATTTCTATACTTGTGTTTGTTAATATATTTTTTAATAAACATCATAGTTTTTTTACACACTTAAACCACTACAAAAACAAGACCTTTAGTAACGAATATTTTCGTTAGAAAAGGTCAAAAAATTCGTTACGAAAGACCTTTAGTAACGAAAATCGTTTGTCACCAAGTTCGTCCTGAGAGCCCCGTTGCTAAAGGTCTTTCCTAACGAATATTCATTTTAGTTACTAAAGGTCTTTCGTAACGAAATAGTTTCATTAGGAAAAGGTGACATTTCGTGAAGAAATATTTGTTACTAAAAGTATCAAAGTTCGTTACTAAAAGTTTTACAAAAAATTTAAAATTTAAAATCATGTTGAATAATGTTGAATAAAGTCTCCACATTTTCATAGAAGTGGGAATCGAATTCAAGACCTCCAACTTTTATGTCATGCACTTGCCCACTGAGCTACGTTGGTCATTTGTTATTTATTGTTCCTATTATATTTATTATAATGAAGTTTTGTATTTTGAACCTTTAATTATTTTAATTTCTCTTTGTGTTGTGATTTTTTTTTTATGAATAAAATTAAAATTAATATATTTTCGTCAATGTATTTGTTTATTAAGTTGTTATAAAAAATCAGAATAAAATTATTCTAATTGCATATATACTATTTTTTAGTAATACTTTTAATATAAAGACTAAACAAATATAAAAATTAAAATTATATTCTAAATTATATCATACTTATATATGTATATTCTTAAAAAAAGAAAAAAAAATTTAAGACAAAACTTTTCGTGACAAATTTTTGTTTCATTAGGAAAGGTTGACCTTTTGTAACGAAAAATGTATTTGTCACGAAAAGTTATACCTATCGTGACGAAAATGTGTTACTTTTAGTGACGAATATTTTTTTCGTTACGAAAGGTCAACTTTTCGTAACGATTCCGAATTTCGTTACGAAAAGTATACCTTTCGTAACGAAAAATGACTTCGTCACGAAAAGTTCGTCCTAACAGGTAGTTTTTTTTGTAGTGAACTTGTTAAAATTTAAACCAAACTTGTTAAGATATGAGTGGTGTTATTCCTATAATTAACGAAACACAAAATCTAATTTAAAAAAAAAACTGACTCAAAATGGGTGCACTAAAAAATGTTCACGAGATGGAGTGTTATAAAAAGAAAGCTAAAATTATATAAAAAAAATTTGGGGGGAAGGCTGGTGTGAAGACAATACATTCGAATTAAGAAAATGATTGGAATACATTAAATCAAAGATAGATAGACACTTTTAACCTTCAATTAATACATTTTTTTGTGACAATTTAAATTAGTTGTTGATTGGATTAATTAAATATAAGAGTAAAGTTGAAAAAAATATATTTAATATCCTCTTGATTTCGTAAAGTGGCAGATAATAAAGTACGTCTATGCAACAGATAATTGGGAACGGAGGGAGTGGTTATAACTTCACCATGCATAAATTGATGAAAATAAAACGCATCCTGGCTCCAAAAGTCTTCTTCTCCACTCCAAGCACCCAAGTTGTTCTTGTTGTAAATTACAGAAAAGAAAAATGAAACTTCTGGTTAATAAGTTACTATACAAATGGAATCGAATAAAACTCATAAGACCGGTACTTTTCCTTGGAAGGACACATAAAAAAATGCGATGAAAACAAACATGTTATCTTTCGTAGAAGGGAAAAGAGGCAGGGACGATTCTAGGGGCGGAAGGGGGCGCCCCCAAGATTTTTAAAAATACTATTGGGTATAGTAATTAATATATAGCAAGTTTTATATGTAGTTCGGCCTGAGATTTTGTCAAGTTCGTCCCCAAAATATTTTTTGTAATTTTTATAGGTTGGTCGACATACTGTTACAATTTTTCGCCACCAAAATACAATTTCTGGATTCGTCCTGAAAGGGGGGAGGGAGGGCAGACTAGAAGGGATAATTAAAGAAAACGCAGGACATGATAAAGTTTAACAGTCAAGATCAACCCATGATAACACAACAGTAGAATGATAACACAATTTTCATTTCCAGCTTCTGTTTTGCATTTAGATCCTTCCCCATTTGCAATATCTTATTTAAAGCTGCCACTTCCTCTCTCTGCATATTTGATATGTCGTTTTGTGAAAAGAATTATTCGAACATTGCAACTGTCAAAAGTACAATGACCAAGCACCGAAAATAAATACTAGGGAAATAAATAATAAAAAGCATGATTTACAGATATTTACCTTTTATCACACTCTGTACTCGGGTGATAACCTGATAGTACCTTATATGCCAATGAGGTACAAAACCCAGAGCAGAAAGATAAAGTTCATTATATCATTTATGAAAAAGGAAGCTAGCAGTCTTACATTTTCATTAGAGTAAATACATAGGTTTAACATTAAAGTGAAAAGTAAGTCATTACTAAGTGTGATTACATATTAGAATTTCTAAGGAAAGACTAGTTCCACTATTACGGATTCATTATGGAGATCCCTCGTCATATTTCCCATCTCAAGCTTCCTCATATACATCATCAACAATCTCATCATCTGCAAGTAAGAGAAATTAAAGGTACGAGCTATGAAGTCCAGTAAGCATCACCACCATTGAAATGAAATATCAAATAAGACACGAAAGTTTCCATTTCCCAAAACCATTTGAAAACACAAACCTAAATTAACACCATGACACAACAATTTAATACAAAGCACATGACCCACAACACAATAGCCATGGTCACAGAACATAACAGAACTCACAACTGGCCAATAGAGACCCTTGATGAATGCCCTGGATGAAGTATCGTCGGCAGTATAGTCTGTAGTCAAATGACCATAACCCCGGAAGATGTGCATCATCTGCACTGGTCAACTGCTCACCCAAACCTGCCAGTTTTTTCGGGACCAATATTGTAACGTGCAATATGATATACCTATTGGCAGATTGATTATTATTGAAGTTATCTATTTTCTCAATATGTTTTTCAAACACAATTCTTTCTGCTATTCTCTCTGTAACCATAGACAGCAGACATGAAGAGTTGAAACATTTGGTTCTTGTTTGGATTTAAACTCAGTGAAACATTTGTTCATCACTTGTGATACATTTAGATTGAGTTTTTATTTGAGAATTGTCTTGAATATTGAGAGTAGTGGGACCTAACAAAAAATTTGCATTGGATTTTGAACCATCTATGATCAATTTATGTGAGCGTGTTGTGTTGTTTTTTTTTTCCGGGGTGGTAAATCAAGTTGTACTCCCTCCATTCCCATTTAATTGTCCTTTAGGAGATTTATAAATATCCAAATTAATTGTCATTTAAGGTTCTTTTATTAGTTGTCAACAATTTATTCCAATTATACCCTCGACATTTATTTTATTTGCCGCCTCTATCATCCCTATATTTTCCTTTCTTTTCTTATGCTATAGAAGTGAGAGAGGGTTAATATTGAAACTTCCAGTGAAAAAGACAAGTTTTTTAAATTTTTTAAATTGCCTAAAGAGTCGTATATTTAGTAATGGAGGGAGTATTAAACTGTCGGGAAATGCTTTTCTCTTGCAGGGAAAAAATAAGCAAAAAAGGAAAACAAAACCAGGTACTCCAGGATTCTTGGAGTATGGGACCATTATTTGCATCACCATGTTCTCCTATAAATATTCATATTAGCTTACTTACTAGATAGATTAAGACACATTGATCGGAATTTTGATTATCTTATATTTTGCGATTTTATATTTAGTGCATTAATTGCATTATATATATAATTTTTAAGTATTTAGTGTAGATAAAGGAAGAGAAGAACATGCGCATTTTTTCTATTGATAAACGGTTGGAGGTGGTTTGTAAATAATGATACCCTTTCAAAGTGTGTATCATTAAGAGATGACTTGAAGAGTTATCACAGGGTGATTCACTTTGTACCAACAGTACATTTGTTCTTGATAGCATCTTGAGTGATTCACTTTGAATCAAATGACACTAAAGGTGTTGAAATTATTTTGAGACGAGGGGATGCATCCAATGAAGTTGAATCCTTAATACTAATAAATCAATTTTCTTTTATAATATTGACTACTTTTTTAGAAATCATTCATTAATTTATTAGGCCTTGTTAAATTAGAATTAAATATGACATCAATGAGCATTATTCAAATGTAAAGTCTAAAACGCTAAAATACAAGGCATTTTTAATATATGTATGATATGATATATGATTACTTGCATGTGTTATTTGTTTATTTTATTTTATTTTCCCCTCCTATGTTTATCTACCTACCCATTTGTCATGAAAAAAATCATGTAAAAAATACTTGATTAATTACATTTGAAAAAGAGTGGAAGTAATACACTATCATAGTTTTCAGCTTTGGCAACTTGCTTTAGTGCATTAGCAATCTCTTCTGTTGTTACCTTCTCATTTATATATGTAGGCAACCAAAGGACTCTCTGTAGGAACTACGTCTTCTTTGAGGTTGTAACGACCCTAATTTTCGACCTATTTTAATTGAGACGTTATAGAGTCACTAGTCTGAATTATCTTTGATATTTTATTTTCGCAATATACTAATTTATCTTTTAAAATTATATGTGAAACAAAGTTTTGAATCTTAATATTTTTAGGGACCGAAATTGCAAATTTTAATAGTTGAGGGATGAAAATTGTAAATAGGACAAGTTGGTGAGTCATTAGAACACATGTAGAAAAATTGGGGATTCAAAGTACACCTCCTGCTTTTCCCCTTTTCAATCCGTCATTTCATTTGTTCTTCTTCTTCAATGTTTCTGTAAAAAAAAAATTCTTTTGTTCTCTTTCTCTCTCGGAAGTTCATCATATTACACATTTAAATTCTTTCTCTCTCGGATTTCCTTCCTCCTTCCATCTATTATCTCTTAATTCTCCCAATCCATTTCATTCACAAGATTAAATACTCCCTTTTCTCATAATCTTCAAGGGTCTAAGTATTAATTTTGGTAAGTAAGAGTTGTTAATTTTAATTGAGTTTTCCAATTAGTATTTGAATTGTTGTTTAATAATTGCTGTTTTCTGATTCCTCTGTTTTCATTTTTTTCTGTTCTCGATTTCTGTTCTGTTTTCTGAATTTTCTATTTCCTGCTTGCGGTTCCCTGTTCTGATTCTGCTGTTGCTATTTTTTTTTCTGTTTCGTGCTTTTGTTTTCTGGGGTCCGGGTTCTTTTTGTGGGTGGCATATTTGGCAAGAAGCGGTTTAATAGGGGAATGGTTCAGTTGGTATATGGGAATAGTGATATATGTTGCTGCTTCTCTAATGATCATTAAGTTGCCATGAATTTGCTTACTGTTTCTTGGAAATCACTATAGAATCCGGGCTGCTCTTCAATCCATATGTGGTACTCTTATTTTCTGATTTTCTTCCTAGTTATGAGACATTAGTTTGAGTAATATGAGTACATTTGTTCTCGGTTTCCAGTTCTAAAGGTTGCTACTCTGTGATGAGCATATTTTTAAAACAAGAATGTTAAGGATAAGGTGATAATTTCTCTACTATTTGTAAACTAAAGCTTGAAGGATTCTAATTGTTACTTAATCTTCAAGAACTCTCGGAAAAAGGATGTTGATGGTGATTAACTTGTTCTTCGAGAGTCTTTATAACTATGGATATATTTTGGATCTCAGGACCGAGACATTTCACAAGGTGAATTATATTCTTTAATAAGGATAGATGAGGAATAATCAGATAAAATCTTTATATTACTAGAAGATCTAAAGTATTAAGGTGAGTGAGTCCCTAACCCTTTTGTAAAATTATATATAAGTATTGTAGTATTCATTTATTCATCAGCACTCATGATCCTGGATCCACTTTCATGCTACATGACTCGATTACTTTTATTTGTCATCATGTAAATATCCTTCCCGAATAGGGGCATTTTTGTAATATTATGTTATTGCATTGGAAATGATAAATTTGATTTGAATCTTATATGGATTTGTCTTTCCGAATATTAACATGGTATGATAAAACTATAAGTTTATTGCATCGGGCCCAATTATTTTATCTAAAGGAGCTAAGTGCTACACCAGTGAGGGTGTGAGACACCTCAGAGTCCCGATTCCCGAACATCTGTATTTGGGGGAGCCCTGTATGAATTTGATCCCGCTATTATTATCATGCCTATGTCAATTTCACCCTCGACGATCCCTGGAAAAAAGTGTTTAGAAAATCGGGCCCCTTATTATAATCAATATATATGTGGTTTTCTCATTATGCGAACTATTTTATGAAAATAAAGTACTTTGGAAGGAAAATGGTTTTAAAAGACATACGCACCACCTGCACGGCCCTCACCGAGCTTCGGCTCACGTTTTCCAATCTGTTTTTTCCCCTCCACAGTATCTCGAAGGTGGAGCGACATTGTGGTATCAGAGTGCGCAGCGGGAGCTTTGGATTAGCAATCTGTATTTACGGATATTAGTCTTGTATTTTATCGAATTTTAATGTAACCTTGTGGATATATTATAATTTTGGGTAATAGAATGTTTGTTTAGAGCCTTGGCGTTTGTAAAAGATAGAACCCAGTGCCGAGAGGGCCGGGGCGTCACAGAGGTAACTTTCTGAACTTTTAATGAAATCTTCTGAACCTACAATGTTTTTAATGATTAGCGTTTTATGAGTTCCCGGAATCAATTCCTCATAATCAGCGTCGCCATTCTCACCAAGAATTACGAACATGTTTGAAACATTCAATCTCCAACGGGAAAAAATGTATTTGTAAAAGAAAAAAAATTCAAATGAAAAGATTAATGAAATTTGAGAATTCATAATTGGCAAATAACTTTTGTCATTTCTCAAGAAGAAAATGGAAATACAAAAGAAATGTTTTTTTTTTTTAATATAATCTTTTGTTCTCCTAAAAAAATGCTTTTTTTTTTTAATTGAAGTGCGAGATTTTATTAATCAGGCTTGATGCCAAAAATAAACAGAGTATAAGGCAGCATGTGTTACATCATGATGAAAATGTAAACAAATGAAAAAATGCAAAGATTATGTTGCTGTAATCCGGAGTTGGGGTAGCCCCCTTTTGTCCATTTGGCAGTGTCCTTTGGTCAACAACAGAATAGATGCAATTCCTTATTTGTTCGCCGATCACAATCCTCATTAGCAAGACTATCTGCCACCGAATTTGCCGTAAAAGTCTTTGAAATAATGTATAACTGTATGTGTACCTATATACCGTAAAAGTCTTTGAAATAATGCGTCCAATCTCCAAAGCTTCATTCTCTTGCAATGTATTGCATCACACAAAAACTTGGAGTAGGTCTGAATCTGGAACTCTCCAATGCTAGATTTTAGCACCAATTGAACACCAAACACCATAGCTTCCATCTTCGCCTCCATATTTGTTAAATCGTCCCCCAAAAAACGATGAAATGCTCTGAGAAAGTCACCATTCCGCCTGCGCAGCACTCCCCCTGCCCCGAAACTGCCCGGATTCCCTATGGACGCCCCATCCACTTTGAAGATTATTCCTTCCGCTGCAGCTATTTGCAGCCACTGTACTTTCCGCTCCTTCACTGTGTCCCTCCATATCCGTACACGGTGGCCGAGAAATTCATCATAAAGACAAGCAACTAGCAGCAAAGGCCGGACATATGTCTCAAATTCGCGCACAAGTCCTCTTCCATTAGTCTTAACACCATCAAACATAAAACGACAACGCGCACGTCATAAGACCCAAAAAACACTCGAAAAAACAATAACATGAATCTTTTGCCAAACACCGATACCTTTAAGGCAAAGAATTTGAATCAATTGAATGGGATTACTTGCACATATCGAAGTACATTGGATGCCCACATAACCACAAATAGTCTGCCACAACAATATAGCCATCGGACATTCCAAAAAAACATGATTAAAGCCATCTACTCCGCGACCACATAAACATCTTGAAGCCAAAGCAACTCTCTACCCTTGTCTCACACAATCCAAAGCAAAGAAACAATTGAAGAATCTCCACATAAAAATTGTCAAGGCCATAGGAAGTTTAGCATACCATAGCGTTTTCCGCGATCCCTTAGATGCTCCCTCAGTTGGATGGTCCTCAATGCCGAAGTGAGAGTGAAATTGCCCCCGGGTCGGGTTTCCAAATCCAACAGTATTGCCTCGATCCGAGGACTATACGAGGCAGAGAACGGTGCTGATCCGGAGCTAGACAGCGAGCTAATGCTGGAGTCCATCCCGTTCCGTCTAGATATGATTGAATGCAGGCAGCTGAGTCTGGGATCTGCTGCGTCGCAAATCACCCCTGCAAGGTAAAATCATCATGCCAAAAAGAGGAGTTGCCTCCTCGTACCAATACCCCCATATTCGGCTGAAGCTAGTAAAGGATGTGGGACCATACATACCGTTGAGTCTGAAGAGTGAGCTGAAGCTAGTAAAGGATGTGGAACCATAGCACAATACTGGTTCAAGAGAAACTCTTTCCAAATGGACTCCTTAGTGCGAAAACGCCACCACAATTTAATCGAGAAGGCTTGATGTAACGTCCTTAGAGTAAATAAACCCAATCCATTTTGCAACACTCCACAACATAACCTCTTCCAAGCCCTCCAATGTCGTTTATTTCCATAAACTGATTGCCCCCATAAAAAATTAGCCAATAACCTCTCTATATCGTCTAGTATCTTTTTTGGAGGATTCGCGGATGCCAATATATAAAGAGTCATAGACATCAAAACATGTTTCACCAAGAATAATATTCCTGCAAAGCTCAAAAGTTTTTGTTGTCGTTCATCGACCCTCGTTGCTATTTTATCTACCATAGGCGCAAAGTAGACAGCTTTTGGCCGACCCGTGTACATAGGACATCCAAGATATGTGAATGGGAGCGTACCTTGTTGAAAGCCTGTTACATCGCGGATCATTTGCACATGAGTCCTTGTAGTCTTACTGGAGATATAGAAATTGCTATTCCTGGGATTCACTTTTTGTCCAGAAGCTAACTCATACTCATTTATGAAACTCATAAGATTCTCGACACCCCTTTTCCCTCCATTCATAAAGATGACCATATCGTCACCATACGCCAAATGTGACACCACCATATCCGCCCGCGGGACAATATACGGCTCAACTTATCTGATTCCCATGAGATGATTTAGTCCTCGTGTGAAGCCTTCCGCTGCCAAGATGAAAATTAAGGGTGACATGGGATCCCCTTGCTTCACTCCCCTTCCTGAGTGGAAAAACCGTAGGGGCTGCCATTTACTAGAACCGAGAACCAATTATTTTCCAAAAGATTCCTCACCATATAAATAAAATGTTGACTGAAACCAAACCGCTGCAACACCATTACCAGAAAAGAATGTGATACACGGTCAAAAGCTTTCATCATATCTAATTTTATAATCATATTCCCCCCTGTAATATTTTTTTTCGTCTCCTTGATGGTAAATTTTTTTTTCTCTCTGGCTCCTAAAAAACCCTCACCCGAATATTTCTTGTACTGCCACTGAGGCTCGGCCGCCTATGGCTTCCGGCCAACAGGCTACTGGAGCCGCCGGTGCTCCCCCTATATGGCCGAAAAAATCTTTTGTTGATTTCCATACGAGACCTGTTGATGCTCACCCATCTCTCCCAATTACTCCCAATGACACTTTTATGGGGGAACCGAATCTCACAATATCTGTTGACGAACATGATGCTCTCATCTCTCCATGGAGTTTCGCTCTTGTAGGAAAATTTCACAAACACGACCCGAATATGGAACCACTGAGAAAAGCCTTTCAAATGGTCGAATTTCGGGAAAGCTTTTGGATCGGGTGGATGGATCCCCTGAAGGGATTTATGGGCAGAAACTAGTTCTAAACACCCATGATTCCTCCCCCCGAAGCATCCGCTCATACAAAAACGAATCGAAAGCGAACGAAAAACTTACATTTTTCCAATTAAAGATTCTGTCTTTGGGCTCTTAGCAGCAATCACCTTGAGTCCTCCCTTGCGGAATTACTCCCTACCGGTATCCATGCGGCGAAACGAACAACGATTGCTAGCTCTTTGTTTTTCTGAGTTTCGGGAATTTAGAGAGAAAGGGAGTGCGAAAACAAGAAATCTGATTTCTAGGTTTCTGGTATTTCTGCAGCTCAAGCATTAGTCACTAGGGTTTCGGTTAAGAGAAGGTCATATAGGGTGTGAGAGGTTGTTTCAAACACAACTCCCACGTCCTTACCACCTCTCCTGGCTGTAGGAGTCTTTAACTCCCACGTCCCCTAGACTTCTGCTGGTAGTGGGAGTCTTTATCGAATAATAACTCACACGTAATCCCAGCTATAACTAAATACCAAAATTCCCTCATTAATCTCTAATTCAAATAATAACGTTTTATTATTCTCAGAGAAGCAAATGTCTGATACAATGAACCTAGACACATTCTAGATTCATTGAATCTGGACATGAAGCTCGTTAACTTGTCTATGCTTGTGACCCTGTAGGTTCATATCACAATGGCAATGAAAACACACTTAGTTGCAGTATGTGTTCATAAATCAC